>JARHVA010002100.1:2077500-2300000 GCA_037957365.1 Torreya grandis | reverse complement strand
TGCTCTTAAAGATTTTTCATCGTATCTTAACCCAAGAAGCTCTTGATTGGTTTTATAGTCTTATAAATAGTTCATTAGTAACTTTAAAAACACTTTAATATGTGTTTCTATCAAATTTTAATCATTATACCTTACCTAAATTACCATTAGAAAATTTTCAAACATTGACACAATAAAAAATGAATCTTTACAAGACTATGCCATTCAATTTAAGGATTCTCTATATTTTTTAACTTATATACCCTCAAACTTTTAAGTATAATTTATATTTAGTATCGGTCTTCTTTCTCCATTTGGAAAGATCATTTCATAATACCTTTGATTAATTTGAGGCATTATGTTGGGATGTGCACAAATATGCATGTACTCTAATAAATACTCAAACCATGCTACCAATCTCCTTATTAAAAATAATGCATAATAAGAGCCATATTTTCAAAACACATAAATAGGCCACACAAGATCATAAATCAATTCAAACACATTCTATAAAACCAATAACATATATAAAAATCCAAATGATAAAGGTGTTGAACAAAGGAATGAAACATGCTTATAGAATACCTCCCACAGTTAGACCATATACCTCTAAAAATGACAACCTCTTCAATTTGATTGGTACTGAGATAGATCACATGTCATATTGCAAATTTTTTTAGACAAATGAATGATAACACTCCCTCCTAATTCACATGATCCTCCACACTAATTTGAGAAGGTGAAAGGTCAACACTTTGTGACCCACATGATTATACTGAGAGTAGGTAGGGGTGAATCAATATAATATTATCTTTTAATTAATGAAAATTAATGTAAAAAATCAAATCATTCTCATAAAAATAACACATATTGATACCAGATTTATGTAGAAACCCTTTCAGGTAAAAACCATAAATGAATAGTTGCTTGGAACTACCATCCAAATCTAGCCATAGATAAAATTCTTCTTATAAAGTTTATAAGCACCAACCTACTAGAGACACCAATCCCCACTGCTAAGATATTTGTAAGCACCAACCTACTAGAGACACCAATCCCCACTGCCAAACACTTTGTAGGTACCAACCTACTGGAGACACTAATCCCTACTACTAAGAACTAACTTAATAAGAGATACCCATCTCTTTTATTTGAGTCATCAACCTCCACTAAAATAATATTCCACCTTAATATTGTTGTTTCATCAATGAATGATGGTAAATTCAATCTTCTCTTATTCTTCTCCACAAAAATATGATTATGCTCAAATGATAAAAATAATTAATTCTATTCTTCAAATTTGCATCTGTTTGTATGTATATCTTTTTATTCTCCACACACTTGCTTCCTTCTCTTCTCCACATATATCACACTTCAAATTCCATATCTTTCTCAACCTTATATCCACCTTATATAGCCTTCAAAGGCTCCTCACAAAGGAGGCATCCCATCCAAGAGGCACATCTTCACCAAAATATGTGACCATTGACATGTCCATAGACATTTCCGTCAACATTTCAATAATTCTATTGACAATTTCATTGACATTTTGTGGAAAATTTCATTGTCTTCCATTATAATTCAATTAATATTTCCATTAACATTAATTAAAATTCCTTTGACATGAATGACAATATTCCAATAATCTCCCCCTTTATCATCAATGGCAAATCTGTAGAGAAACTCCATCTTGATGTAGTTCTCCTCCTTTTCTCCCCTTTCATTAATTCTCCCCCTTTGACTTCAATGGCAAAGGGATGTTTATTATACTTCCATCCATAAATAAATCATGGAAAACATCCATGTCATATTATTTAACATCACCACAATTGAATGATTGTCTTTCTTCTCTTCCTTATCCTTTTGTATAAGGACTTATTCTTTTCTCATTTCCTCTCCTTGAATTTGATCAAATCTTAGATTTTAAAGATCATATACATCCATCTAGATTACCTCTAGCTACTCAAGTGGTAACTCCTCTTTTCCACTTCCCTTTATATTTGCATATCATGCTTCATATGTTCATTAACATTCCAAACTTGATCACTTGATTTATTTGAGCTACCTTATACAATCTACACTTAATGCTAGACCATGCTTGTTGTAATCTATTCTACACTTTGACTAATTTCATTCTACTCTATTGTTACTTTTCTAACTTATTTCTATAAACAATATCATCACTTGCATCTATAAACAATATCATCACTTGCATCATCACTCTCACAAAGAATATTTATTAATTGATCTTTCTCTTTGACTTTTGAATGGATATCACCAAATAATCTATGGAGCTGAAAGATAATATAGTGATTACCTCCCCTTGAATTGGTGCTTCTTCTTATGAGCTTAGTGATACCTCTTGTGCATGAAAGACAGTTTGCACAAGCATAGATCTCTCCTTATTTTCTTGTTCCTATTTATTTTTCCATACTTTTTAAGTTTCTTCCTTTTGTTTACTCATGGTTTCCACTTTCTTATTTTGCCTAGGAGGTTTCATAAAACCACTTCTATAGAAGTGTGCTATATGTCCAAAGTTTTTGCTCTTATAACATCTAACATTGTAATCTACTAAAGGAGTAAATGGATTGTAGTTTCTATTTGAAGACGCATAAGAAATTATATTATTGTTTCATATAAAATAATTTCTTGCTTGTGCCCTATAATCTTTATTTATGACAAAAATGATTTCATAAATAATAATAACCATAAAAGGAACTTTGGAACCTAGTCATATATGCCTACCTTAGAGGAAAGGACTTTCTGAATTTATTCTTGTTATTTTTTAGAGAAGTGTTATTCTCTTTTTTCTTTTCACTTCCACCATTCACAAATCCCTTGAGTGCATCCATTTAACTATTGGGCTTCTCTATATTCATCCTCTTAGGTGGTTTGTAGTTTTTGCACTTTGCCCTTCTTTAGTGCTCTTCTGGTTCTCTTCATAATCAAGACCAGTCTTGATTCATGATGACATTTAGAAATTTAGAATATCAACCAGTACTTTGGTGCTTTTTTCAAACTTCAAATTGATTTTCAATTTAACACATGTCTTCTCTAATTCATTCTTTAAGAAATCAACTTCTGATTCTAGCTTGGAAATGTGGTCTTCTTTTGCCTTAAGCTGGATTCTTACTTCCTCCTTTATCTTTTTGGATTCTTCTATTTCAATCTTTAGACTAATGATGACATTTTTTGAATCTTCAAGGCTACGAGACATTTATATTTTTATGTCATGGATTTCTTCTTTGTATTTTTAAATCTATAATCTTTGTTTTAGATTAATCTTCTTAAGAACTTTTATCTCACCTAAAACACATATGAGTTATTCTTCAATATTTAGTTCTCATTCATCCTTGACATATTTTTCCTCTTTCAAGGTGTATTCACTTGCCGAGGCATCATTCATTATATCCATGAATAGATTTTATTCTTTGTCACTACCTAAAATATTCTCATCACTCTCCTCAACTGAGCTTCTATCCTTTTTAAAATAGAGACTTTTCTTGTGCTTACCAAACTTTTTATTATTTTCATTTTGTTTAAAGATTTTGAAGGCTAATTCATCCATTGTTAGCATATCTAAATCTCTCATTTATTTTATGATAGAGACTTTAACATCAAATCTTAAGGGGAGAGACTTTAATACTTTCTATACAATCATTGTATCTTCAACCTTTTCTTTGAGTCCTCTAATGGTGTTAATAATATCATACACACAAAGAAGATATGCCATAAAATTTTATTTATCTTTCATTTTCAAGCTCTCAAATTATCTCCTAATAGTTTGGAGTTTTTTCTTCACTTTCTGGTCACCCTCATAGACGTTTTGAATTTTGTCCTACATTTCCTTTGCTAAATTGTATTACATAAACTTTTCAAACTTTGATTCTGATAAGCCACACAAAATATCATTCATGGATTTGGCATTATTCTAACTAGCCTTCTTTTTTGCTATATCTATTGGTTGAGATGATGGAACATTATAACTATTTACTACTACTTTACAAATATCAAACCCTAAATCTATTAAATAGGTTGTCATTCTTATACTCCAAAAAACATAATTTGTTCTTTCAAACAACATAGTCTTGTTTTTGAAGAAACCTTCTTGTCCAGCCATGTGTGCTCCCAAGATCTACCTTCTAGTGATTAGGTTGTTTCTAAAATAATTGCACTTACCAATTATGAATTACATGTTTATACTAAGAGGGGAAGGGTGAATTAGTATAATCTTATCTTTTACTCAATGAAAATTAATATCCACAATAAAAGAATTCACATAAAAATGACACATATTGACACCATATTTACGTGGAAACCCTTTTGGGGAAAAACCAAAAATGAATAGATGCTTGGAACTACCATCCAAATATAGCTATAGATAAATTTCTTCTTAAAAAATTTGAAAACACCAACCTACTAGAGACACTAATCCTCATTGCTAAGTACTTTGTAGGCACTAACATACTAGAGACACTAGTCCCCACTACTAATCACTTTGTAGGCACCAATCCCCACTACTAAGCACCAACTTATTAAGAGATACCCATCTCTTTGATCTGAGGCACCAACCTCCACTGAAACAATATTCCACCTTACTATTGTTTCTTCATAAAAAAAGATGGTAAATTCAATATCCTCCTCTTCTCCAAAAAAATCTACTGATGCTCAAATGATAAAAAAAATTAATTCCATTCTTAAAATATTCATGTGTTTGTATGATATATCTTTTTATTCTCCACACACTTGCTTCCTTTTCTTCTTCACATATCTCACACTTCAATTTCCATATCTTTCTCAACCTTATATCCATGTTATATAACCTTTAAAGGCTCTTCAAAATAGAGGCATTCCATCTAAAAGGCATCTCTTCACCAAAATATGTAACCGTTGACATTTTTGTCAACATTTTTATCAACATTTCAACAGTTTTATTCACAATTCCATTGACATTTCCATTGATAATTTTGTTGATATTTCCATTGAAAATTACATTGAATTCCATTACAATTATATTGATATTTTCATTGACATCAATTAAAATTCCTTTGACATCAATGACAATATTATAACAATCTCCCCCTTTATCATAGATGGCAAATCTATAAAACAACTCCCCCTTGCTGTAGTTATCCTTCTTTGCTCCCCCTTTGACATCAATGACAAGGATGTTCATTATACTTCCAGCCACAAATAAATCATGGGAAAAATCCATGTCATCTTATTAAACATCACCACAATTGAATGATTATCTTTCTACTCTTTGTTATCCTTTTGTATAAGGACTTCTTATTTTCTCATTTACTCTCTTTGAATTTGATCAAATCTAGGATTTTTAACATCATCTACATGCATCTAAATTATCTTTATATGCTCAAGTGGTAACTCCTCTTTTCCACTTCCCTTTCTATATGCATATCATGATCTGTATGCTCATTAACATTCCTAGCTTGATAACTTGTTGGATTTGATCTACCTTCTATAATCTGCACTTGATGTTGTCTCATGCTTGTTGTAATTTGTTTTACACACTGACTAATTTCATTTTTCTATGTTCTTACTTTTCTAACTTGATTATAAAAATAGTACCATCACTTGCATCATCACTCTCACAAATAATACTCATTAGTTGATATTTGTCTTTGAATTTTGAATGCATATCACCAAGGAATCTATGTAGGTAAAAGATAATACAATGATTATATCCCTCTAAATTGGTACTTCTTATGAGCTTAGTGATACCTCTTGTGCATGAAATGTAGTTTTCACAAGCATATGTCTCTCCTTATTTTCTTTCTCCTACTTATTTTTCCATATTTTTGAAGTTTATTCATTTTATTTACTCATGGCTTCCACTTTCTTATTCTACATAAGAGATTTCACAAAACCACTTCTATAGAAGCATGTTATATGTCCAAAGTTGTTGCACCTGTAACATCTGACATTGTAATCTACTAAAGGAGTACATGGATTATAGTTGCTATTTGAAGACCAATAATAACTTCTATTATTGTTCCATATAAAATCATTTCTTTCTTGTGCCCTAAAATCTCTTATTTTATGACCAAAATGATTAAAAAATAATAATAACCATAAAATGAACTCTAGAACTTAGTCATATGTGCCTGCCTTAGAGGAAAGGAATTTATGAATTTGTCATTGTTATTTTTTGGAGAAGTGTCATGATATTTCTTCTTGTTGTTTCCACCATTCACATATCCCTTGAGTGCATCCACGTAGCTCTTGGGCTTCTCTATATTCATCATTTTATGTGGTTCTATATTTTTTGCACTCTACCCTTCTTTAGTGCTCTTATGGTTCTCTTCATAAACAAGACCAATATTGATGCATGATGGCCTTTGGTAATTTATAATCTCATCCAGTACTTTGGTGATTTTTTCAAACTTTAAATTACTTTTCGATTTAACACATGTCTTCTCTAATTCCTTATTTGAGAAATCAACTTTTGATTCTAACTTGGAAATGTAGTCTTCTTTCACCTTAAGCTAGACTCTTACTTCCTCCTCTATCTTCTTGGCTTCTTATATTTTAGTGTTTTGACTAATGATGACATTTTATGACTCTTCAAGGTTATGATACATTTATATTTGAAGGTCATGATTTTCTTTCATATTTTTGAATCTATAATCTTTGTTTTATATTATTTTTCTTAAGAACTTTGATCTCACCTAAAGCACAAATGAGTTCTTATTCAATATTTACTTCTCCTTCATCCTCAACATCTTCCTCCTCTTTCAAGGTGTTTTCACTTGTAGAGGCATCATTCATTATATCCATGAATATAGTTTCTTCTCTGTCACTACTTGAAATGATCTCATCAGTCTCCTTAGTTGAGATGCTATCTTTTTAGAATAAATATTTTTCTTGTGCTTACAAAATTTTTTCTTTTTGCATTTTGTTTGAATCTTTTGAAGGTTACTTCCTTATTATAATATTTCTCCTTTTTGGTATTCATTTTATATGCCATGAGGATCCCATTTAATTCATCTATTGTTAGTGTATCTATATCTCCCATTTATTCAATGGTAGACTTTGGAACCAAATATTAAGGGGAGAGACCTTTATACATTATACACAATCATTTTATCTTCAACATTTTCTTTAAGTCCTCTAATGGTGTTAAAAATTTCATCCACACAAAGAAGATATGCTATAACATTTTATTCACCTTTCATTTTCAACCTATCGAATTGTCTCCTATGACTTTGGAGTTTTGCATTGTTCAATTTGTTATCACGCTCATAGATGTTATGAAGTTTTTCCCATGTTTCCTTTTATAAATTGCATTGCATAATCTTGACAAAATCTAATTCTAATAAGCCACACAAAATAGTGTTCATGGGTTTAGCATTATTCTCACTAGCCTTCTTTCCAGTTGTATCCATTGGTGGAGATAATGGAGTAGTATAACCATTTACTATTTCTTGATAACTATCAAACCCTAAATCCATTAAATAGGTTCTCACTCTTATACTAAAAAAAACATAATTTGTTCTATCAAATAACAAAGCCTTGATTGTGGAAAAACATTCTTATCTATCCATGCATGCTCTCAAGATATACCTTTTAGTGGTTAGGCTATTTTTGAATGAACCAATTTGATACCAATTGTGATGCACATTATTATACTAATGGGGGTGAGTTAGTATAATATTATCTTTTACTTAATGAAACTTAATATCCACAATCAAAACATTCACATAAAAATGGCATAGATTAACACTAGATTTATATGGAAACCCTTTTGGAAAAAAAATAATGAATAGCTCCTTGGAACTACCATCCAAATCCAACCATAGATAAAATTATTCTTACAAAGTTTATAAGTACTAACCTACTGAAGACACCAATCCCCACTTCTAATCAATTTTTAGTTATCGACCTACTGGAGATACCAATCCCCACTAGTAAGTACTTTGTAGGCACCAACCTACTAGAGACACCAATCCCCACTGCTAATCACCAACTTATTAGGAGACACCCATCTCTTTGATTTGAGGCACCAACCTCCACTGAAACAATCTTCCACCTTACTATTGTTGCTTCATCAACAGTTGATGGAAATTTCAATCTCCTCTTTTTATTCTCAATAAAAATTTACTTATGCTTGAATGATAAAAATAATTAATTCCATTCTTAAAATCTACATGTGTTTGTATGATATATCTTTTTATTCTCCACACACTTGCTTCCTTCTCTTCTTCACATATCTCACACTTCAACTTCCATATCTTTCTCAACCTTCTATCCACCTTATATAGCCTTCAAAGGCTCTTCACAAAGGATCCATCCTATCTAAGAGGCACCTCTTCACCAAAATATATGACCATTGATATTTCCATCAATATTTTCATTGACATTTCGATAATTCCATTGACAATTTTGTTGACATTTTCATTGACATTTTCGTTGATATTTCTATTGATAATTCCTTTGAATTCCGTTACAATTCCATAGATATTTCCATTGACATTAATTACAATTCCTTTGACATCAATGAAAATATTTCAACAATCTCACCCTTTGTCATTGATGGAAAATCTATTGAGAAAATCCTCCTTGCTGTAGTTCTCCTCCTTTGCTCCCCCTTTTGTTAATTCTCCCCCCTTTGACATCAATGGCAAGGGGATGTTCATTATACTTCCATCTATAAATAAATCATGGGAAACATCCATGTCATATTCTTCAACATAACCACAACTAAATGATTAGCTTTCTACTCTTCCTTATCCTTTTTCATAAGGACTTCTTCATTTTTCATTTGCTCTCCTTGAATTTGATCAAATCTAGGATTTTTAACATCATCAACATCCATCTGGATTAGCTCTAGCTACTCAAGTGGTAACTCCTCTTTTCTACTTCCCTTTCTATCTACATATCATGCTCTATATGCTTATTAACATTCCCATCTTGATCACTTTTTAGATTCGAGATACCTTATACAATCTACACTTGATGCTAGCCCATGCTTATTGTAAGTTAATCTATACCCTGAATAATTTCATTATGCTCTATTCTTGCTTCTCTGACTTATTTTTAAAAGTAATACCATCACTTGCATAATCAATCTCATAAATAATATTCATTAGTTGATCTTTTCTTTAACTTCTGAATGCATATCACCAAATAATCTACAAAGCTAAAATATAATATAATGATTAGTTCCCCGTGAATTGGTGCTTCTTCTTATGAGCTTAGTGATACATCTTGTGCATGAAATGTAGTTTGAACAAGCATATATCTCTCCTTATTTTATTGCTCTTACTTCTTTTTCCATACTTTCAAAGTTTCTTCCTTTTGTTTACTCATGGCTTCCACTTTCTTAATCTACCTAGGAGGTTTTATAAAACCATTTCTACAGAAGCATGTTGTATGTCCAAAGTTCTTTCACTCATAACATCTAACATTGTAATCTACTAAAGGAGTAAATATATTGTAGTTTATATTTGAATATCCATAAGAAATTATATTATTATTATATAAAAAATCATTTATTTCTTGTGACCTACAATCTATTTCTTTATGAACAAATGGTTACAAAAATAATAATAACCATAAAAGGAACTCTTGAACCTAGTCATATGTGCCTGCCTTATATGAAAGGACTTTCTAAAATTGTCCTTGTTGTTTTTTGGAGAAGTGTCATTCTCTTTCTTCTTATCAATTCAACCATTCATGGATCCCTTAAGTGCATCTATATAGCTCTTGGGATTATCTTTATTCATCCTCTTAGGTGGTTTTATAGTTTTTTCACTCTACCCTCCTTTAGTGCTCTTCTGGTTCTCTTCATAACCAAGACTAGTCCTAATGCATGACGATCTTTGGTAATTTAAAATATCATCTAGTAATTTTGTGAGTTTTTCAAAATTTAAATTTCTTTTCAATTTATCACATGTCTTCTCCAATTACTTATTTAAGAAATCAAATTCTAATTATAGCTTGGCAATGTGGTCTTCTTTTTCCTTAAGTTAGACTCTTAATTCCTCCTCTATCTTCTTGGTTTATTCTATTTTAGTTTTTAGACTAATGATGACCTTTATGACTATTCAAGGCTATGAGACATTTTTGTTTTTAGGTCATGATTTTTTCTTTGTATTTTTGAATATGTAATCTTTGTTTTAGATTATTCTTCTTAAGAAATTTTATCTCACCTAAAGCACATATGAGTTCTTCTTCAAGATTTAGTTATCCTTCATCTTCAACATCTTCTACCTCTTTCAAGGCATCTTCACTTGTAGATGAATAATTATTTATAGCCATGAATAGATTTTATTCTCTATCACTGCTTTAAATGCTCTCATCACTCTCCTCAGCTAATCTCGCATCTTTTTTAGAATAAAGGCTTTTCTTGTGCTTATCAAAATTTTTCTTATTTTTATTTTGTTTGAATATTTTGAAGGCTACTTACTTCTTAGAAGGTTTCTCCTTTTGGGTCCTCATTTCATATTCTATGAAAATCCCATGCAATTCATCCATTATTAGCATATATCTCATTTCTTTGATGGTAGAGACTTTGGCATCAAATCTTAAGGGGAGAGACCTTAATACTTTATGCACAATCATTGTATCTTAAACCTTTTCTCTAAATCCTCTGATGGTGTTAACAATCTCATCTAAATGAAGAAGATATGCCAGAACATTTTCTTCATCTTTCATGTTCAAGCTCTTAAATTATATTATATGAGTTTGGAGTTTTGCCTTATTTAATTTCTTGTCACCCTCATAGATGTTCTAAAATTTGTCCCATATTTCCTTTGCTGAATTGCATTGCATAATCTTAACAAAATCTTATTCTGATAAGCCACACAAAATAACATTCATAGATTTGGAATTATTCTCATTAGCCCTATTTTTAGCTATATCCATTAGTGGAGATGATGGATTAATATAACTATTTACTATTGCTTGTTAAATATCAAACCTTAAAGCTATTAAATAGGTTCTCATTCTTATATTCCAAAAAACATAATTTTTTCTATTAAACAATGGAGCCTTATTTTTGGAGAAACCTTCTTGTCTGGCCATGTGTGCTCTTGAGATCTACCTTATAGTGGTTAGATTGCTCTAAAGGAACCACTCTAATACCAATTGTGAAACACATGCTTATAATGAGGGGGGTGAATCAATATAATCTTATCTTTTAATTAATGAAACTTAATATCCACAATCAAAGCATTCACATAAAAATAACATAGATTGACATTGGATTTGCATGGAAACCCTTTTAGGGAAAAACCAAAAATAAAAAGATACTTGGAACTACCATCCAAATCTAGCCACATAAAAAATTCTTCTTACAAATTTTGTAAGCATCAACCTACTAGAGACACCAATCCCCACTACTAAGTAATTTGTAGGCACCAAAATACTAGAGACACTAATCCCCACTGCTAAGCACTTTATAGGCACAAAAATTGTTGGAGACACCAATCCATACTGCTAAGCACCAACTTAGGAAGAGACACCCATCTCTTTGATCTAAGGCACCGACCTCCACTAAAAAAATCTTCCACCTTACTATTATTGGTTCATCAATGAATTATGGAAAATTCAACCTCTTCTTCTTCTTCTTATCCAAACAAATATTCTTATGCTCAAATGATAAAAAGAATTAATTCCATTCTTCAAATCTTCATGTGTTTATATGATATAAATTTTTATTTTCCACACACTTGCTTCCTTATGTTCTTCACATATCTCACACTTCAACTTCGATATCTTTCTCAACCTTCATTCTACCTTATATATCCTTCAAAGGTTCTTCACAAAGGAGGTGTCCCATCAAAGAGGTACCTCTTTACTAAAATATGTGACCATTGACATTTATCTTGACATTAAATAATTCTATTGACAATTCTGTTGACATTTCTATTGATATTTCCATCAACAATTCTATTGACTTTCATTACAATTTCATTGATATTTATGCTGACATCAGTTACAATCCTTTGACATCAATGAAAATATTCCAAAACACTTTTGAACTTACCATGGTATTAATGGACATTGAGATAATGAGTGTTTTACTCTTGAGCAAAAGCTTATATAGTTAGCTAATTGGGGAATCATTGCATATTGAAAATACATATCTATACCTACTATACATACTTCTCATAGAGGCTCATACAAGAGGTTCAAGCCATCCCATGCTACTCCTTTTAAGGAATACATGGTCCATTGTCATTCATAGAAGATGATTACTAGTAGAAGTCCTCCTAATGTACTCTCTCCCAAGATTGATCTCTCCTACACTGATCTTACCAAGGAAGCATTGGTTGATCGAGGCCTTCATAATAATACATAGGGAGAAGGTGAATCTACACAATAGATATTTGTACCTAAATAAATACATATATATCCATAGGACATTTCTATATATACTTTAGAGGTGGTTACAAAAACAAAATCAACAATCCATTACCACATGATCATTATAGTCACCCTTTCTTATTTCCATTATAATTTCAATGCATAAAATTATTTATTTATTGATAATATAATAAAAGAATTTAAAAAATAAACATATTTATTACATAATTTACCAAATCCTAACATGCACCGCATAAATAAATGCAATTAAAACCTATAGCAATAAATAATTAAATAGTACACATCTATTTGAAACAAAATAAAATCATGTGAGGAATGTCATATATATCTATATATATTGATATATTTTTATATAAATAAATACATAAATCATATATTGGGGGAATATCCCTAGGTGTGTACTCCTCATCGCTATCAATATCATCAAACCTAGTACCTCTAGATGTTGATATACTAGGATCTAACTGAAGCCCACATACATGAGATAACATGCATCCTCTCTCCTAAAAAAAACCTAACTGCCACACCATATCCTCATGCTCCCACTGTAAAGTGTCATAATTATCAATCAAAGTCTACATAATCTTAGTGGTATGCTATTGTGAGATGTCATGCCCATCCAAATCAACATGTAGCTCCTCATACTCAATGGACATCATATTATATGCTACCAAAACCCTTACTATAGGATCAAATAAAAGTGCATGGGTACCTATAATGTTAATGACCCTCTCAATAAATCCATATTCAGCTAAATCTATAGGCATGCTATGTGTGAGGGCTTGTATCACCTGATTCACCATCATCACCCACTCCTAATTACCTACAAACATTTGAGATATGATACCAATTATTTATGTATATGAAATTAAATACTTTATCTATTATTTAAACCAAATGAAATACCAAATTTAAAAACTATGGTACTTATTTATGGCCCTAATGGCTACCTCATCCACTGGTGTTAGTCCCATATGATCATTGCCACCTATCTCCCTACCTATCTCTCCTCTTACACCCCCTTATGCCATAAGAATGACAACTGGGAGCTGACTATAATTGGAAATAATAGTGGCTATTGAGATATGAACCACCACTACACATAACCATTTATACATCTTGTATCATCTCCTATACCTAGGGTGATAGGAATCTATATGCTATAATATAAAAAAAATAGATAAATTCTAAATATATTAAAATTGTAATCCTTTTATGGAAGGAATAACTCAAAATTGCTTACCAATTTGAGGGGGATACCTTCTCTGAGTAATGATCAATTACAATTAACTTCTTGGATAATCTATTGGATCACCTACCCCTTTATTTATATTATTTATTACCTACCCATCTCCTTATTCTAATACATGTGGGATTATTCATCTAATTCATTACTATTACATGCTACTATTTCTTTTAGTTAATCCCCTATCTAGGTACATTACATTCTATCCCCCTTAAATATGTTTCACCCTTGAAACATGATAAGAATTAGGAGGACCAAATGAAAGCCATACCAAAACTAAGTTAAAGACCAGATGGAAGCTTTGCCATACATGTATTTCTACTTCCACTTTTTTTGTCTATGCTATGATAGGAGCATGTACAATAATACAGCTAACATAAGCACTAAAATAGGAGGTGGATGTGCATAATTATGACTGAGTGGAATAATCATAATTAGAATTTGGTAGTAATATTCAAGCAATGAAATTTGAATCTCGATGATCACCTCAAATGTAGAATAGGAGTGCACAAAATAGTTGTCCTTGTGAACCAACTAAGGGTACATGCCATACCCCTTAGCATTATTTCTTAAGGGAGGTGGAGACTTGATTCCCTACTTAGGATCTATGATTATTGGCTTGGGTTCATCTAGGGTTTGATCGAGCATGGTGGTTTCCTAAATGGATTCATTAGAGGAGTGCTCAGGTACTTCTAGTGCTTGCTCAAATGCTTTTGTGGTTTGAGGGGGCATTATTTAGAGATGTTTTGAGTTGATGTGGTCTTCAACAATCTTGGATAAACCCACTAATTCCATCATTGTCTAAGGTTTCCATATTTGGACCTCTAATTGATTTTCCTCTTCAAGTCTATTGATGAAGCAATGAATGAAGAATGTAGTAGAGGTGCCGTTGGTTAATGTCTCAAACTCAACTTGATATTCTTGAATAATACCAATTTTTTATAGTTGAGTTAATGCGATGATGAGATTACTTCCAAAGAGAATGGGAAGCCCCATGAGAACTAGAGGATTGGGTGTCAATTTCAACCAAAAATGCATCTATTACAATACAAGCAATTATTTTGATTTTTTTTGGACACTAACACATGACAAGATGACTAGATGATAATGAATTTAAAATGAACACATAACCTAAAAATAAATTAAAATACTTAAGAACTATTAATATAAGACACCACTATAAACATATCCCTAGTTAAATGCCACAACCTATCACCTTAAAATGACTCATAAAAATTACACAAATTTTACAGATCGAGTCATATTTATAAAAACATCATACATCATAAATATTTGCACACAACACAAACATACTACAAGACATACTAACCAAAATAGGATGTCACACCAATAGTTCCACATATTATGGAATATTAATTAAGTAAATTATAGTTTGACTTGGGATTATTGACTTAAGACTAAACACATGAGAAAGTGTTTAAGTAAAAATGAATTTAAGGAAGTACTATGTAACATTAACACTAAAGAGTAAAAGATAAAATACCACCAAACTAAAATTACCAAACACTAAGGGTTAATATCAAACCATCAATCACACTAAACATGAGACCTAATAATTAACACACAAACCCTAAAACACAATTACCACTTTTAAGTTGAACAAACCCATGACTACCAAGAGAAGTGGTTTCAAGTTTACCCAAGCACCATAGAAAAGTTTTTAGGATCGAAGAGGTAAGAAGGAGTGTCAGCCATGGTCAATTTTGCTAGGTGGAAAACTTGAGGGAAGACTATGAAGCTATAGTTCATGATGGACAAGGGACCATGAGAGGTCGTTAAAGAAAATACCACCAATGGTAGTAGAAAACTATGGCTAGTATGGTGTCACTGAGTGGAGAGAGAGAGCATTGTCAGAAGAAGCTAGATCTAAAATATTGTGGTGAAGGTTGAGTTATGTCTATAACATAGTCAAGTCTGAGCATGATGATCTAAGGAGGTGAGAAGGATGCTCATGAAACTCAATGCTATGTCTATCTAATAGAGAATACATCATAACAAGTCAATTAAGGAGAAGCAAGATCCAAATTCTAGATTGAAGAAGATCCATTGATCAACATAAGAATTAAGGTCCTGAGCCACTGTAGATCCATCAATATGAGCTAAGTATAGTAGATTTTTAGTGATAGGGTGTTGAATACCATTGTTTGGGGGATCTATAAATCAATACAGAAAACTATGTTGATAAATAAGCCAAACAATATGAAGGCTATGTCAGTGATGGACATGGGAAGAATGAACACCGAGTGTGGTGGCATCAAAGAGATATGATCCATTAAAATCCTATTGGTGTAACTGGTAGATAAAGATTTGTGTATTGGCAATAGGTTGTAGGAGATTCATGGGTACAAATGATGGAACCAAAGTAAAACCAAATCTTAAAACAAAATTACTACAAATAGATTTTGATCAATACAACCCATACATAGAAACTTGCATGCACATAAGTGCAAGTATAAAACCAAACCCTTGTATATTATATGCACAAGAATATTATAGATTATGACATAGCTAAGAGACAATAGGAGATTCAGTACAAAAAACTCTAATATACCAGACTAACAATAGAGATATATAATATTTTTGTTTTGGTTTTAATGCTTTTACACTTAGAAGAACCATGCTTTTATTAGTTTTGATGCTTTTACACTTAGAATAACCATGCATATACTGTGGACTACAACATTGACTACCAATAAAGAAATATCTATGACAAACCTCACAAGAAATAATACTCAAATTCATAAATAATATAAATTACTACAAACCTCACAAGAATAAATAATGAACTCAAATTTTATGGCAACAAAAAAAAATTGGCCTGGGAAAGTGCTTTGATACCAATGTTAGGAATCTATATGCTGTAATATAAAAAAATGGATAAATATTGAATACATTAAAATTTTATTCCTTTTATGGAAGGAATAACTCTGAATCACTTGCCACTTTGAGGGATCTACCTTCTTTGAGCAATGCTTAATTACAATTGGCTTCTTGGATGTTCTATTAGATCACTTGACCCTTTATTTATATTATTTATTACCTACCCATATCCTTATTCTAAAGGATGTGGGATTATTCATCTAATGCATTACTATTACATGCTACTATTTCTATCTGATAGAGAATACACCATAACAAATCAACTAAGGAGAAGCAAGATCCAAATTCTAGATTTAATAAGATCTATTGATCAACATAAGAATTAAGGTCATGAGCCACTGTAGATCCATTAATATGAGCTAAGTATAATATAATTTTAGTGATAGGGTTTTGAATGCCACTGTTTGGGGGATCTATAAATCAATATAGAAAACTATGTTGACAAATAAGCCAAACAATATGTAGCCTATGTCAGTGATGGACATGGGAAGAATGAGCACCGAGTGTGGTGGCATCAAAGAGATTTGATCCATTACAATCCTATTGATGCAACTGGTAGATAAAGATTTATGTATTGGCAATAGGCTGTAGGAGATCCATGGGTACAAATAATGGAACTAAAGTAAAACCAAATCTTGAAACAAAATTACTACAAATAGATTTTGATCAACAAACCATACATAGAAACTTTCATACACATAAGTGCATGTATATAACCAAACCCTTATATATTATAAGCACAAGAATATTATAGATTATGACATAGCTAAGAGACAATAGGAGATTCAATACAAAAAACTCTAATATACCAGACTAACAATAGAGATCTATAATATTTTTATTTTGGTTTTAATGCTTTTACACTTTGAATAACCATGCTTGTATTAGTTTTGATGCTTTTATACTTAGAATAACCATGCATATACTGTGGACTACAATATTGACTACCAATAAAGAAATATCTATGACAAACCTCACAAGAAAAAATACTCAAATTCATAAATACTATAAATTACTACAAACCTCACAAGAATAAACAATGAACTCAAATTTTATGGGGAAAAAAAATTGGCTTGGGAAAGTGCTTTGATACCAATGTTAGGAATCTATATGCTGTAATATAAAAAATTGGATAAATATTGAATATATTAAAATTTTATTCCTTTTATGGAAGGAATAACTTTGAATCACTTGCCACTTTGAGGGATCTACCTTCTTTGAGAAATGATTAATTACAATTGGCTTCTTGGATGTTCTATTAGATCACTTGACCCTTTATTTATATTATTTATTACCTACCCATCTCCTTATTCTAAAGGATGTGGGATTATTCATCTAATGCATTACTATTACATGCTACTATTTCTATCTGGTAGAGAATACACCATAACAAGTCAATTAAGGAGAAGCAAGATCCAAATTCTAGATTTAATAAGATCCATTTATCAACATAAGAATTACGGTCCTGAGCCACTGTAGATCCATTAATATAAGATAAGTATAATAGAATTTTAGTGATAGGGTGTTGAATGCCACTGTTTGGGGGATCTATAAATCAATACAGAAAAACTATGTTGACAAATAAGCCAAACAATATATAGCCTATGTCAGTGATGGAGATGGGAAGAATGAACACCGAGTGTGGTGGCATCAAGGAGATTTGATCCATTACAATCCTATTGATGCAACTGGTAGATAAAGATTTGTGTATTGGAAATAGGCTGTAGGAGATCCATGGGTATAAATAATGGAACTAAAGTAAAACCAAATCTTGAAACAAAATTACTACAAATAGATTTTGATCAAAACAAACCATACATAGAAACTTTCATACACATAAGTGCATGTATATAACCAAACCCTTATATATTGTATGCACAAGAATATTATAGATTATGACATAACTAAGAGACAATAGGAGATTCAATACAAAAAAATCGAATATACCAAACTAACAATAGAGATCTATAATATTTTTGTTTTGGTTTTAATACTTTTACACTTTGAATAACCATGCTTGTATTAGTTTTGATGCTTTTATACTTAGAATAACCATGCATATACTGTGGACTACAAGATTGACTACCAATAAAGAAATATCTATGACAAACCTCACAAGAAATAATACTCAAATTCATAAATACTATAAATTACTACAAACCTCACAAAAATAAACAATGAACTCAAATTTTATGGCAAAAAAAGAAAATTGGCCTGGGAAAGTGCTTTGATACCAATGTTAGGAATCTATATGCTGTAATATAAAAAATTGGATAAATATTGAATATATTAAAATTTTATTCCTTTTATGGAAGGAATAACTCTGAATCACTTGCCACTTTGAGGGATCTACCTTCTTTGAGCAATGCTTAATTACAATTGGCTTCTTGGATGTTCTATTAGATCACTTGACCCTTTATTTATATTATTTATTACCTACCCATCTCCTTATTCTAAAGGATGTGGGATTATTCATCTAGTGCATTACTATTACATGCTACTATTTCTATCTGATAGAGAATACACCATAACAAGTCAATTAAGGAGAAACAAGATCCAAATTCTAGATTTAATAAGATCTATTGATCAACATAAGAATTAAGGTCCTGAGCCACTGTAGATCCATCAATATGAGCTAAGTATAATAGATTTTTAGTGATAGGGTGTTGAATGCCACTATTTGGGGGATCTATAAATCAATACAGAAAACTATGTTGCCAAATAAGCCAAACAATATGCAGGCTATGTCAGTGATGGACATGGGAAGAATGAGCACTGAGTGTGGTGGCATCAAAGAGATCTGATCCATTACAATCCTATTGATGCAACTGGTAGATAAAGATTTGTGTATTGGTAATAGGCTGTAGGAGATTCATGGGTACAAATGATGGAACCAAATTAAAACCAAATCTTGAAACAAAATTACTACAAATAGATTTTGATCAATACAACCCATACATAGAAACTTTCATGCACATAAGTGCATGTATAAAACCAAACCCTTGTATATTATATGCACAAGAATATTATAGATTATGACATAGCTAAGAGACAATAGGAGATTTAGTACAAAAAACTCTAATATACCAGACTAAAAATAGAGATATATAATATTTTTGTTTTGGTTTTAATGCTTTTACACTTAGAAGAACCATGCTTGTATTAGTTTTGATGCTTTTACACTTAGAATAACCATGCATATACTGTGGACTATAACATTGACTACCAATAAAGAAATATCTATGACAAATCTCACAAGAAATAATACTCAAATTCATAAATAATATAAATTACTACAAACCTCACAAGAATACACAATGAACTCAAATTTTATGGCAACAAAAAAAAATTGGCATGGGAAAGTGCTTTGATACCAATGTTAGGAATCTATATGCTGTAATATAAAAAAATGGATAAATATTGAATATATTAAAATTTTATTCCTTTTATGGAAGGAATAACTCTGAATCACTTGCCACTTTGAGGTATCTACCTTCTTTGAGAAATGATTAATTACAATTGGCTTCTTGGATGTTCTATTAGATCACTTGACCCTTTATTTATATTATTTATTACCTACCCATATCTTTATTCTAAATCATGTGGGATTATTCATCTAATTCATTACTATTAGATGCTACTATTTCTTTCTGATAGAGAATGCACCATAACAAGTCATTTAAGGAGAAGCAAGATCCAAATTCTAGATTTAATAAGATCCATTGATCAACATAAGAATTAAGGTCTTGAGCCACTATAGATCCATCAATATGAGATAAGTATAATATATTTTTAGTGATAGGGTGTTGAATTCCACTGTTTGGGGGATCTATAAATCAATACAAAAAACTATGTTGACAAATAAGCCAAACAATATGCAGGCTATGTCAGTGATGGACATGGGAAGAATGAGCACCGAGTGTGGTGGCATCAAGGTCAACTGGTAGATAAAGATTTGTGTATTGGAGATAGGTTGTAGGAGATCCATGGGTAAAAATGATGGAACCAAAGTAAAACCAAATCTTGAAACAAAATTACTACAAATAGATTTTGATCAATACAACCCATACATAGAAACTTGCATACACATAAGTGCATGTATAAAACCAAAACCTTGTATATTATATACACAAGAATATTATAGATTATGACATAGCTAAGAGACAATAGGAGATTCAGTACAAAATTAATCTAATATACCAGACTAACAATAGATATATATAATATTTTTGTTTTGGTTTTAATGCTTTTACACTTAGAATAACCATGCTTGTATTAGTTTTGATGCTTTTACACTTAGAATAACCATGCATATACTGTGGACTACAATATTGACTACCAATAAAGAAATATCTATGACAAACCTCACAAGAAATAATACTCAAATTTATAAATACTATAAATTACTACAAACCTCACAAGAATAAACAATGAACTCAAATTTTATGGCAACAAAAAAAAATTGGCATGGGAAAGTGCTTTGATACCAATGTTAGGAATCTATATGCTGTAATATAAAAAATTGGATAAATATTGAATATATTAAAATCTTATTCCTTTTATGGAAGGAATAACTCTGAATCACTTGCCACTTTGAGGGATCTACCTTCTTTGAGCAATGCTTAATTACAATTGGCTTCTTGGATGTTCTATTAGATCACTTGACCCTTTATTTATATTATTTATTACCTACCCATCTCCTTATTCTAAATCATGTCAGATTATTCATCTAATGCATTACTATTACATACTACTATTTTTACTAGTTATTCCCCTATATAGGTACATTACATAGGGGAACCATGAGATCGCCCTTGTCAGCTGAGCATGAGTATAGATCTATAGTCATAGGTGTCAACCTATCATGGCACATATGCCCACTTCATATTGTTTGATGCCATGGGTAGGGTGTTGAGGGAACTCCCTACTCTATACCAAAATGTTGTAAAACTCAGTCATACTTAAAAATCATAAACACTAGGAAACTGATTAACTAACCACATACTAATTTGGACCCTCTAAAACTCATGTCTATGCATGGGTCATCCAATAAAAGTCATGTAAGGATGCCATACAATATAATTTAGAGTCAACTTATCCAAAGTTACATGGTGTATACACATAATATTTTTATTAATGTTATCACTTACTAACACTTCCTCTCTTGTAGGAACTTGTTGAGTTTCAATCTCTCTGAGTGCACACCTTAAAGGATGCACTGAAAAAGGGGTTGACAGACCATTAGTGCTTCATAAGGGTGTTATGGATTTTTATCATTAATATAATTATTCTAACTTATTTAGAGTGTTTATTTATTTACCCCTATGATGCCTCCCTGAAATCCTAAAATATGGATAAGTCTGGAATCTTGAAACCCTAAAATATGGCTAAGTATGAAATCTAGTAGGACCCTCCAAAATCTAGAATTTGCATTATAGCTCTTAGAGGTTTAAAACCACTCTAAAATATACTAAAATTATAAATATAAAATATATCTTAAATTATAATAAACTATATGTCCATTTACTACTATGTTGACCCCATTCTAGGTTTAGTGCATGTTACATAACTCTATCGGCCTAAGTCGACATAGTTTGATACCTAACGACTCTATTTTTTGCCTAATAAGGTTAAATGAGCTGACTGCATCAGCTAAATTCATAGGCTGGTTTAGGGTCAATCCATGGATATATATACCCACTTAATTCATTTC
This sequence comes from Torreya grandis, assembly GCA_037957365.1. Classification (NCBI taxonomy): domain Eukaryota; kingdom Viridiplantae; phylum Streptophyta; class Pinopsida; order Cupressales; family Taxaceae; genus Torreya; species Torreya grandis. The sequence goes on along the minus strand of JARHVA010002100.1, from coordinate 2,277,810 downwards.
TAAATATAGGATCATTTAATTGCATATCATTACTACTCACAAATATGCTTATATAATCAATAGGAGGTTTCATTGCTTGGTTTTTTGCCTTAGAAAAGTATCTATTATCTTGTAGAGGTCTTAAATGCATAGGATAAGTCTTATATCCTAGATCTGATCTATCTTTATGATCCTTATAATCCCACAAAAACCTCTTGAAAAGCACCATTGGCCAAAGGATAAACTAAGGCTAACGAGTTCACATCAATAAGGTAAGTATATTTCTAGCCCTTCATATTTTGATAAGTAGATGTTTTAGAACTATGGATTGAATTGTATCTCCCCTTGCCTAGATCATTTGTATATTATATTATATAGATTTTTATTTTCATGTTTATTATCTTCCCCCTTTATGCCACAAGATTTGATGAGCACTAGATTAGCTTGTATATGCATTTACTAGATTAGCTGCCATAATTATTTAGTAGATTAACTTGTTTAATATTATTTACAATCATAGGACCTAGTTAGGGTTATCACAAAATGGCATTTGACTAGAGGCCTTGGAAAATTCTCCTTTTCCATTGTGTGATAAGAGACCTCTTAGTGTAGGTTTAGTGGATCCACTATTGGTCACAATCCTGATATAAACATATTTCCAAGTGGACTTGTTAGTTTATTACCTTCTCTGAGCTTGAATATTATTGAGTAGGATAAGTTATAGATCTATCTAGTTTCACTTGAATATATTATGGTGAACCCATTGTGAATATAACTCTTGCATATTTTTTATTTTTATTTACACTAAAATGGATCGACCATGCTGACCTAGTTTAACATTTTGTGTGTAGGTTTCCATACTTTGTCAAGCATGTTGACCTAGTTCGGATCTCTGTGTGCAAGTTTTCCAACTTTGTCAAGCCTATCGACCTAGTTTGGCTCTTTGCATGTAGGTTTTTAACTAAGTTAAGCTAGTTGACTTAGTTCTATTTTTTGTGAATAGATGATTTAACATTCTCAAGAAAAACTACTAAATTGATGTGGTTGATCTTGTTCTATCTTCCAAGTTCGATCTTACTAACTTAATAATTTAATTTTGTTAATTATATAAATATCTCATTTTTATTTCTCAATAAAATAAATTAACACTTAAATATATATATATATTTTTTACAAGTTTTTCTATTTTTTTAAAATTATACACAATCAACTAGGTCGAGCTAGTTGATGTATGTTTTAGATTTTATAGAATTCAACTAAGTTAAGCTAGTTGATGTAGTTTGTGTTCATGTAGGTTTTTTCATTTTTTGTTTACCTTCATGTTTTTTATATCATTTTACTTAGATATACACTTACAATGGAGGAGTTACATTCTAAGTGGGAGTCACCCTTGACCAACAATTCTAAGTATGGGAATCTTTTGACCACCACCACTTGTCATGTGACCTCCACCACTTTTTATGTGGGAGTTACAAATTCATTCCTTTTTTTGCCTCTCCTTTGTGAGATATTAAACATAGGACATGACTCATTTATGCATTTGGCTTGTGTGTGTGCAACCTTTAGCTTTCACTTCCTATCTAGGGTTTCTTGCATTAATGGCTAATTAGAGATCTTGAATGACTCCAATATGGTATCAAATATCTATTAACAATATTTTATACCATTTAAAATCCTTGGTGAGTTTATTTCATGAACACATTATTATTTTCCAATTTTAAATTGGTTATTTTATAGGGTTTTTGGTGGAGTTTCATGAAAGCTCATGTAAAATTTGTACAAAAATGTGTGTTGAAAGTGAAAACAAAAGGTAGACTTTTTGTGATTTTTTTATTAAATTAATTTGTAGATATTTTTGGCCTATTGTGAGGGTTTATTATTATTCTTATTTTTTATATTTTTATTTCTCCTATTTGGATAGTTGTGTAAGGTTTTTGATATGATCTTGAGCCTTCATTAAACCTAGTTTGTGCTTGGCCTAGCCTCTCTTGACAAAGTCTACTCTTCAAATATCTCAAACATAGGATAAAGGTCCACTCCTTTCTCTCCATACCTCCATGATCAATGTGTTGATATAAATAAAAGGAAAAAATGGGCATAAATGGAGACTAATGAAGGGCAAATACCACCCATGTTGTATGCCTATCATAATCTACCTTCTAACATGGACTACACTTATTCTAAAAGTCTCATGGACTTGTGTGCATTCTAAAAGATTTTGGGAATTCTTTAATAATGATGTCACATTTAATTGGGATGAATAATGCTAGAAAGCCTTTCAACACCTAAAGGAATATCTTGCTAATCTACCTATTTTGTTACCACCAATGATGAGAAATACATTACTATTGTACCTCTCTACCATAGATAAAGCCCTAGGGGAAATTTTAGCTCAACATGATGATAATGGAAAATAACACACTATGTACTATTTAATTTGTATAATGGTTGTGTATGAACATAATTATACACCCATATAAAAAGCCTATTTAGCTATGGTCTTCATAACACAGAAAATATAACATTACATGATAAACAACATGACCATGGTTATTTCCAAAATATATCCACTCAAGTATCTACTATCCAAATTAACTTTACAGGGATATATGGCTAAATGGATCATGCTTCTGAGCAAGTTCGAGATAGAATATGTCAACCAAAAGTCTATAAAGGGACAAGTTCTTATAGATCAACTTGATAAAGCTTCCCTTACATATACCAAAACTATAACTTTTAAATTCCCAAATGAGTCCATCATGACCATAATTGAAATACCTCTTAATGAGCAACACTAGAATCTATATTTTGATGGATCATTCACATCACATGGATCGAGGGTAGGCCTATTATTTATTACACCATAGGGGGATCTTATCCCTAAATCATTCTATATCAACTTTCCTTGTACTAACAACATGGATGAATATGAAACACTCTTTACAAGGATTTTTTAGGTAGTATAATGGAATATTTAACATCTCACAATCTATGGTGATTCTTAGTGAATCATAAATCAGGTTACATACCACATTCATACCAAATATGATAAACTAGTGCCATACAAGCTATGATTGATGTTATGAAATATCATATCACTAATGTATAGTTTGAATACATACCTAGGGCTAGTAACAAGATAATAGATGTTATGGCCACCATTGCCTCTTTGATCCATCACATTGACAAGGAAAAATAATATCAATTCCTCATTGAAAATCTTCTAGTACATACTCATGAACCTTCAACCATCGTAATGAACTGTGATATTGTTGGTCCAAGATCTATATGGTATTTAGACCTATTTACCTATCTTCATGACCATATCATGCCATGAAACCTATCATATAAGTAATATAAGTCCTTTACCCATCAAGCCTCATGATACATCATACTTCACCCAACCCTTTACCATCATAGTTTTGATGGAACTCTAGTTTGTTGTTTAAATTTGATAGAATCAACATTAGCATTATGGGAAGTTCATGAAGGAGTATGTGGAGCCCACACCAATGGGGTTATACTAGCCAAAAATTTCTTATGTACCATTTATTATTGGAAAACTATGGATGTAGATGCAATTGCTTACATCAAAAGGTGCATAAAATGTCAAGGGTATGCCAATATGATTCATGCCCTAACCAAAACACTAAAACTAATGCTTAATCCATGGCCATTTTCCACCTAGGGAATCAATGTCATTGGGAATATTAACCCATCAAGTGTATCTCTAAGAATCTAAATGGAACCACCAATGTTTGACAAGGTGCTAAAGCAAACCACTAAGAGGCTAGAAGGTTCAGGGGTTCTATGGGCTACAATAGGTCTGTAGTGGCTATCTGGTTTGTCATCTTGTACTAAGCTATAGATAAACTTATAAAATAGGTTGGGGATAACAAAAAAAAGTGCACAAAGTACATAATCTCCTCTAATATATCCAACCACAATAAATCAAGTGGCTAAAACTATATTATGGATTGCATAAACAATATATAAGTAATAATACTAAATGAAATGAAATAGCCAATGGAATGTTAATATATCAACTAAGGCACTTTGAGGACAAATGAAAGAAATTTTGGGAAACAAAGATGTTTTTAAGCAAGGGTTCAAGAGCATGCCTATTCTAGATTTGAGTTATCTTTCAATGCAATATTACTATTTTCTAATAGTGAAATATTTTTAGTTTTAGTTTTAGAGAGAGAGAGAGAGAGAGAGAGATATATATATATATATATATATATATATATATATATATATAGAGAGAGAGAGAGAGAGAGAGAGAGAGAGAGAGAGAGAGAGAGAGAGAGAGAGAGAGAGAGAGAGAGAGAGAGAGAGAGAGAGAGAGAGAGAGAGAGAGAGAGAGAGAGAGAGAGAGAGAGGGTTTGAATAAGTTTTATAGTATGTCTAATATGAAATGAAGAAATATTCCAAAGAGAGAAATGACATACAATAAAGGAATATTTCAAGAAATGAAAGTACTATTTAATCATGCACAAATACAAAAAACTTTAGAAAATATTCTAAGCAATATACCAAATAACTAGTTTTCTAAAACAAAACAAACCCTAGCATGTATACTAATACAAATAAGCAAAGAGTTTCACTTTGCAAATAAAAGTGCCCTCATATCAAACTAAAGAGATGTGCATAATTTATACCAATTGATTATCTAAGCTAGGAGGCAAAAGAGGAAGAAGATTAAGTTGTGCATAGGTTAAGGCCAGACCAAGATCCAAAATCTATAGAAGAGATGAAGGGGAAGCCACCAATATATGAGAGGAAATACAAGGAACACAAGTGACATGTGCCATGGAGTCTTGAGGAGGCAAGCAAAAGTCTAAAAAAATTAGGAACACTATAAAAAACAAAGAGAATCACTAATGGAAGTAGTAGTAAAGTAGGGCATCCTTTTTCATAAGGAAAATGATTGTGCCAAGCAAGAATCAAGGGAGATTCAGGGAGCCATCCAAGCTTTCAATGTGAGATGATCAATGGAGATGATAAGAGTAGAGATGCAACTAAAAATTAAGGGAGAGTGAATAGAGAGGTTAAAATGAATGAGGAAATGGGCATATATCCAACCCTAATCCATCAACAAGTAAAAAAACTAGTTATTTATGACCATTTTGGGCCAAACAGGACACTTTTCATGTGTTCTACCTATGCTGCAGCTTTCATGAAGGAAATATGTGGCCTAATCCATAGGTTTCCTTCCTAAGCCATGGCCTAAGTCAAATAGGATCCTAGGCTAGTCAAAGATCTTTCAAAAGGCCCTTGAGGGGTCCCTAGAGAGCCCTTCTAAATGAGAAAGGTCTAGAATGGTTAGAGGATGGGGATAATGCATGGGAGAGGTCTAAGCAAGTGGCCTATGACTCTAAGTAGGATAACCAAGGTTGGTAGTCTACACGTGAGCTGATGCATAATCATAGGGATGAGTAAGGTCATGTGAAGTATGATTACAAGTACCTTACTTTGTTGTGTTATGAAAGATGAGATTCTTCCTTTTATTGAATAAACACATGGGGGTATTTTTGGTGGCCACTATAGCTAACATGATACAACCCATAAATTCCTATGTATGAGATAATTTTGGTTGACTCTTGAAAATTATGCCATTGAATTTACTAAAAAGTGTACTCTTTTCAAACTTCATGATGATCTAATTCATTCACCTCCAACTGAGCTTCAAACTATCAAATCTCCCTAGCCATTCTCTATGTGGGGATTGCATCTCATTGTCAAATTACCTCAATATCAAGTTATGCCTATTTTTATAATCATAACCACATAATATTTCACCAAGTGGGTTGAGGATATGCCCCTTGTTAATGTCACCAGTACCACCATCTCCAAATTTATCCTTAATAAAATCATTTTCCACTTTGGTGTCCCTCATACTATCATTTTAGATAATGGTGGTAATTTAAAAAATAAATATTTCAAATAACTTTGTGCTAAATTTAAAATCAACCATAAATTTTCCATGCCCTATTATCCAAATTTTAATGGCCAAGTTGAGCCCACAAATAAAATTCTCCAAAAGATAATTTGTAAAACCTACATGGATTGGTACCTTCATCTCTATCCTTATCTATGGGTCTAATATACTAGCACACATACTACCAGTGGGGCAACACCTTTCTCTCTAGTCTATGATTCTGAGGTAGTCATTCCATTAGAAGTTGAGCTTCCCTCTCTACATATATCTCTTCATGGTATCATACCCAATGAAGAATTACATGAAGCTCACCTTCATGCTCTTGATCTTCTTAATGAACATTGTCTTTTTGCTTTACACCATAATTGCCAATACAAGGCCCATATTGCCAAACAACATAACAAATGTGTTAAAGTTTACATGTTTAACGTTGGTGATCTTGTCTTTAAATTAGACTACACTCATGACAAAAAAGGTAAATATGCCCAAAAATGATGGGTCCCTTAGTCAAAGATATTGTTGGTCCAAGTACTTATCACCTTCAAACCAATTAAGGTCATGTTTTCAAATATCCCACCAATGCACAATTCCTCAAGAAGTATTTTGTCTAAATTCTTCTCTTATTTTTATACTTTATATATGTTATCTATCTAACACTTTTTATAGGATACTTTTATAGGTGTCACCCTTTGCAACAGTTCTCTCTTTTTTACAAACCTTAGTCCCTCCTCTTGGTCTTTTGGTTTCCTCTTTTTCTCATGAGTTGCATTGTAAAATCATGGATAAGACTCAGTCTTCCTCATGATGTAATTTTATCCTCTTTTTTCTCATATTTTTTACACACTTTTTAGCATGCCTTAGATTTCTATATTATGAGTTGCAGTGTAAGACCATAGATAAAACTTGGCCTTCCTCATGATTACCATATTTTTATTATCTCATTTACTTTTAAAATACTTTGTGGCACCATTGTGGGTTTCTATTTTATGAGTTATAGCATAAGACCATGGATAGGACCTAGCCTTCCTCATAAAATCACCATCTTGTCATTCCTTTTCTATAATATGTTTAGCAATGGTTATGAGTTCTTGATCCTTTGTTCTCAAACTTTAGCTTTTGATTATTTTTATAGATGAAATTTGCATAACAATATGTTAGCATGTTTTCCTCTAATTAGGGTTCTCATTCTTATGATAATAAATCACACTTTTATAACATTGTATCCCTTTTTCAGCCTTTGTCACATTTTTGGTGATTTCAAGTAATTCAAATTATTTCATGTTTCATTCCTCTTTATTTGCTTTATTTTCACTACATATTGGATAAAACACGGTCAAAGTCAAGATAGAACTTTTTATTTCACCTAAATTCATGAGACTCCTACACACCATGCTCTATGAGTTCTCTCTCTTAACAACCAAGGCCCAAGTATTGAAATGAAAATCATCTTTAATAGTCATGTTTGGTTCTCTGAATCTATATGGAGGAGTAATATAAAAATCCATCAAGAAATTTAAACTCTAAATCATTTGAAAAAAGGGAAATAATATACAAAAGGCAACATATAAATCTTAAAAGTCAAAATCACATCAAAAGATGTGATTGCAAGAACACCTCCTATCTCTAATCAAATAAACTCCATAGTTGGCTTCACACTAGAGCTGAGGTCAATTAGGGTGTGGTAGGAAATTAGATTGGAATAATATAATTAAAAAAACTCTATGGTGTTACCTTTTTCATGCAATTACCCAATCTTCATAGTATAACAAAGGATCTATAAGGGGTCTCGAGGACTGATGAACATGTTGTGGGAAGGTGGGTCCATTTTAATTTTCATACATATAGCCTTCATGAGATGATCTACATACTTCATTTCTTGACCTAAGAATTGTGTGGCTAAGAGAAGTTCTTCAAAGTACTTAAGGTTGAAATTCCTCTTGTTTTGACAAACCTAATTTGAGTGTCTTGACTTCAATAAAGAGTTCTTCTACCTTGGTTTTTCTTTCATTATCCACTCCACCCATTTACTTTACCACCTTGATAGGAAAAATGTGATTCTAAATCTATTTTCCCTTCTTCTATACTTCCCTCTTCTTCACATCTTAAAAACATGCTAGAACAACTTTATTTCAATTTTATTTATCCTTAGAAAAAAAAACATGTTTGAACAACTTTGGATTACTTTCTTTACACCATGGCTCTACATTTATAGACATGACTTGATTTATTTTACCCTTTTTCATTATTTTACCACCCTTTTTACATACACGTAAGTCAATTTATACTTTCATGTAATTTTTCCATTGTTGAGTGAGGTTGGATTATTACTTTTCACTCACCAATGTTATTTTCCATTTTATGCACCTTTTTCCATTGATGATTGAGTAAGGTTTGATACTAATCACTCATCAATGTTGTTTTACCATTTTGCTTGCCCATTTTTGTTTAAGGATTGTTACTAATTTTACATTAATTTTTGATTGCCATCCTTTTTGACATTTATCTTTGGTTTGACTTGGTGAGTTTGCCTTTCTTACTTAAGGTTTACTTGTTTGAGTTTTTCAATCTTTAGTAGCCTTGACTTTTTGGTTACCTAATTTACTCTAAATTTTGACTTTTTGGTCTAACATAGGACTTGTCACCCTAGCTTTCCAAATTTCTAAGTACATCTCATCCACATAGCACTAATTATCTTGTCTTTCTTGTCTTTATTTGTTTTTCTCTTTAGTTTTGAATTCTTGGGTTTGTTGAAAGAAATATTTACACCCTCCAAAATCATAAATACAATCACCACAAAAAACCATCCAGTGATAAAGGTAAGTCAAGGTACGCATTCCATTTAATTTTTAATTATTTCCCTTTCAATCATTTAATTTTAGCTATTTTTGTTTTAAAATACTACATTTTTTTTTAGCCTTAGCATCATGTGTTACTATGTTCTTTATTGAAGCACCATCCCCTATTGTACCTAAGTGACACATGATGATATTAGAGTGGGGCATATGTATACATAATGTTTTCAAAATTTATCAAATATTTATTCTTTCTATCTTGCAAGAATCTATCAAGTCTCAATATCTTTGAGTGCATGCCCTAAGGGGTACACTAAGAAAGGGGTGGGTAGATTATTGGTGCTTTGTAATATTATTTTCCCTTATTGCCACTTATTACCAATCTAACCAAATACTAAAACATTACCCTTAGCTATTACTCTTCTTTTTCACATGCTTTTAGTCCTTTTTCATCCTTACATACCACAACAACCTCTTGTGAAACACTTTGGCCAAGGGAGAGGTTGAGGCTCAGTGGGTTCATATTTAAAGGTAAGTATTCCTAACTTTGTTTTTCTTTTTAAAGAGTAGATAAATATGTATTTGTACTTATTTTACATGCATTATAATTTTTTATACATTAACATGAGTATATATCTTCTATACATGTTTAATTTTATTGTTTATTACCCTTGATTTGCACCACAAGCTTTGGTAAACACTAAATTAGACTTTTCTTTACTTATTATTAGTTTAGTGAATATGAAAACATAGAGCTTAGTTAGGGTTATTGTATGATTTTATTTGATTGGAAGCTTTAGAACCCTCCCTAGTATTATTGTTATGATAAGAGATCCCATAATTGGGTCTAGAATATCCACATATTGGTCATGTTCCTGATTAATGTATCCACATGTTTCTATACAATTTTCACTTTCACATTCAAAGAGAGAATAAGAAACTAGGAGATATGGTCTAAGGCTTGTATGTACCTGGATGAAGTCTTGTGCACTGTTATCCAGACGTTGTGAGAACTCATCTTTGGTTATGGAGGATGACACCTGCAGAAGAAAGAGACTTAAACAGAGAAGGCGTTAGATGAGGAGATGGTGGGTTGCCAAGCAAAAGCTTGATCCCAAAAGTACAAAGACTTCCTTGAGGGATGTCAACCCATTGATTGATAAAAATAATGTCTGATAAAAAGGTAGAATGATAAAAGACTAAAATGATTAAAAACTGAAACAAAAATAGAAGCAAATGCTTACCTGAATGTTGCTGTCGGCCTGGTCACAGTCATCGACATCGGTTAGTCTGTCAACATCGGTTGTCAAGGTCTACTGACATCGGTTAGTCTATCGATGTCAGTGGGGGTAGTGGTCGATGTCAGTTAGGAAAATGGTCTGGGATAAGGTCTGGATGAGTTTATGGTCTGTGGATAGGTCTGAGAAGGGATCTGGGTCTGGTTGGAGGGTCTGAGAGTCTGGTTGAATGCTCTGTATAGGGTCTTTATAGGCAGAAAGAATGGTTTGAAAGAGGGACCAAATAGAAAATAGAGGCAACAGGGAAGAAAGAGTGGTCTGGAAGGGGTCTGGGCAGGAGAGGTTGAAAATGGGTAGTAGGCTGAATGACAGATGAATTAAAATAAATACTAAAATGAAAATAGTAGCAAATACTTACCTCATACCTGTTGGAGAAGGAATGTTGCAGATTGGTTGTGCCTGTTGCTGATGCTTGGTAGTGTAGAAGACCTGTTGTTATTATAGCTTGTTGTGTGTACCTGAGAGAGAGAGAGAGAGAGAGAGTGAGAGGTCTGATGATTGGAATGATTGATGGATTGAGGAGGTCGAAAGGCAGATGATTTAAAGATTTCAAAAAGTGGATTGAAAGATTGGAAAATGGAGTCTTGCATTTGGATCAAGAACGCAGTTATGAAGGAAACTGATGCCGAAAATATCATCGATGTTGATCAACAGTTGATCGATGTCAGTGGCTAGAAGGTAGAAAAAAGGCTAAAAATAGCCTTTCGTCTATTTTCCTAACTGTTGGGTCAGCGAGTCCGAGGAAGAAATAGTCAAAGGTGGCTTAAAAGGCATGGGAAATGAGTGGGATAAGGGAAATGGGGTCTTAAATCATTTAAGACTTGGCAAGGGGTAGTGGAGGGGAAGTTGGAATAGGTCATTAAGGTGATAAATGAGGGTATCCAAGGGCAAAGAATCCAAGGAGAGGAGAGGTGGCATGGGTGAGGTGGCAAGGGATTTTATTAATTTAAAATAGCTAATTATTTTAAATTAATAAGTGTGTAGGGGTTAGGAGTGGTTAAGTGAAATGAGATGAAGGGGACCAAGGGGGGAGAGGATGAGGAGGATGACCAAGGGAGTAGACACGATTTTTGTGTCTACATTCGCCCCTTTTTGTCTTGTTGGTTGTTTTGGACAAACTGCAAGACAAAAATAGGAGTTGATTGCCCTAAGTGTAGGATGAGGTTGATTTCATCTTGTTGGTTGTTCAAATGAACTGCAAGACAAAAATAGGAGGGTTGGTTGGCCCAATTATGGATGAGGTATTCCCCCTCAAAGCAAGAGTTGAGGGAAGGGAACCTGAAGTCAGGTGCCGATTTGACAAAGAGTGGATGAAAATGGTGAAGATGGAGTGTAAACGCTGCAAAAGTCATGATTGTGCATATACCACTTCACGAGATGGTCAGGTCAAATTGTCATAGGTTAAGGGTCAAGGAGTGCCAAAATTGAAATAACTGGGCCCTAGTATTTGGTTGTAGCTGACCGGGTCATTCAATTGAAGCTGAAGCTCCAATGGTTGTCACATTCCAGGTATCCCAGGCTCAGGAAGTGCTCCTAGAAACACAAAAATGTCACAAGTAGTGTAGATCAACTGACTTGCAATCCTATACTTGTGAGGGTCAAAATGTGGTTTGCATATAATTTGGCTAACCATTCATGAGGTAGCACACATGCAAAAACAACCAAGGCAATGTTGGTCTTGGAAGTGGTCGTAGTCGAAGGAGATAGTCACGATCTCCATGGTCATTAGTCGAGGCGGGTTGAGATGGATAGATGGTCGGATGAATGGTTGAAAGAAAGAATGTGGCCAAGCTAACCTCAAAAGATCCCATGTCAATTGAGTGCTGCCTACATAGCCCCTGTCATTAGGGCCTCAGGCCAATGAAGTTCTCCCTAAGAAGGGAGGAAGGGTCAAAGGTATGGATTGGTCTTGGATGAGGTCAAGTCATGGTCAAAAGAGAAGAATAGTTTGTCCATCAGAGAGATGAACAAATAAGGGTGGTCAAGCTAACCCCAAAAGACATCATGTCATCTGAGTGATGCCTACATAGCCCCTATCTTAGGGCCTCAGACCAATGTAGTTCAGACTAGGGGGCAAAGAGGTCGATAGGTTGGTTTGGTCATGTGTTGAAATGATGAGGATAAGAAGATGTTACAGCCTTTTCCAAATGGTGTATTCTATAACATTGGTCGGGGTCTTTCATCCCTAGCAATTTTCCATATTCATGATGGATGTATGCTAAAAATGAATTGAGTCTATTTATGCTTCAACAAGTAATGGCTTATGCTTAACATAAATTGTGTCTGGTCGATAGTTTCCATGTGTATTGGTTTCCATAGAAACTATGTGAAATGGACTATGATGATGTGACAGGTCTGAAAATGTTTGGGTTGGCTTGGTTTGAATTGGTTTGTGTAGACACCGAAATCATGTCTAACCCTTATTCATCCTCCCCCTTGGTCCATTCCTAACCCATTCCTAACCCATACAATTACTAATTTAAAATAATAAACTTATTTTGAATTAATAACCCCCCTCCTTTGACACATCACCCATGACACCTCGCCTTGGACCATTTCCCACCCTATGACTCACCCAAGACCTATTCTTACTCTTTTCCAACCACCTAACCAACTCTCATGCATATTTACCCTAACCTTCGACAATTCTCCAACGAATTATGCCCCTGGCAGATGGAGAATGGGCTTGATGCCCTTTTACTCGTTCTGCACCCGCCGACATTGGTCAACTGTCAGCCGACGCTGGCGGGATCACCGACGTCAGTTTACTTAAACTGACTTCTAATCTCTTTCTGGGGCTAATCACAAATTCTAATCACAAACTCTGAATCACAAATTGTTAATCTCCAGAGCGAATCATGACTCTTGAATCCTTCAATCTTCAGTCTTCGACCATCCATCAATCTGCCAATCTTCAAACCAAGCCTCTCACTCTCTCCCTCAGGTGCAACAACATGAATTCTGCCTTCAACAACTCCATTAGCAATAGGGATTTCACACCAACAGCAACAACAATAGGTACACCAGTCTACAGCACACCTTTAACAAGGCACAGGTATGTATATTGTCTGTGTTTTCATTATGTTTTCTAGTCATTTGCTTCTAAGTATTATGAACTAGATTTAACACTTCCTATTCCTAGACCAGACTGTTAACCAGGCTAGACCCAAATCCTTATTTCCCTATCTCCCTATTGGCCTCCTCTACCCTTCTGTCCATTTGACTCCCCTGCATCTCTGCACAGACCCTCTGACTACCTCAAAACTAGACTCTTAGACCATTAACCAAAACCAGACTCTTAGACCCAGACCCCCAAACCATTCAACTAGGGCCAAACTCTGTCTTAGACCCGTCGACAGACCAAAACTCATCCAGACCTTGTCCACAGACTACTGCCCCTACTGATGTTGGCTACTTCCCCAACCGATGTCGATAGACTAACCGACGTCGGTAGACCTCAACAATCGATGTCGGTAGGACCACCGACACCAGTGACTGTGACCAGGCCAACAACATCTTTTAGGTAAGCATTTGCTTCCATTTTCCTTTTCAATCTTTTATCACTTCAGTATTTTAACATTTTGCTATTTATCAAACATCCTTTTTATCGACTAGTGGGTTGATATCCCTTAAGGAAGTCTTCATACTTCTGGGATCAAGCTTTCACTTGGCAACCCACCATCTCCTCATCTAATGCCTCCTTTGTCTTAGTCTCTTTCTCTTGTAGGTGTCATCCTCCACAACCAAAGAGGAGTTCTCACAGTGTCTGGATTATGGTGCGCATGACTACATCTAGGTACATACAAGCCTTGACCATCTCTTAGTTTCTTAATTCTCTCTTTGAATGTAGAAAGCGAAAATAGCATAGAAACATTTTGGCATGCCCGATGGGACCCTTAAGGCCTTCCTTGGGTTCCTTTCCTTCTTTTTTCATTTAGGTGCATTAGGTTTCTCCCTTTTTGCCTCTTTTTTTTCTTCCAAATGACATCATAAGCAGGAATAAAAAGAATTTTTCTTTTTTTTTTCTTGCATTTCTAGACTAGTCAAAATCATATCATTCAACCCTTTCTCAACTTGTTTTCATCTGAACTTAACATTTCGACTTGGGGCTTAAAACATGTTGCATTGCATTTCTGCTTGCTTGCATTTCTTAGTCCACACTTAGTAATTAACAAACTGCATATTGAATTAATCATAGATCACTTGATGTTACACACCCGAACCACTTACACTAAATCAAACATCAAACTTACCTGAGACAAGGCCCGACTGGGATTTCATTCCCCAGCGGATACCTTACCCGTCCCGGTGATCTCACTTGGATTTCATCACCAAGGAGAAAGCCCACTCTGTTCTCTGGAAGAGTCTAATCTCTAGGGAAAGTATATTTTGGCTAAGCAAGACCAGCTTATCACTGGACTCTTAAAGTGAGGGGAGCTTGCTCCTTAGCACCAGGCCATGTACAGAACCTAACCCAGACTTCTTGAGCACCTAAATAAAACCTGAAACCATCCATAGACTACCTCTTTTAAGACCCCCTCTAATAGCCAACCTCCCCAAACATCACTTTAAGGCATAAGCCACATGATTCTAAAAAGTTGATTCTTAGGATTTAACGCTTAGGGCCTGTCTGTTTCCATCTCTATTTTTTTGTTCCTATCTAGTTTTTTGAGCTAGTGAGGACATTCTTCTTCCTTTTTTCCAAGAATCTTCAAATTTTTTGAGTTTCTGGAAACCACAGTCACCAGCATTGGCTTTTCCACTGACGTCGGCCACCTTCCTCCATCGACATTGATTATCTGACCGACGTCAGCCATCTTTTCTCACCGACATCAGTTCTTCAACTGACATCGATCACTATCATAGTCCTTTTTTTGAAAATAGCAGCCTAAAACCTGACCCTTTTTTCTGCCAAAACCTCATTCTGAGTTTCTGAAACTAAAAAAAACACAATTTTTGGAACCTGACCCTCTTCTTGCCTTAAATAGTTTTGATGCACAGTCAAACCAAGGCTCTTCTTGACCACGCTCCCTTGTCCCTAACCAATCCTATAATGGAGTTCCACTCAGAGACTAAAAGAACTCCTACAAGACCAACCCCGACTCAAACTCCCATCATCCCTGAAGGGGACCAAGATTTTGAAAGATTCTTGGACCTCAACGTCATAGCCCTCCAAAACTATCTCGCAAGAAACCCAATGCGAGACCTTTCAGGTGAAGTGGCGATGACATCGACACCATTCGCTACCCAACCTTTTATGACCCAGCCTTTTGTCTCAACCGTTAACTCAACCATGGCCAATACGCAAAGTTTGGCCTCCCCATTTATTTTTAGACCAACCTCCATCGGGGTTCCATTACCCCCTCAACCACATGCAATTCAACCAAGTTCTACATCATACCAAAACTTGATTATCTCGACCCCTCACACTCTTGCGCCCATAAATGTAGGAGTGTCTACCTCCCTTTCTACCAGTGCCACCATTCAACCACCTTTGGCGATATCTAGTCAACTTATGCTTGCTACTTCCATAACCCAACCACACTTGGCCTCTACATCTATCCCTATGACTAGTCATCCATATGTTGCGCCCCTACAACTGCAACCAACTACGTCATATGCCTCCTCTAGCCTCTTTCAAGTGCCCTACAACCTTGAGGGTGCCCTGTCTGCCAATCCATCAATAAACATCATCAAAATGCTGATGGATAAAATGTCCAGTCTCGAAACCTCTATCTCTGGTTCACGCAACGCTCTCTCGTATGACCAAATTTGCAATGAGCCCATTCATCCCTCCGTCCCTATTCGACCATACCCCAACCAGTGGGAACTTCCTAAATTTACTCACTTCTAGAGTAAGGAGGACCCACAACAACATCTATGGGCATTCAGACATGCTTGCTATCTTATAGCGCATGACGATGCATTACTTCTACGCACATTTCCCATGTCGCTTACTGGCCCTGCCCTTGACTGGTATAGCTCTCTTTCCAGACATTCTATCTTTTCATTCATTCAACTTGCCCAATTATTTCTCAACCTTTTTTCTATCAACATCACCAAACAAGTCTCAATCACAGACCTCTACTCCATCAAGCAATTTTATGATGAATCAATAGTCGATTTTGTCACCTATTGGAGAGGCTTGATTAACTAGCTCTCCTTCTCCTTGCCTTAACCTGAGCTCATCGAGCTCTTTTCTCGAGCATGTGACAGGCACATCTCTTCTACATTGTGGATTCAGACATTCTGCACTTTTGATGAAGCTTTCACCATGGTTCAAAAGCTTGAACTCCGTGCCATTGAAGAGGATAAGGTCAAATTGTGTAATACCAATGCAAAAACCAATGACCCTTCTTCTTCCAGACCTTCTTCTTCTACCAACTCTAAACCCAAAGGAGTGGCCAACACTGTGGTCATTAGATCACCATCCTCGATGACAACTAATTACTCTCAACCTTCTACATCTCTAAGCATCACCAAACAATTCCAACAACGGTACATCTAGTGTTCATACACTCCACTTGGAGAATCATACGCTTCCATTTTAGAAAAACTTGTCAAACAGGGGGTCCTCAATCTCCCTCCAATCTGACCACCTCAACTCGACCCTTCAAATGCCATCCCTACATGGTATAGGGAGGCCGACTTCTGTCACTTTCACTGTGTCCACGGCCATGACATCAACAATTACCAAACTTTCAAGAACATCATCCAAGACATGATCAACAAGCGGGATCTTATTTTAGATAATCTAAATGCGCCTCCCAACCAACACATCGACATCTTCAAACAACCATTTCTGAACCATTCTCCTCATCAAAACAATGTCCAAACCATGATCAATGACCCCCAAGACCATAATATTCACACAATCAACACTATCTTTCCTCTTGTCCCTGACCAACCTCCTCCATCACAGGATGAAGAACTTTATTCTCCTATTAGTCTTCCATCTACCTCTCTTATACTAGAGGACACCTTGACCATGCCAACGCCATTAGCCCTACTTTCATCCAAAGACCCTACCTTGCCTACTCCTCAAGCACAAATAGAAGGCACCATCATCCCTGCCTTCTGCCCTCTTGAGGAGCCGCACTCTCTTATTTCTTCTCCACCAGGAGAAGAACCAGTCTTTTCACCCATTTCGATTGAGGAAGACCCAATCATAGTTTCCTCTTGCCTTTTGCCAGAGATTGCTACATCTTACTCACCTCCGTCCATATCTGAACTCAAACCCACATCTAACCTTGCCTCGCACAAAGGTGGCCCTTAACCCAAACCAAAGAGGCCACTAGACCACATCAAAAAACTCCTCCCCCACCTTCCTCATTACCTTCAATCTTGGGCCTACATCTATCCACTTTAATAGGAGTTTTTCCTACTCCCATACTTCACAGAGGCAAGTCACCTCCATTACTCCCTCAACCCCTCAGATATATATCTCCTCCAAACCATCGACCTATGCCTCTTACGCCTCTCAAACCAAAGTCATCAACCCCCACTGTAACAAAATATCTAGACCCATTAGCAGGTTCTTATGCCTTATTGTTACGGCAATTATTGCAGTCCTCTCACATCAATCTCTCGCCTCTTAAACCATATCAATTTCTCAAACCAAAACCACCTTAGTTCGATGACACTCACATTTGTGCATATCATCGCATGCCTGGGCATGACACTGAGCATTGTTGTGCCCTCAAGGTTGCCATTTGCCAATGTCTGGGGAATGACACCCTTCTTCTTGACCACAGCATCAATAAACCTTCAACACCGCCCCACTCATCGACTCTCGGATCAAGGCCATCTTGGTTTGACAAATATAAATTTTGCCACTATCATCACACTCTGGGACATGACACTGAGCGTTGTTGTGCTCTTAAAGTTGTCATTCGTCACCACCAAAAAAGGACTCCCTTCTCATCAAGGACCCTCTTGACCACCTCTTCGACAAATCATCAACACCGACCCATGCTTCTCAAACCTCATCACCTAAATTGGGATCTCCATGCCAGACTTTGGTCCCTTTAACACCTTTACCCCCCTATTCGACATCAACACAATCAATCTGACCACCAAACCTCAGCTGACCTTGACCAATCTATAAAACATTCTCCCTAGCCGCTGGGGGAATTCAACCTTTATCCAAGCCTTGACCAACCTTTCAGCCCAGTCTCGACCAAATATCAATCACTCCTTTAATCCTAAACCTTGACCAAGTGTCCATCAACCCGACCCTCAACCAAACATTCAACCAGTCTCGACCAATCAGCAACCAAATATCAATCAACCAAACCTCAACCAATCATTCAACCAGTCTCGACCAAACATTCAACCCAAACATTCAACCAAACTTTTTATCCAAACATTCAACCAGTATCAACCAATCAATGACCATATCAATTATCAACTAACTTCACATCCAACATCAATCAACACCTGACCAATCTGGAAAGAGCCAAATGGGGCAAGTTTGCTCCTAATTGACTTGGACCTTATCATAACACACAAGCATGGCCCAAGGACTTGTCAGACTTTGAGCCCCTTTTTATGCCTTGCATCTTCGACCATTCTATTGTTAGTCGAGTACTCAATCACTTGATGTTTTACTCGAGCTCATCCCTTGAGCAACCCTGTCATTGTCATTCCTATTCCTTTCAACTCTGCTTCCCAACACTAGTCAACCCTTTTTGTCAAGCAATAATGCTTTGTCCTAATAAAAGGGAACCCTTAAACCTCTAGAGGCTTGTCCATGGCTAAAAACTTTAGTCAATAATATATCAATACCTATCATATCAAAAATCTCTAAATGTAGACTGCTCCCTTGAAAGACAGCTACACAATTGCTGTATTACTAGACTGCTCCCTTGAAGGACAGTTAGGCCAAGTCATTATCAAACATTTAAAGTAAAAGTATAGACCACTCCCTCGAAGGATGGCTATGACTAAATATTGCTATAGACAACACTCTTTCTGAAGCTTCTCGCATCGATCAACTTCACATATATGACCACCAAGCAAAGTGACATCTCTATGTGGACTTCCCGCATTGATCAGTCCACTCAAAAAAAAAAAAAAAAAAAAAAAAGACTGACAAGCTATCAAGCCATGGATATGCCTATAGTCGTTCTCGGGTCACCTATAAAAGGGGTAAGGTTATTCCTGCCAAAATGGGTTACCCCTTCCTCTCCTACCACATCACCCGCTCAAGGGATTTCGAGCTCACTTATTGTCAAGTGATTCGATTACTTCTCTAACACAACCATGATTAACGACATAATGCATGAATGGGGCTCTTTGTTCTAACAACCCCTACCTATGCCATCATTTTGGTCCTTGTCAATGGAAGAGAAACTCACCTTTCACTTATCTTTCACACTTTGGTCACATTCAACCAAGCCTTTTTGCCAACCCAAACATTTTCAGACATCATGACATCATCATCATCATCATCATAGTCCATTTCACATAGTTTTTATGGACAACAATACACATGGGAACTATCGACCAGACACAATTTATGTTAAGAATAAACCAATACTTGATGAAGCATAAATA
Organism: Torreya grandis; assembly: GCA_037957365.1. Taxonomy (NCBI): domain Eukaryota; kingdom Viridiplantae; phylum Streptophyta; class Pinopsida; order Cupressales; family Taxaceae; genus Torreya; species Torreya grandis. The sequence goes on along the minus strand of JARHVA010002100.1, from coordinate 2,258,242 downwards.
GACCTCAATTCATTTTTAGTATACATCCATCATGAATATGGAAAATTGCTAGGAATGAAAGACTCCTCAACCAATGTTGCAGAATACACTATTTGGAAAACGCTGTAACATCTCTTTCTCCTCATCATTTTGACACATGACCACACCCATCATCGACCATTTTGTCTCTTAATCTGAACTACATTGGTCTAAGGCCCTTCCCATAAGGGCTATGTAGGCAGCACTCAGTCTTTTGAGGTTAGCTTGGCCATTCCTCTGTCCACCCATCTGCTTGTTCGTCTCTCTCAAGACGTCGACCTTTCATCTTTCATCATGACCAATCAACCAGCCCTGCCAATGTCAAAGTCATTTTTGACTCCTCATGGGGCACATATGAGATCACTTATATCTCAACCCGACTAGCGATCATGGAGATCACGCCTATCACCGCAGACCCTGACCACTTTCGAGACAACTCTGTCTTGGTTTTGTTTGCACACTTGCTACCTCACGAATAGATAGTAAAATTGTTCGCAGACCCTATTTTTGACCTTCACAAGTATAAGATTGCAAGCTGGTTGATCCACACTACTTGTGACTTTTTTGTGTTTCTGGGAGCACTTCTTGAGCTTGAGATACCTAGAACACGATGACCATTTGGAGTTACAGCTTAGATTGAATAACCCAATCAGCTACGACTAATGTTGAGGCCCAGTTATTTCAATTTTGGCACTCCTCGACCCTCGAACTACGACCATTTGACCTATCTATCCCGTGAAGTGGTATGCACACAATCACGACTATTGCAAAATTTTCACTCACTCTTCATCTTTCTCATCCACTTTTTGTCAAATCGGCATCCGACATTGGGTTCCCTTCCCTCAACTCCCACTTTGAGGGGGAATACCTCATCCATAATCGGGGCAACCAACCCTCCTATTTTTGTCTTGCAGTTCACTTGAACAACCAACAAGATGAAATCAACCTTATCCCATACCTCGGGCAACCGACTCTTATTTTTATCTTGCAGTTCACTTAAACAACCAATAAGATGAAATCAACCTTATCCCATACCTGGGGCAACCAACTCCTATTTTTGTCTTGCAGTTCATCTAGAGCAACCAACAAGACAAAAAGGGGCAAATGTAGACACTGAAATCATGTCTAACCCTTGTTCATCCTCCCCCTTGGTCCATTCCTAACCCATTCATAACCCATACAATTACTAATTTAAACTAATAAACTTATTTTGAATTAATAACCCCCCTCCTTTGACACATCACCCATGACACCTCGCCTAGGACACCTCACCTTGGACCATTTCTGACCCTATGACTCACCCAAGACCTATTCTTACTCTTTTCCAACTGCCTAACCAACTTTCATGCATATTTACCCTAACCTTTGACAATTCTCCAACGGATTATGCCCCTGGCAGATGGAGAATGGGCTTGATGCCCTTTTACTCATTCTACACCCACCGACGTTGGTCAACTATCGGCCAACGCCGGTGGGATTGCCGACATCAGTTTACTTAAACTGACTTCTAACCTCTTTTTGGGCCTAATCACAAATTCTAATCACAAATTCTAATCACAAACTCTAAATCACAAATCGTTAATCTCTGGAGCGAATCATGACTCTTGAATCCTTTAATCTTCAGTCTTCGACCATTCATCAATCTACCAATCTTCAAACCAAGCCTCTCACTCTCTCCCTCAGGTGTAGCAATAGGAATTATACCTTCAGCAACTCCATCAGTAACAGGGCTTTCACACCAGTAGCAACAACAACAGGTACACCAGTCTGTAGCACACCTTCAACAAGGCACATGTATGTATATTGTCTATGTTTTCATTGTGTTTTCTAGTCATTTGCTTCTAAGTATTATGAACTAGATTCAACACTTCCTATCCCCAGACTAGATTGTTAACCAGACTAGACCCAAATCCTTATTTCCCTATCTCCCTATTGGCCTCCTCTACCCTTCTATCCATTTGACTCCCCTGCATCTTTGCACAAACCCTCTGACTACCTCAAAACCAGACTCTTAGACCCAGACCCCCAAACCATTCAACTAGGGCCAAACTCTGTCTCAAACCTGTCCACAGACCAAAACTCATCCAGACCTTGTCCACAGACTACTACCCCTACTGACGCCAGCCACTTCCCCAACTGATGTCAGCAAACTAACCGACGTCGATAGACCTCAACAACTGACACCGATAGGACCACTAATGCTGGCAACTATGACCAGGTTGACAGCATCTTTCAGGTAAGCATTTGCTTCCATTTTCCTTTTCAATCTTTTATCACTTCAGTATTTTAACATTCTACTATTTATCAAGCATCCTTTTTATTGACTAGTGGGTTGATATCCCTTAAGGAAGTCTTCATACTTCTGGGATCAAGCTTTCGCTTGGTAACCCACCATCTCCTCATCTAACGCCTCCTTTGTCTTAGTCTCTTTCTCTTGTAGGTGTCATCCTCCATAACCAAAGATGAGTTATCACAACATCTGGATTATGGTGCGCACGACTACATCCAGGTACATACAAGCCTTGACCATCTCTTAGTTTCTTAATTCTCTCTTTGAATGTAGAAAGCGGAAATAACATAGAAACATTATTTTTGTCCTTGTCAATGAAAGAGCAATTTGCCTTTCACTTTTTCTCTACACTTTAGTCACATTCAACCAAACCTTTTTCTACCCAACCAAGCCAAAATTTTCAGACCATCATCATCATCCTAGTCCATTTCACATAGTTTCTATGGACACCAATACACATGGAAACTATCGACTCGACACAATTTATGTTAAGTATAAACCAATACTTGCTGAAGCATAAATAGACCTCAATTCATTTTTATCATACATCCATCACGAATATGGATAATTTCTAGGGATGAAAGACCACTCACCAATGTTACAAAATACACCATTAAAAAAGGCTGTAACATCTTCTTGTCCTCATCATTTTGACCTCGACCTCAACCAAGACTAGCCTATCAACCTCTTTGACCCTCTGTCTAAACTACATTGGCCTGAGGCCCTTCACACAGGGGCTATGTAGGTAACACTCAGTCTTCTGAGGTTAGCTCGGCCATTCCTTCATCCATCCATCTGCTCGTTTGTCTCTCTCAAGATGATGACCTTTCATCTTCCATCATGACCAATCAACTAGCGCTACCAATGTCGAAGTCATTTCTGACTCTTCATGGGGCACATTTGAGATCACTTATATCCCAACCCAACCAGCGACCATGGAGATCACGCCTATCTCTGCAGACCTTGACCACTTCTAAGACAACTCTATCTTGGTTTTGTTTGCACACATGCTACCTCACGAATAGATAGCAAATTTTTTTGCAAACCATTATTTTTGACCTTCACAATTATAGGATCGCAAGCCAGTTGATCCGCACTACTTGTGACATTTTCGTGTTTCTGGGAGCACTTCCTTAGCCTGGGATACCTAAAGCACGATGACCATTTGGAGCTACAGCTTAGATTGTATAACACGATCAACTACGACTAATGCTGGGGCCCAGTTATTTCAATTTTGGCACTCCTCAACCTTTTGACTATGATCATTTGACCTACCTGTCCTGTGAAGTGGTATGCACATAATCATAACTATTGCAACATTTTCACTCACTCTTCATCTTTCTCATCCACCTTTTGTCAAATCGGCACCCAACATTAGGTTCCCTTCCCTCGACTCCTGCTTTGAGGGGGAATACCTCATCCATACCTCAAGGCAATCCACATCATCTCATACCTGGGGCAACTAACTCCTATTTTTGTCTTGTAGTTCGTCAAAACAACCAACAAGACAAAAAGGGGCAAATGTAGACACTGAAATCATGTCTAACCCTTGTTCATTCCTCCCCCTTGGTCCATTCCTAACCCATTCTTAACCCATACAATTACTAATTTAAAATAATAAACTTATTTTGAATTAAATAACCCCCCTCCTTAGACACATCACCCATAACACCTTGTCTGACACCTCGCCTTGGAATAATTCCCACCCTATGACTCACCCAAGACCTATTCTTACTCATTTCCAACCGCATAACCAACTCTCATGTGTATTTAGCCTAACCTTTGACAATTCTCCAATGGATTATGCACCTGGCAGATGGAGAACGGGCTTGATAGCCCTTTTTACTCATTTTGCACCCGCCGATGTCGGTCAACTGTCGGCCGACACTGGCGGGATAGCTGACGTCAGTATACTTAAACTGACTTATAACCTCTTTCTATGCTAATCACAAATTTGAATCACAAATTGGTTAATCTTGAGAGCTAATCACGACTCTTGAATCCTTCAATCTTCAGTCTTCAACCATCTGGCACTCAGCCAATCAATCTGCCAATCTTCAAACCAAGCCTTTCACTCTCTCCCTTAGGTGCAGCAATAGGAATTCTACCTTCAATAACTCCATCAACAATAAGGCTTTCATACCAGTAGCACAAACAACAGGGACACCAATCTGTAACACTCCTTTAGCTAAGCACAGGTATGTATATTGTCTGTGTTTTCTTTATGTTTTTAGTTATTGCTTTCCAGTAATATCTCCCCCTAGACCAGACTATTCCCAGACTCGAATCCTTATTTCCCTATCTCCCTATTGGCCTCCTCTACCATTCTGTCCATTTGACTCCCCTGTATCTCTACATAGACCCTCTGACTACCTCAAAACTAGACTCTCAGACCTTTAGACAGAACCAAACCATTCTGCATGACCAGACCCTATCCACGAACCACAGACCCGTCCAGACCCTATCCACAGGCCACAAAGCTGACCAAACCCTGTTTAAGCTTACTACCTTGACCGACGCTAGCCACTTCCCCAATTGACATTGGCAGACTAATCGACATCGACAGACCTCAACAACTGATGCTGGTAGGACTACCGATGCTGGCGACTGTGACCAGTCTGATAGCATCTTTCAGGTAAGCCTTTGCTTCCATTTTCCTTTTCAGTCTTTTATCATTTTAGTATTTTAACATTCTACTATTTATCAGACATCCTTTTTATCGACTAGTGGGTTGATATCCCTTAAGGAAGTCTTCATACTTCTGGGATCAAGCTTTCGCTTGGCAACCCACCATCTCCTCATCCAACGCCTTCTTCGTCTAAGTCTCTTTCTTTTGCAGGTGTCATTCCTCCATAGCCAAAGAGGAGTACCTTCAACATCTGAATTACAGTGTGCATGACTACATCCAGGTACATCAAGCCTTGACCATCTCTTAGTTTCTTATTTCTCTCTTTAAATGTAGAAAGCGAAAATAGCATAGAAACAGTTTGGTTGGATAGGTTGGGTAGAAAAAGGTTTGGTTGAATGTGACCAAAGTGTGAAAAATAAGTGAAAGGTGAATTGCTCTTTCATTGACATAGACCAGAAGGATAACATAGATAGGGGTTGTTAGAACCAAGATCCCCATTCATGCATTGCATCATTGACCATGGGTTGTGCTAGAGAAGTAATCGAATCACTTGACATTAAGTGAGCTCGAAGTCCCTTGAGTATGTTGGGGTGATAAGTAGGATTGTGTGATATGAGAGGATGTGGTAACCCTTTTTGTGGCAGGAAGAACCTTGCCCCTTTTGTAGGTGACCCAAGAATGACTATAGGCATGTCCATGGCTTGATATCTTGTCAGTCATAATAATTTTTTTTTTTGGTGATGGACTGATCGATGCGGGAAGTCCACGTAGGGATGTCGTTTGCTTTGTGGTCATATATGTGAAGTTGATCAATGCGGGAAGCTTTAGAAAGAGTGTTGTCTGTAGCAATATTTAGTCATCGCCATCTTTTAAGGGAGTGGTCTATATTTTGCTTTAAATGCTTTTGATATGTCTTGGCCTAGTTGTCCTTCAAGGGATCAGTCTAGTAATACAACAATTATGTAGCTATCCTTTGAGGGAGTAGTCTACATTTATAGTTTATGACCTTTGATATGATAGGTATCCCATTTTTGATATATTTTTGTTGACTAAAGTTTTTAGCCATGGACGAGCCTCTAGAGGTTTAAGGGTTCCCTTTTATTAGGATGAAGCATTACTACTTGACAAAAGGGTTGATAAATGTTGGGAAAAAAGGGTCGAAAGGAATAGGAATGATGAGGATGGGGATTGCTCAAGGGATGAATTCAAGTAAAATGTCAAGTGATTAATTACTTGACTAACAGTAGAATGGTCACAAATGTAAGATATAAAAGGGGCTCAAGTTCTGATAAGTCCCTAGGCCATGCTTGTGCATTATGATAAGGTCTGAGTCAATTAGGAGCGAACTTGCCCCATTTTCCTCTTCGAGATTGGTCACGTGTTGATTGATGTTGGATGTGAAATTGATGTTTGATTGGATGATGTTTGGTTGAGGCTTGGTTGATGATTGGTTAGTGTCTGGTCGATGGTCTGGTCAATGTATGGTCGAGGCTGGGTCGATGTTTGGTTGATGTTTGTTGATATTTGGTCAATGGTTGGGTTGAATGTTTGGTCGAGGTTGGGTTAAGATTGGTATTTGTCGATGATTGGTCAATGGAATGTCTTGGTCAAGGTTAGGGTTGATGTTTGGTCGAGACTGGTTGATGTTTGATTGAGGCTTGGTCGAGGTTTGGCCAAGGTCAGTTGAATGATTGGTCAAGGTCAGGGTTGATGTTTGATTGAGGCTTGGTCAAGGTTTAAAATTAAAAGAGTGATTGATATTTGGTTGAGACTAGGTTGAAAGGTTGGTCAAGGCTTGGATGAATGTTGAATTCCCCCAGCGGCTAGGGATAATGTTTGACAGATTGGTTAAGGTCAGTTGAGGCTTGGTGGTTAGATTGACTATGTTGATGTCGAATAAGAGGGTTAAAGGTGGAAAAGGGACCATAGTCTGGTGTGGAGATCCCAATTTAGGTGATGAGGTTTGAGAAGCATGGGTCGGTGTTGATGATTTGTTGAAGGGGTGGTCAAGAGGATCCTTGATGAGAAGGGAATACTTTTTCTGGTGTTGATGAATGACAGCTTTAAGAGCACAAAAATGCTTAGTGTCATGTCCCAGGGTGTGATGATAGTGGCAAAATTTAGAGTTATCGAACCAAGATGGTCTTGATCTAAGAGTTGATGAGTGGGGTGGTGTTGAAGGTTTGTGGATAATATGGTCAAAAAGAAGGGTGTCTTTCTCTAGGCATTGGTGAACGACAACCTTGAGGGTACAACAATACTCGGTGTCATTCCCAGGTGTGTGATGATATGTGCAAATCTGAGTGTCATCGAACCAGGGTGGTTTTGGTCTGAGAGATCGGTATGGTCTAAGAGGTGGGAGACTGATGTGAGAAGATTGTAACAATTGCCATAACAATGAGGTATAAGAACCTGCTAATGGGTCTGTGTGTCTTGTTGCAGTGGGGGTTGATGACTTTAGTTTGAGAGGTGTAAGAGGCATTGGTCATACCATCATTTTCATGGGTGGTGTAGCCACATGTGTAGATGGCACTTTGGTGGTGATAGGTGTTGGATGCTTGGGAGGAAATGTATGTCTGATGGGTTGAGGGAGTAATGAAGGCAAGTTGCCTCTGTGAGATGTGGGAGTGGGAAGCACTCCTATTAAAGTGGATGGATGTGGGCCTAAAATTGAAGGCAATGATGAAGATGGGGGAGGAGTCCTCTGGTGTGGTTTAGTGGCCTTATTTGGTTTGGGTTGAGAGCCACCATTGTGCAAGGTGAAGTTATATATGGGTTTAGGTATAGATGTGGACAGAGGTGAGTGAGATGTAGCAATCTCAGGCAAAAGGCAAGAGGAAACTGTGACTGGGTCTTCCTCGATTGAAATGGGTGAAGAGACTGGTTCTTCTCTTGGTGGAGAAGAAATAGGAGAATATGGCTCCTCAAGAGGATAGAGGGTAGGGATGATTGTGCCTTTGACTTGTGATTGAGGAGTAGGCAAGGTAAGGTCCTCCATTGGTGGGAGGAAAGATGAAGGTGAGGCTAATGGCATTGGTATGATCAAATCATCCTCCAATATAAGAGAGGTCGATGGAGGACTAATAGGAGAAGAAGGCTCTTCATCCTATGGAGGAAAAATAAGGGAAGAAGGGTCTTCCACCTGTGAAGGAGGTTGGTTAAGGACAAGAGGCGACACTGTGTTAACCGTGTGAATGTCATGCTCCCGGGAGCTATCAGTCAAGGTCTGGACATTAGGAGGATGATTAGGAAAGGGTTGTCTGAAGATGTCGATGTTTTGATTGAGTGGCATGGTCAGGTTATCCAAAACAAGATCCCCCTTGTCGATCATATCTTGAATGATGTTTTTGAAGGTTTGGCAATTATCGATGTCATGGCCATGGACATGATGATAGTGACAAAAGTTAGCCTCCCTATACCATGTAGGGAGGGCTTTTGAGGGGTCAAATTGAGGTGGTTAGATTGGAGGGAGATTGAGGACCCCCTGCTTGACAAGTTTTTCCAAAATGAAAGCATATGATTTTCTAAGTGGAGTGTATGAACGCTGGATGTACCATTATTAGAAGTATTTAGTGATGCTTTGAGATGTTGAAGGTTGAGATTGATTAGTTGTTGTTGAGGATGGTGATCTAATGACCATAGTGTTGGCCACTCCTTTGGACTTGGAGTTGGCAGGAGAAGAAGGTCTGGAAGAAGAAGGGCCATTGGCTTTTGCGTTGGTATTATGCAATTTGACCTTATCTTCTTCAATGGCGCAGAGTTCAAGCTTTTGGGCCATGGTGAAAGATTCGTCAAAAGTGCGGAATGTCTAGACCCACAAGGTGGAAGAGATGTGGCTGGCACATGCTCAAGAAAAGAGCTCGATGAGCTCAGGTTGAGGTAAGGAGAAGGAGAGGTAGTTAATCAAGCCTCTCTAATGGGCGACAAAATTGACTATTGATTCATCATCAAATTGCTTGATGGAGTAGAGGTCTGTGATCGAGACTTGTTTGGTGATATTGATAGAAAAATGGTCGATAAATAATTGGGTGAGTTGAGTGAATGAAAAGATAGAATGTTTGGTAAGAGAGCTATACCAATCAAAGGCGGGGCTAGAAAGTGACATGGGGAACGTGCATAGAAGTAATGCATTGTCATGGGCTATGAGATAACAAGCATGTCTGAATGCTCATAGATGCTATTGTGGGTCTTCCTTACTCTAGAAATGAGAAAATTTAGGAAGCTCCCACTAGTTGGGGTATGGTCAAATTGGGATGGAGGGATGAATGGGTTCATTGCAAATTTGGTCATATGAAAGAGTATTGCTTGAACTAAAAATAGAAGCCTCAAGACTAGACATTTTGTCCATCAGCATTTTGATTATATCGGCTAATGGATTGGTGGATGGGGTGCCCCCTAGGTTGTAGGGCGCTTGAAAAGTGCTAGAAGGGGCATACAACGTAGTCGGTTGTGCTTGTAGGGGCACAACATATGTATGACTAGTCGTTGGGACAGAAGTGGAAGCCAAGGGTGGTTGGGTCATGAAGGTAGAAGGCATAAGTTGACTAGATACCACCAAAGGTGGCTTCATGGTGACATTGGAAAAAGGGAAGGTAGACACTCCTACATTTATAGGTGCAAGAGTGTGTGGGGTTGAGACAATCAAGTTTTGGTATGATGTAGAACTTGGTTGAATTGCATGTGGTTGAGGGGGTAATTGAACCCCAATGGAGGTCAGTTTAAAAATAGATGGGGAGACCAAACTTTGTGTATTGGCCATGGTTGGGTTAATGGTTGTGCCAATAGTCTGAGTAGCGGATGGTGTTGATGTCATCACCGCTTCTCCCGAAAGGTCTCGCGTTTGGTTTCTTGCAAGATAGTTTTGGAGGGCTTTGACATTGAGGTCCAAGAATATTTTGAAATCTTGGTCCCCTTCAGGGACAATGGGGGTCTGAGTCAGGGTCTGTCGAGTAGGAGTTCTTTCGGTCTCTGAGTGGAACTCCATTATAGGATTGGTTATGGATGGGGAAGGCAGAAGTGGTTGATGTCTCACGTGGTCAAGAAGAGTTCTAGTTTGACTACATGTCAAAAACCATTCAAGGCAAAAAGGGTCAGGTTTCAGAAATTATGTTTTTTTAGTTTCAAATACCAGAATGGGGTTTTTCGTAGAAAAAGGGTCAGGTTTTAGGCTGCTATTTTGAAAAAAAGGACTGTGATAGAGACTGACGTCGATTGAAAAATTGATGTCGGTGAGAGCAGATGGCTGACGTCGGTCAGGTAACTGATGCTGGTGAGGGAAGGTTATCGACGTCGATGGAAAAATCGATGCTGGTGACTGTGGTTTCTAGAAAATCAAAATATTTGAAGATTCTTGGAAAAAAGGAAGAAGAACGTCCTCACTAGCTCAAAAAACTAGATGGGAATAGAAAAATAGATGGAGACAGGCAGACCCTAAGCGTTAAATCCTAAGAATCAACTTTTAGAATCCTGTTGGCTTACGCCTTAGAATGATGTGTTTAGGAAGATTGGATTTTGAGAGGGGTCCTAGAAGAAGTAGTCTATGGATGGTTTCAGGTTTTTTTAGGTGCTTAAGAGTCTGGGTTAGGTTTCGTACATGGCCTGGTGCTAAGGAGCAAGCTCCCCTCACTTCACGAGCCCATTGATAAACTGGTCTCGCTTAGCCAAAATATACTTTCCCTAGAGATTATCCTCTGCCAGAGAATAGAGTGGGCTTTACTCTTGGTGGTGAAATCCAAGTAGGATTGTTGGGATGGGTAAGGTATCCACTGGGTGATGAAATCCCAGTCGAGCCTTGTCTCAGGTAAGTTTGATGTTTGATTTTTGCAAGTGATTTGGTTGTCTAACATAAAGTGGACTACGATTAATTCATGATGCGGTTGTTAATTACTAGATGTGGACTAAGAAATGCAAGCAAGCAAAAATGAAATGCAATGTGTTTTAAGCCCAAGTTGAAATGTTAGTTCGAATGAAAACAAGTTGAGAAAGGGTTGAGGAGTATGAGTTTTAACTAGTCTAATATGCAAGAAAAGAAAGAAGAGTTCTTTTTAATCTTGCTTATGGTGTCTTTTGGAAGATAGAAGAAAGAGATGAAAAGGAGAAACCTAATGTACCTTATATGAAAAGAAAGAAAAGAACCCAAAGAAGACCCTAGGGTCCCACCGGGCGTGCCAGAATTTTTAAATATGATTTTCACTTTCACATTCAAAGAGAGAATAAGAAACTAGGAGATATGGTCTAAGGCTTGTATGTACCTGGATGAAGTCTTGTGCACCATTATCTAGATGTTGTGAGAACTCCTCTTTGGTTGAGGATGACACCTGCAGAAGAAAGAGACTTAAACAGAGAAGGTGTTAGATGAGGAAACGGTGGGTTGCCAAGAAAAAGCTTGATCTCGGAAGTACAAAGACTTCCTTGAGGGATTTTAACCCACTGATTGATAAAAATAATGTCTGATAAAAAGGCAAAATGATAAAAGACTGAAATGATTAAAAAATAAAATAGAAATAGAAGCAAATGCTTACCTAAATGTTGCTATCGGCTTGGTCACAGTTGTCGATGTCGGTTAGTCTACCGATGTCGGTTGTCAAGGTCTGTGGACGTCGGTTAGTCTATTGACGTTGGTGGGGGCAGTGGTCGATGTCACTCAAGATAATGGCCTGGGATAGGGTCTAGATGAGTTTATGGTCTATGGATGGGTCTGAGAAGGGATCTGGGTCTGGTTGGAGGGTTTGAGAGTCTGGTTGAATGCTCTGTATAGGGTCTTTACAGGCAGAAAGAATGGTCTGAAAGAGGGACCAAACAGAAAATAGAGGCAACAGGGAAGAAAGAGTGGTCTGGAAGAGGTCTGGGCAGGAGAGGTTGAAAATGGGTAGTAGGCTGAATGATAGATGAATTAAAAGAAATACTGAAATGAAAATAGTAGCAAATACTTACCTCATACCTGCTGGAGAAGGAATGTTGTAGAATGGTTGTGCCTGTTGCTGATGCTTGGTAGTGCAGAAGACCTATTGTTGTTGTAGCTTACTATGTGTACCTGAGAGAGAGAGTGAGAGGTCTGATGATTGGAATGATTGATGGATTGAGGAGGTCAAAAGGTGGATGATTCAAAGATTACAAAAAGTAGATTGAAAGATTAGAAAATGGAGTCTTGCATTCAGGTCAAGAACACAGTTATGAAGGAAACTGATGCTAGCAATATCGCCAACGTTGGTTGACAGTTGATCGACGTCAGTGGCTGGAAGGCAGGAAAAAGGCTAAAAATATCCTTTCATCCATTTTCCCAAATGTCGGGTCAACAAGTCCGAGGAAGAAACGGTCGAAGGTGGCTTAAAAGGCATGGGAAATGAGTGGGATAAGGGAAATGGGGTCTTAAATCATTTAAGACTTGGCAAGGGGTAGTGGAGGGGAAGTTGGAATAGGTCATTAAATTGATAAATTAGGGTATCCAAGGGCAAAGAATCCAAGGAGAGGAGAGGTGGAATGGGTGAGGTGGCAAGGGATTTTATTAATTTAAAATAGCTAATTATTTTAAATTAATAAGTGTGTAGGGGTTAGGAGTGGTTAAGTGAAATGGGACAAAGGGGACCAAGGGGGGAGAGGACAAGGAGGATGACCAAGGGAGTAGACACGATTTTGGTGTCTACACCACAATAAAAAGTGTAAGTATGATCTATCTTCTTCAAGTTAGGATTAATTTATAGATATGATGCATTTCTGATTATATACAGTAAGAATGTGCTTATGGCCATTGTAATTATACTTATCATGACCCTACTCCTCCCTATGATTATGCATCGACTCATGTGAAGACTACTAACCATATTTATTCCACTTAGAGTCATAGGCCAATTACTTGGACCTCTCCCATGCATTATACCCATCCTCTAACCATTCCATACCTTTCTCATGCCAACAGGGCTCCCTAGGGACCCCCCAGGGGCCTTTTAGGAGATCTTTGACCAGCCTAGGCTCTTGCTTGACCTAGGCTATGGCTTAGTAAGGAAACTTGTGGCCTAGGCCACATTTTTTCTTCATTAAAGCAATGTCCTAGGCTATGGCCTAGGCAAAACACATGAAAAGTGTCTAGTTTGGCCTAAAATAGTCATAAATGGCTAATTTTTTGACTTGTTGATATATTAAGGTTGGATATATGCACATTTCCTCATTAATTTGAGCCTCTCTATTAAATATCCCTTGATTTTTGGATACATATCTTCTCTAATTATCTCCATTGATCATCTTACATTGAAATCTTGGCTACCTCCCTAAATCTCCCTTGATTCTTGCTTGGCACAATTGCTTTCCTTATGAAAAGGGATGCCCTACTTTAGTGCTGCTTCTATTGGTGATTATCTTTGCTATTGATAGTGTTCATAAATCTTGTGTAATAATTATTTCCTCCTAAAGAATTTATTTAACCTGTCACTTGTGCTCTTGCATTACCTCTCATAGATTGGTGGCTTCTCCTTCATCTCTTTCAGAACTTTTGGCTCTTGGTTTGTACTCAGTCTACACACAGCCTAATCTTCTTCCTCTTTTGCCTCTTAGATTAGATAATTGGTTGGTATAAAGTCTACACATCTCTTTGATTTTTATATGAGGGAAGTTTGTTTTGAAAAGTAAAACTCTTTGCTTATTTTTAGTAGTATACATGCTAAGGTATGTTTTGTTTTAGAAAACCAGTTATTTGGTATATTGCTTAGAATAGTTTTTTAAGTTTCTTGTATTTGTTCATGATTAAAGAGTAATTTCATTAGCTTAAATGTTACTTTATTTTATGGGATTTCTCTTTTTAGAAGCTTTCTTCTTTGCATAATAGACAAACTATAAAACTTGTTCAAACCCTCTTTCTCTCTTGTTAAAACTAGAAATATTGCACTATTAAAAAACAATAGTATTGCATTGAAAGAGAGCTCAAATATAGAATAGGTATGCTCTTTAACCATTTATTGAAAACATCTTTATTTCACAAAACATATTTAATTTAGCCTCAAAGTGCCTTAGTTGCTATATTTACATTCCATTGGCTATTTCATTTCATTTAGTATAGTTGCTTCTATATTATTTATGGAATCTATAGTATTGTTTTAGCCACTTGCTTTACTATGGTTAGATATGTTATAGGAGCTTGTGTACTTTGTACACTTGTTCATGATATCCCCAACCTAGTTTACAAGTCTATCTATAACTTGGTGTAAGCCAGAAAACTAGATAGCCACTATAAACCTCCTATAGCCCATAAAACCATTAAGCCTTCTAGCCTCTTAGTGGTTTGCTTTAGCACCCTACCAGACACTAGTGATTCTATTAAAAATTTTATAACTAAATTATAGCACACCTATTATGACCTCACATATGGTTTCATGCTAGTTCTATCCCATTTAGATCTCTCTTATTTAACTCCCATCTGTTAGCCATTAGGATTTACTTTTAGTTATGTTTTATCTCTCACCTTGGTTGTTGTATTCTACCTTGGTTTGTATTATTCTACCTAATGGTTCTCCTTTGGTTTGAATTTTCTATTATCTTCTATTTTTCTCTTGTTTCATTTCACCCATGGTTGACCTCCCACCCTTGGTATGTCACTTCCATCAAATTTAGGGTCTCATCCCTGAGCTCACTCATGATCAAGCCATGACTACAATGGAATGCCATAGACACCATAGGATCCAAGAGCCTCCCTTGACCTATCATGGTAGTCTATACCCTCTCATGTTTTAAAGAGAACATGAATGGTAGGATTAAAACTAATGGACTCAATCTCCTTTTCAACAGTCTAAGCTTCATTCATCTGAGGATGTTTTTGCTCACCCTTGTGCTGCATCTCACTCACCCATTTAAGGTGATGAGGACCCTCTTGAAGATTTAGGATAGGATGAGTTGAAATCAATCGTTGATGATTTACATATATGTATTTATGTGAATGGAGTTCATCCTTCTCCCTTAGGAATTGATGGTGTGTATTATCTAGAGATAGAGGTTGTACTTGTTCAGTGTTGAGTGCCTCAAACAGTTCTTACATGAGTTCCTCACCTCTTTCTTGCTAGGAAAATCTATCACAATAATGTTTACATGTTCATGCTATGGATCATAGGTGTTCCCACTAATAAATATATCTTCATCATGAGGGTTATTCCAATCCTCCTAGCCCTTCCTTCTAAGTCTTCAATGAGCATGTTGATTTTGATAATCATTTGTAGACTAATGATCCATGGGATGTGTATCGAGAGTATCAATAACCACCAGTTAACCCCTATTTGATGGAACATGACCAACATCAAAAATATTTTAATCATCATGACCATTTTCATGATTATACCATGTATTCCCATCAAACCCTTGGGGACCATCACACTTCTCATGGTCATTACCCACCTTATGGTAGAGATAATTTTTGCTATGACTGGCCTCCTTATTAAGAGCCACCTCAAAATCATGCTCTCTATGGCCATGGTTATGATGATGCCTATGGGAATAGGCAACATAATTACCATCACAAACCCCCTCTTAGAGTTCATATCTAGCTTTCTATCAACCATGCTTATAGGATCTCCATCAAAATTCTCTAAGCCTTTGGGTACATGATATTCCCCTCTTACTATCCCTGAACTACCAAAGTTTAATGTGACTCAAGATTTCAATCCTATAGAACATATTACAACATTCATGATGGCATGAATGGATTGGGAACATGATGAAGGCATGTTGTTGAAACTCTTTGCTCATTCTCTATGAGCTAAGGCTCTTATCTGGTTTCAAAATCTACCTCTAGATTGTCTCTAGTTTTTAGCTCCTTCTGGATGATTTACTCTAATATTTCAATATATCCAAACCTTTTAACCTTGGCATCCAATCACTCACTAACATGGCCTAGGATAAAGGTGAGTCAAACTTTTATTTTATGTGTAGATGGCATTCAACTATTCATACATGTAGAACTAGGTTCTTAAATGACCAACTTTATGATATGTTCAAGTGAGCATTGAGGTAGGAGGTTCACCTTAAGGTCCTCAAGAATGAACCCACCTTTTATGATGAAGATGTTAATGAGTGTCTAAAAATCAAAGTATTTGAGGGGTGTGTAGGCATGTGGCCTGTACCTTCCCAAAAGTCATCATCATCACATGATCACAATCGTAATACGATAGGTGATGGTGTCACTGATTCTCCTCTTGAGAAGAAGGATAAGAAGGAAATCCAAGAGGTAAATGCTATGAGTAAGAAACCAACTTACAAGAAGGTTTTTGAATTTAGTCTAGTAAAATAATGGATGATGTTTCCTTATGATCCCACCAATTTTTTCAATTACCATTAGATGAAAGGGGATGATGATGCCAATTATGCCACCCAAAATTTTGATGGGTAAGCCTCACCTTAGTCTTAGAGACAATGTTTCCATATGACCTCACCAAGTTTTAAAATTACCATGAGATGAAGGGGCATGATGATGCCATTTGTGTTACCCAAAAATGCACTTCTCAAGGTTGAGATTGATGTGATACTCTTAAGAGATGCTTAAATATGATCCTAAAGGTCTTTCATATACTCATCTCTCTTATGGAATTTATCAAGGAGATAATCGACATAACACTCAAAAATCTTATGGATGAGGTCATGAAAAATGTGGGTCATGATACATTGATATGTAACTCAACATTATTCATACTGAAAGGCATGATGACATAGTAGAAGGTATACCATGGGGTAGTGAATATCATTCTATGTTGATCTTCAGGTGTAATTTGGATCTAATTGTACCTAGAGAACCCATTCATGAGGGACATGATCTCAAAACTAGTGGTAGAATCAACTATCTGATTGACAAATTAGTCAAAAAGTTATCCTTTGGGTAAGCCATATTGAGATCCTAGAAGTTGATGTAAATATTGATTACTCCATTCTTCTTGAGAATGAAAATAATGTTGGAAACCCATTAAGGGTAGTCAAAAACATAAATGAAACCAACATTGGCAGAGCGAGAGCTGCTTACTACATCTTTCATATGCTAGTTTCCCTTGAGATCAACTACTCTTTAGTTGAGCTATAGTGCCTCTCCCTCATCTTAAACATGAAGAAGTTGAGACATTACATATTAGGTCAGACTACTAATGTGACTATCTAATCTAATACACTCCATTACTTGCTCAGTAAGACATACCTTACTGGTAGGACTGTGAGGTGGATCATGATTCTTCAAGAGTTTAACCTCTGTATCATTAACCAAAAGTATACCAAGGGTTTGGTCATCGATGATTAGCTTGTTAATTTCTCATACCCAATCCTAGTACATATTTGGTTGATGACTCCTTTCTAGATGAGATGGTTTATTCAGTCCACTACACTAAGGTCTTTGAGTGTGATTAGTATCAAGACATTTTTATATTACCTTACAGACTAGTCTTATTCCATTGACACTCCTTCCAAGAATGCTATTAGATCTGTAAGCTTGCCATTTACTATGTCATTATTGGTGGAATATTGTTTAAGAGACATCTTGATGATGTGTTGATGTAGTGACTCACCCTCGAGGATGTTCCTCTCATGCTTGAGGAATCATAGGAGAGCATTTGTGGTGGTCACCTGAGTGAGCAGGCCACTGATCAATGTATTATCAAGATGGGCTACTACTAGACCACTCTTGTTAAGGATGCCATCCTATACATTAAGAAATTTAAGATGTACTAAGTTAATAGGAATGCCATCAATGCCCTAACATGCCTTTTACACCCCATCTTTGCTCCTTAGCTCTTATCCATGTGGGATCTCAACTTTATTATAGAGTTCAAACTAGCCTCTTCTAATGGCCATCACTGGTTCATCACCACCATTGACTATTACATGAATTGGGTTGAGGCCATGCCTCTTAGTGGAATGTATGGGAAGAATATCACCAATTTTTTCCTAAATTGGCCTATTTATAAGGTTTAGGGTTCCCATGGTGATCATGGCTGATAATGGTCTGGGCTTCCAAAGCCTTAAGATACATGAGATCATTAAACTCTTTAGCTTCAAGCTTAGTTTCTCCCATACCCATTACCCCCAGGGAAATGGGCAAGTAGAATATTCAATTTTTAATGAAGAAGATGCTTCTCTACATCGTAGCCTAGTTTAAGAGGGATTGCCATCTCATGATCTATCCTACCCTTTGGGCCTATCAAACTAGATTTTTAATGGCCATGAGGGCATCCCCATACTCTCTTATGTATGGGTCTAAGGATATTCTTCCCTTAGAGGTCATAATCCCTTCATTGTAGGTTAAGACCTTTGGAGATATTTTTGATGAGGAATAATGTGCCACTTACCTTATCGATCTTGAGCAGTTAGATGAGCGATGCCTATTCTCTCTTGAACATAACCATGATTACCAAAATTATCAGTGCACCTAATTATAAAAGTTGGTGCACCCTCATCCTTATAAGGTAGATGATATGGTACTCATTTTTGACAAGGAACATCGTAAGAAGGGCAAGATTGCTCACAAGTGGTTTGGACCTTTTGTTATCACTACCTCTCTCAAGAAAGGGGTGTATTATCTCTTGAACCTCAAAGGTGAGCCTCTATGGCACTCAATCAATGGGTTCTACCTCAATATATTCCATATCTAAGGCCCACACGGCCCTCCAAAAAAGTTGCCTATGGTGGTAAGGTGAGTATTTCCTCTATTTTTTCACCACTACCTGCCATTAGTATATGTGTGTGCACGTAGGTTCTTAGTTAGTAGTGTCTACTATTTAATCACATTGTATCTAGTAGTCTACATCAAACAAAGCATACATATCGCACATAAAATCATATATAAACATGTGATAATTATGAGAAAGGGATGTATATATATCATAAAAAATATATGTTTTTCTCTAGGTACATCACATGGGCTCATAGTCCCCAAAATATACCATGGGTGTGGTTACATATGCATACCCAATTAGCCTATGATTGGGTGGTATCTATGATAATCATAATATAAGTAGATATTTGGATCTCTACCTCTTGACTAGTTGAGCTACAATCTGCTCTAGTGCAACCACCTAGTTTACCCTCACACCAAGTGCCTTAGCTCTTATAGTATGCTCTTGAGCTAGCTCAACTTGTAGTTGATCGATCTCAACCTTGGATCTTGCTAGTCTTTCCTTATTCTTTGCTATAATCACCGTATGGTTTGCTGACTCAACTTCTAACTATGGGATGCTATGCCATGCCCTCACGAACTTGAGTGAGGCTCATGCACCCAAATTTTAGAAATGAGTATGTGGCTCTACCCCAACTAGAAAATGTGGTACCTACTCTATCAGTGGTGTGCCCACCACATCAAGGAATAGTTCCCTCAGTAGGAGGTCCACCTAGGGTCCAGTCTAGCTAGGCTAGTCTTGTACACACACACATAGAGCATATGTGTTAGCTACATATACATCTCTTTCTTAGGATGATAATAAAGATAAAGTGTTATGTATAAAATATTCTTATCTTACTTCATAGTGTGGATGGCCTTTATGGCAGCCCTACTGGTAGTTGTCCTTTATGATGAGGATAACCTCTAACTTGGGCCCTAATTAAAATATGTGTCTATCTAGTACCCATGTGGTGGCTAGTGCATCAACCAAGTCTCTAAAATAATATAGTGAAGGTACATGTACTAGCCTCCAAAGTTTTACACTCTATAGGTGTGCTTGATCATCTATAGGTAGAGCAGTTGCTTCCTTGGTTAGTCATGATGGGACTCTCTCCCAGTTGGACACCTTGTATGACATATCCATCTAGGCCTTATATTCTCTTGCCTATGAGGGATCTCCCTCCTCTGGTATGCTCACTCCTTTACATGTCTGCACAAGAGAGAAACATGAAACCAAGTTAACATACTAGCTATGAAAAGGGTATAATGGAATAAAAATCATGTTTTTATCTACTTGTATCTTTTTCACCCCTTTTTCTCTACTGTCAACCCCTTCTAGGAGTTTTTGGGCCTTGCTAGGCTTCTCAAGGCTCTACCTGGGCCCTTGCTATCCAAAGCCATGTATTTCTAGGTAAATCCACAAATTTTTTTGCCTACCCCACTACAGGGCTGTAACCTAGCCCAACTAGGCTATGGCCTATGTGGGACACCCTGGGGAGCCCTTGTACTCCCTAGTTCTCCCTTCATGGGCCACGGGAGAGCCTCTCGTTGGTCCCATTTTTTTCTTTCTCTAAGATTACCATTTTCAATCCTTGTATCATCTAATTTGTTTTCCAAATCATTTGGAATGTGTGAAAATGGCATTAGGGCCTCCCAAACCCCAAAAATTGAATAATTTTTTTTAAAATTGTTTCAATGGACTTACACAGACTATCTTATGCATCTTTGGCATGCTCTTATGTCCTCATTAACTTTGCTTAGGATTTGGGTTGCTCGTGGGCTCTCCTTTAGCTCTCTTAAAGTGAAAACAAGAGTACAAATGAACTCTTTTCTCTCTTTTTTCCTCTTCTTAGCATCTTTTTCATCCTTTTAGTTGGCCCTTTTTGGGTTTTTTCTCCTTTATGCATTTTAGACTCTGAGACCTTTGTCTTAAATGTTTTATCATGTTATGAGCACATTGATGGAATTATTTTTTCAATCTAAGGATTACTTGGGCCTGATCTAGCCTTATTTTGGTCCCTGAGACCTCTTTCAGGTCCCCACTAACCTCTTGGGCTCATGCCCCATTTCATGGGCACCCAAGGATAGAAGTTATTTTTTGTGCTTCTTTTAGTTATCCATTTCCCTAATTTTTTGGTAGTCAATTCAATCTAACTCCCTCTCTCTTTTTTCATCATGGTTGTACGTGTTAACTAGCTATGGTGGTTTAGGACTTGCTTTGGTCTTGTCAACTAGTATTTGTCTTCTTTAAACTTCCCCCTACTTGCCTTTGTTATCTCTTCCCATCATTGACATTAGTCAATTACTATGATTGTGGCTTGGTTTCATTATTTGTTTCCCTATGAAACTTACACCACCCTAATTTGAGATAACCTTTTTATAGTTAATTGTCTTGTATCCTTAACCGCCATAGTGGTGTACATCTCAGTGGTGATTCACATAGATGGTGACAATTAGGGAAACCTGAGACCTATAGCTATAGTATAGGTTATTGATGACCTATGGGAATAAGAGTTTGTTGTAACTAGTCATTTATTAATCAATGAGATGAATAATGCCATCAAATATCATGTAATCATTGGTGCCTTAATTGACACCTATGAGTTAGGTTCATGATATATGTATTTGTTCTTTGACTTACTCTTAGCCATGTCTCAACTCATCAAAGTTTGGGCTATCCTTAGATCTAAGTTGTTCTCCCTCTTTGAGGTGGCATGTAATTTTCTCTCCTTCTTTAAGGATGTACAGTTCACCCATATCCCTCACAAGGAGAACACTATGACTGATGCCTTATAAAATGTGATTTGATATCACTTGTGTTCCCTATTTGTAGGAGCTGGACTTGGAGCTAGAGTTGGATTCTAGATTTTGTAGTATTTACACTTTCACCTATAGATTACATTGTCAATGTTTTTCTACCACAATCCTTATCTAGTAAGTGTAGGTAATGTTTTATATTATCTTTTTATAAATTTATTTCATTTTATTTGGTGTGGCTTCCAAATAGTTCACAACACTCCTTGTTCATGTGAACACTAACTTCTCATACCTTAGGGGCATATGTAATCAAACTTCTTATGACCCTACTCCTCCCTATGATTATGCATCGGCTCACATGTAGAATACCAACCCTATTTATCTTGATTAGAGTCATATTCCACTTACTTGGACCTCTCTCATGTATTATCCCCATCATCTAACCATTTTAGACCTTTCTCATTCTAGAAGGGCTCTCTAAGGACCCCTTCATGGCCTTTCAAAAGCTCTTTCACCAACCTAGGCTCCTATTTGACCTAAGCTCTAGCTTAGGAAGGAAAAACATGGTCTAAGCCACATGTTTACTTCATGAAATCTATGTCCTAGGCCAAAACCTAAGCAAAATGCATGAAAAGTGTCTAGTTTGGCCCAAAATGGTTATAAACAACTAGTTTTTTTAATTTATTGACAGATTAGGGTTGGATATATGAACATTTCCTTGTTAATTTAAGCCTCTCTATTAATTTTCCCTTAAATTTTGGCTAAATATATAATATAATCATATCCATTGATAATATAACATTTAAAACTTGGCTACCTCCCTAAATCTCCCTTGATTCTTGCTTGGCACAATTTCTTTCCTTGAAAATGGATGCCCTACTTTGCTATTGCTTCTATTGGTTATTCTATTTGTTTCTAATAGTGTTCCTAAATATTTTGGAATACTTGACTCCTCAATACTCCATTGAAATTATCACTTATTCTCCTTTCATTTCCTCTCATAGACTGGTGGCTTCTCCTTCATCTCTTCCATAAATTTTGGCTCTTGGTCTAGACTTAGCTTACACACAGCCTGATCTTCTTCCTCTTTTGCCTCCTATTTTTGATAATCAATTGGTAGAAATTTTTCACATATATTTGAGTTTTATATGAGGGTAATTTTGTTTTCAAAGTGAAACTCTTTGCTTATTTTTAGTAGTATACATGCTAGGGTTTATTTTGTTTTAGATAACTAGTTATTTGATATATTGCTTATAATAGTTTCTAAAGTTTCCTATATTTATGCATGATTAAAGAGTAGTTTCATTAATTTAAATATTATTTTATTTTATTCCATTGATATATTTAGAATCTTTCTTCATTTCATAGTAGACAAACTAAAAAACTTGTTTAAACCCTCTCTCTCTCTCTTATTAAAACTAGAAATATTACACTATTAGAAAATAGTAGTATTGCATTGAAAGATAACTCAATTCTAGAATAGGAATTCTATTGAAACCTTACTTAAAAATGTATTTGTTTCCCAAAACATCTTTAATTTGGACTCAAAGTGCCTTAGTTTATATATTTACATTCCATTGGCTATTTCATTTCATTTAGTATTGTTACTTCTATATTATTTTTGCAATCCATAGTATAGTTTTAACCACTTGATTTACTATGGTTGGATCCATTAGAAGAGCTTCTGTACTTTGTACACTTATTCATGATATACCCAACCTAGTTTAAATTTTTTTCTATAGCTTGGTGTAATTTGGAAAATTGGGTAGCCACTATAGACCTCCTATAACCTGTAGAACCCCTGAGCCTTCTATCCTCTTAGTGGTTTACTTTACCATGACAAACACTAGTGGTTTCATTCATATTATTAGAGCTACAATAAATTTAACATTATAATGATAAATGATGTTATATCAAAATACATAATTTAAATATTATTTATAAATGTGAGTCTTTTCATAGGAGTCTAAGTTGGGAGGATAAATTTGATGTTCCGAGAATTAAATGATGTCTTTGTATCATGGGCTTTATTTAATGGTGATAGCATCAATGTGGTAGATAAGTGAATCTTATGGTTGAATAGAAGATAGATATTTTATTATTTGGATAAGAAAAGTGGGATCAATGAGAACTTGATGTGGATGAAAAAGAGATTATGAAGAAGTGAGGGAATTGACAATAGAATTTTGATCTCAAGGGATAGGCTCAATGGTGAAATAAAATAAATATTTGGTGATATTAGCTACAATTTGATGATAAGAAATGAGATTTTTTATTTTGAATCAATAATCATAGTTGACTTGGTGGTGAATGAGCTAGGCATCACCTAAAACATGTAGATATTGGATATATAAATCAAGAGTAGAAATATTAAGAATTTATACTCTACCATATTGTTAATGACATTAAATGTGAAGAAGAGATATAAAGGGATGATTTTTACAAGAGTAATTGTAAGAATACAACCTACCCTAGCTCCTTGAAGGCATTTAACACCATCAAAGTGAAGGGTCCAAGTATCCTCATGAAAGTTAACATTAATTTTAGAAAGTTCTTCAATAACTACTTTTGGTTTAGTAGTATTAGGGAGGATAGTGGATTCATATATATTACTTGATTCAAGATCAAAAATAAAGTTATGGACATAATATTTAAGGGAAATAGATTAATTGAGACCTTTAATACAGAGAATATTATTATTAGGAAGATTATCTTGAATGTGATTGGTAGCTAGAGCAAGAGATACAACAAGTTGACTAGCAATGATTTGTCATTTGAAATATTTTTGAGTGACAATTTGGAGATAAAATTACATAAAGAGGACCATCTACTTGCCAATTCTATCTCCAAGAAGAAAGGCTTTGGATAAGAAGGGATGAAGGGGATTAGAATGAATGATGACATAAGTGGTCTGATAAATCATGTAATGTCAAAAAAATTTAGCTACAAAGTATATGAAAAGGCAATCACATTTGAATTTTGTGTAACATTTCTCATAATAAATGAGGCCTCGACTAATATAATAGATGGCATATTCTCTTTTGGTATCATCTTGTTGGGAAAACATTTCCCCAATTGATATGGGTGTGGAAGAAGTATATAATATTAGAGGTTGATCATTTGAAAGAGGAAAAATCATAGGTAGGTGAAGTAATGATTATTTCATGTTATCAATTTTTTTTTGATAAGGGTCCATCCAGTCTAAAGCATTACCTTTCTTAAGAAGATAATTGACAGAGTGGATACAATAAGCCATTTTGGGGATGAATCATCTAATTGCCACAAGTTTATTGGGATAAGTGTGAATGTCTAGAATGGAACAAGGGATGGGCATGTTGATGATATAAATAATATTGGTAGGGTCAACATTGATGTCATATAGAGAGTAGAATCCTAACAATTTTATAGATGTGATACCAAAGACACATTTTTAAGGATTTAGTCTAACTCTGTATTTTAGAAGACAATAAAATATGATGGAAAGATCACAAAAATGAGTTTTGCAATATTTATATTTAGCAATTGGGTCATTCACATAGGTTTCTACAATTTTGTGGATAAGACAATGAAAGATATAAGTCATTACTCATTGATAGGTGGATCTAGCATTTTTGAGGCTGAAGGGCATTTTAACATAACAATAGATGCTCCATTCCATGGTGAAAGTGGTCTTATGTTGGTCCTCAGTAGTAATATAAATTTGATTGTAACTTGAGAAACCATCCATAAGTGATAACATTTCATATCCATATGTGGAATCAATAATGGCATCTATTGATGGTAAGGGGAAATTATCCTTGAGAGAAGTGAGATTAATATTATAGAAATTAATGCAAATGTAGATGAACATAGTGACCTTTTTGTGAATGGTAACTATGTGAGAAACCCATTTAGATTAGTCTATTAGTTTGATAAATTTAGCATCAATAAATTTAATAATTTATTTGTGACATAAGGTGGAAACCTTAAGTGGATGACACACAAGTTTGGCATTGAGATAAGTAATGATGTTGTGGACCATAATGCTAGGATCAATACCAATCATGTCCTCATAAGACTAGGTGAATATCTCATAATATTTATCAAAAAATAAGCTAAAGTTGTCATGTTTGGTAGTGAGAGTTCATGAGAAACTATAATTGATTGAGTGCATGATGGAGTACCATATTCAATACAAGTAGTTTCTTTGATAAGCATAACATTGCTATCTTGGAAATGGTATGGTGAATTAGGTAAAGAGGAAATTGGATTAGATTTAGGATTTATGATAGAGATGAAGTTATTTAAACAAGAGGCTTTGCTTTTTAAATTCCCAAGTTTACAATATTATCAAGGAAGTTGAGGTTCTTGAGCATAAAGTATTTAGAGAATAGCTTTATCACTAGGCAAAGTAGGAAGAAGACCATAATACTCAACATCTAATTCAATATTGATAATTTTATTACCATGGAAATCATATTTAGAATGTATCTAATGGACATTGGTGGCCTTAGCATATAGTGTAATCTTGAGAGTAGGAGAAGTAGATGGAACAGATGGGATTGGTGTGTCATTAGTTTCTTTGATGGGAGAAGGATCATATGTAGCAATGGGATCTATAGGTGGTAGAGAATATGAAAGAATCTCTAGAGGTTCAAAGTTTAAGATTTGTTATACAACCCAAGGAGTGTTAATAAGTAGATAATCAACATGAGGCACATGACCTTCAGGATCTAAGTCACGATATGTGGAAATGGTATAAACAACCTGATTAAAAACATGTATTTGAGATAAGGTTTTTTGATAATGTTAAACATCCAAGTCTCAAGATTGAGCTTGGTACATGCTCGAGATTTAGGGGGAATTTTATAAGGTGAAATCCCAATGTTATTAAATTTAAGTGGATACATGAAGAGAGGATCTTGAAATAAGTTGCCCACTCCATAATCATTGCATGTGAAGGCATCTTATATTAGAGAAGGATACTAAGCATTACATAGAGGGGAAACTCAATGGTCTCATCAATGAGAGAAATAGTGAAATCGTGAGGTAATAAATAAGGAGGAAGCCACTCTAAGATATAGGGAGCTAGCTTGGTAGTGTTGTAAGCATGTTTCCAGTCATTAGTTTCATCATCATTTGAATTAATAAGAGTGAATTGTAAGTTGGGGTTGATGTTGATGAACCCAAGTAAAGAAGAAATATTTATGGTAGGGATGGTAAGGGATATAATACTGAGATTTTGGATGAGGAATTTGAATAATCCAAGGGTTGGGATTAGCCTCATGATTATACCATTTGTCATTATGTAATAATTTGATGCATTAGATACCTAAAAAAAGTGATGGCACTCATTATATGAGTCCATGGGCAACCAAGGAACATGTTTTAAGATAAGGCAAATCAAGGACCATAAGTTTAGTTCAAACAATCTTAGGTCCAATGGTTAGGGGAAGCCAAATATAACCAAGTGGCTTTTGATTAGTTTTATCAAATTCATGATACACAAGGTGGGTTTGATTGAGATGATCTTATTATAATTAAGTTTTTGGATGATCCACATAGATGTCACATTAATATTAGAGCCTTCACCAACTAAGACTTTATGGATAAGGGTAGAATTAATGGATATTTTAATGAATAGTGGTGGATCATTGGTGAAAAAAAAGATTTCATCATTAATCATGTTTTCTTTAATAAATTTAATAGATGATTTAGAAGAATGACAAATAGTTTTAATGGTATGCATGTTGGTAGGTTAAGGTTTAATATAGGGTGGTTTTTCATCTATAAGATATGGATCTTCAATTTATTATAATTTTTGCATAAGGAAATTATGATGATAAGGGGAATTATAAACTAACTCCATAAGTTTAATCTTACAAGGCATGGATTTGAGTTCTTTAAGAAAGTTCCAATGGGATTTAGAAAAATAACCAGTGCAAGTTTTGGAAGGTAAGGTAGATTTTGAAGGAATAGAAGTTGTTGGGGGTTCAGAAGGAGGAGGTGGTTCTTCATGGGATTCCTAGTCTAAATTAGTGGTTGTAATATCTTTGAGAATTTATTATTCTAAATATGTCTTCTTAGGTTTTGTGATATGATCTTTGTGAGCTTGGTTGTGATGATAATTAACCTTAGTTTTATTAAAATATTAAGAATTATTGTAATATTTGTCATAGTCAACATCAATAGCATAAACATCCTCAATATTTTATTGAGGATTAGATGTGAGAAAATATTTTTGGTTATTGGAAGAAGAATATTTAGAAACCTATCATTTTTGAGAAGTAGTATTGTACTTTTGACGAAAAAGGTTGATCATGGCTTCATTATTAAAGGAATCACCAAGCATATAAGAGATAGAAAATTTAGTAATCCCTCTACATAATTCATGGGAATGACCAATGTCGATTTGGAACTAATAAAATTTATTAGGGTAATACCACTTAATAAGATTATTGGGATAAGTAAAGGGTTTAGAGGGTGGTAAGAATTATTTCATTTGTTGCAAAGTTAGTGGTGTGTGAGAAGATGAGGGAATGTCATCTTTGGTAACTCCTAGTTTGGTCTACAAAGTATTTTTGGTGATAACATTAGTATAAGTTTTAAAATATCCTTTAAAGAATTTAGGATTAGGTTTGAATTTCTTCATGAGTAAGTCTTGACATTTAACTTGGTCAAGAACTTCATTAAGTATTTGAGGAGAAAATTTTTGAACCTTATATTGAAGAGAAGGAGTTAAATCAATTATAAAGAGTTTATAAAAATTATCATTAATCATGTTATGGTTAACTTTATGGGATAGAGATTTTCATCATTTGATAAAATCATGAACTAATTTAGTGGGAGATTGTTTATCATTGATGAAATGACTAAGATATTTTTTAAGAAGATCATTATGTTAAAACTCTTTGACTAAGGGATTGAATAAATCCTCAAGTTTCCAAATGGAGTGTTAAGGAAGTTGGTTGTACCATTCTAATACATCACCAATGAAATTTTTAACTAGAATTTTAATTGTGGAAAAAGTATTAGTTTGGATCCACTCTTTGTAAATATTGTCAAAGGCTTTGAGAAAGGATGCAAGGTCTTTAGTCCCATCATACTTGATAGTTGAAGATATGTTACCAATATCAATAGACATGATGTAAGGAGCTAAAGGCTCATTTTTAATATTTTAAAGCATTTTGTTATTCATAATAGGTTGAGGAATAACATTTATTGAGGCATCTATAAGTGGTGGAGGAATGAAATTTATTTTGGCTTGAAGATGGAGAGTCAAAGGTTGATTATCCATATTGATCAAATGACACTATAATTTCATCATTTGAGAGGTGTTAAAATTTTGCATTATATTCATATTATGTATGACTTGTGAAATAATTTGAGTCATATCAATTGGTGGGTTGGTGTTTGTAGGAGCACTCCCCAAATTAATATTAAGGGGAGGGTTATAAAAAGATGGATTATGAGTGAGATTATTGGTTAGACTCATGTCAATTGATCCCACATTATTTTTAATGGTTTGAAGATGAGAATTGTCTTGATAGGTATAAAAAGGAATAAATCCACCTACTTCATTTTAAGGTGTGATTTGTACCATGTTACAAGCCATAGATGGAGGGAAGATGTGATCCAAGAGTGAGGGTTATCTTGGGAGGAAAAGAGAGGGTGACATGAACATCCCATTTAATATCTAAATGGATTTAGGTTATCCAAGAAGATTTTGATAGGGGAATTCATAAAATGTTAAGGAAGAAAAATTAAAAAATTGAGTTGGACAGACAAGATAGGTAGTAAGAGTACAAAGTCAACTGGGTTGACCTAGTACTATAAACTAGGGAAAATAGAATTTGATAAGAGCATAAAGTTAATTGGGTCAACGTAGTACTATTATTTTATTGTTAAAAGAGATACAAGGTCAACTAAGTTGACCTAGTAATATTATCTAACTAGTAAAAGAGATATAGGGTTGACTAGGTTAACCTAGTACTACAGGTAGGGAGAAAAATAATCTATAAGAGACTGTGTCGAATAGAATGATAGTTTACTAAAAATAGAGAAGTATTTTTCAATGTAATTGAAAGATATATGTTAACCCTAAATTTTAGCTAATTATTTTCCATTTTGGCATGGGACCAGTACGGTGTGGAAAGACCATAACACATAAAGACTATGGCACAAAACTTGTTAGGCATAGAAGCATCATGATGTGGAACTTATAGGGCATGAAAGGAAAAAGGATTGGAAGCCCTAGTGTGAGAGGACCTATTCAAATAAGAACTAGTCACAAGGAACCTGAGAACATAGGACTCAAAATAGAAGTAATTAGTCATGAGGAACTTAAAAACATAGGACTCAAAATTGAAGTGGAAGACTTGGGGAGTGTGTGAGAAGTGAGAGAAATTAAGGAGTGATTCATATAGGACACATAGCCCTTATTAATTATAAGTTTTGCACTGATGAAGAGAAGAACACATGGTAGCAAGAATCCAACATAGTGTGAGTATATAGGAGGCACAAAAGCCCAGGTCCTTAGGCAAAGCTAGTTAATTAAGAGCCATGAATCTCATTCTTTTGAGAGTATATTGGTTATTTATTCTTATCATTAATGATGTAAACACTTGTTCAAGGATAAACAAGTATAAATACCCCTATTATATTAGATGGAGATTAATTGATTTTTGGATGCTCACGCTTAATAAATGAATTACAGACATTGCATAATTTTATTATTTTTTTGACTATTAAATGTGTTGTGTTAAGATGAGAATAATAACTAGAGATTAGTATGGAACTTACCTTTTCTTTTTATAAAGTAACAATGTTAACTAGTGATGGCAGTAGGTTATGTAATCATGGTGGTCGAGCTTGGAAACATTAAAATCAAATTAATTATTTTTGCTTCTACATAGTATCTATTTAAATACATAAAAGGAAGAATATGCTTAAGGAAATAAAACTTAAAAATAAAACCTATGGGAACCAAACTCTAATTGTGCACCTTGGGTGAGTGCACAAGACCACAGTCTTTCATGAAAGGGCCAATGTACTAGCTCATTGGGTAAACTCCAACACTGAAGCTATAGTAACAATACAAACCCCAACATTTTGGTTCTATTGTCAAGACTCGAATCACTTAGTGCTTAGTCATGAAAAATGTTTGAGCACATTATTATTGATAATATATAATAATAGATTATCAGAGTTGAAGATAATTTTACAATTCCTACCTTGAACCATGGGTTTCCATACGGTAGTGGGCAAAAAAAAATCTCTATAGTGTACTATATAAAACTTTCTTTATTGAGATCCAAATTTATTTTCATGCTTGGCTCTCTGAATATGCTCAAATATGGTCTCAAAACCTGGGGCAAGGATAGTCTTGAACCCTAGAGAGATAAAGAGCTTTAACATGACTTGAAACCCCATGGACTAGAGATGTTAATATTTGGTGAAAAGGAGTTTTGAACAACTACATTATGAGCATGATATAACCACCTATTCATGTTAATCGAAGTTTTAGTTCTTTTAGAATCACGTGGCTATTACATTAGACATCTTATTTTAGAAATCAAGAAGTTATTTGTTGATTTGGGACTTGAGACTATGCCAATGGAGAGCTAAATCCTTTTGTGCATGAGATGCACATTTGGGAGGAGAGTAGAGAAGAGTTGATAAAATATTATGGGTTTAGAATGGTATCTAGTTAGTGGGAATTATATAAATGGAAGTATGATGAATCTTGACATAGGATTATAGGAATCAACAATGCAATAAGGGACTAAGAAAATTTAGGAAGTGTTATTAGGATCTATAGGGAAATGGAGACACACATAGAGGACCCCATCACTTTTGAACCATCCCCTATGCTACTAATATCATATGAAGGAGAAACTAACTAGACAATGGGAATTGAAGAACATGGTCTAAACCAACCAAGCTCCCTAACCATAGTGCATGCTCATGCTCTTGAATCAAATGTACACATACATAATTAGGATAAAGATAACATGGAATCAGAGACTAAGCCAATAAAGGATACTAGAACTGAGACATTTGAAACACATACATACTTAACACTTTCCTTACCTCAAGTGAATTTCATGGTATAATTTGGGATGCCTGGAGGGCCTATCCCTCAAAGTGGATAGAGTATAGGCCCAAGTTTGGTTAATCACCCAACTACTATACCCCATATCATGAGCACTACTATTGGAAGCACTAAAGGTGGACTAGGTGGAGGCACAATAGGGGGTAGTGGACTACCCCCTCAAGGGACAAGGGATAGAGTTTCTCAATAACCACTAATTTAGTCACCTTAGCCAACAAAAATATATTACAAAATGATGCTTCACTTACATAAATATCGAGGCATAAAGAATGCAACTAAGAACTTCCATAAATTTGAACTTATTTGGAGGGTAGGAGGCATCACCTCTTGTGAGTGTAAAGCCACACAATTCAAAACTACACTTTAGAGCATGCACACAAATGGTATAGAAAGTTTTACCCTTAGCAAGTTGTCATTGATGATGATTAAATTAAAACAAAATTTATTTAGGAGTTTGACATTTTATAATTTGAACAACAAAGCATAGCCATGCTGAAGGACATCAAATAAGAACTTAGTGAAAGTGTGTGAGAGTATGATGCAAGGTTTAAAATGCTTTTATTAAAGTTATCCTTCAAAATCAATGTTGTACAGTATGCACAATGGTTCATTGGATGTTTCTTACTACCCTTCTAATGAACATTATTTTAGAGGACTTTAACTAGCTTGCACAAAGCCTTGGAGGCTGCCCTCCATGTTGAAGTAGTTAAAAGTATCGATATAGGGATCAATCTATTTATATAAGCTCAGATAGCTTTAGTGGTATCATAACTTGAAAAATTAACTGCAAATAATGCACATGATACTCATAGTGGTCTTTGATACACTAACTATGAATCTGAAGGTCACACTCAAAGTAACTTCCCAAAAAATAACATCTACACTATATTAAATAATTCATGTGAAATGTGTCATGAAAAACATTTACATTCTTGTCCTCTATTTTAGTTAATTTTCACTCATTTATTATTTTGGAATGTAAATAATGAAACTAGTAGTAGGGTGTATAGAAGAATACTTCATAAAAGTGTGCACATGAATCTAAATGATGATGAAAACTCCTCTTTGGCTTAGAAGGAATAACCTATAAGTAATAAAGACACTAGTAATGGGGTTTTTTAGATGGATGGTTGAGTGGTTCTAGGATAGATACATAATGACTAATTTTGAATGGGGTGATAGGGGTAACATCCTATGGATATGGATTTTTTAGGGTCACTAGTATATGGTGGTCAGGCAACAACAACACTAGTAGCAATGCAAGCCTAAATTACTAGGCTATAGGGATAGGTGACCATGTTACAGGTATAAATTATTGCCTTATAGGGGTAGGTTTCTACTTTGACTAGTGAGTGTCATATGGTAAGGACCTCCCTGTATTTAGTTATTTGGAAGAGAGATTCATTGAGATAGAGGGCATGAGTAGTCATATTAGCAAAATGAGGACCTCGTGCCATAATTCTAGAGACATATTACCTATCCACCATTGAGGAATTGAAGTATTATGAGGTGATAGTGCTAGCATAGTTGGCATTGGAGATGAGATATGAGGAGTATAGGGCTAGCTTAGTAGAAGGTCCATCTATAATGACTTTAGGATAGTGGGCCTTGATAGTGGGATAGGTAGGGAGGCCACCACTAGATGGTAGTGTAGGTGTAGGGCTAGATGAGGCTAGTGGCAATGGTGTACCAAGGGCATGATAGATGGGATTATGTATATGATTTTGATTTTGATACTAGCCTACATGTCGATGATGTGAAATGTATATGAGCGAGAGAGACATGGATATATTATTTCATGTATTTTCTTATTTGATGTATATGATGAGCATGCATTGATTATTATTATTATTATATTATTGACATTTGATTATATTGATGATTATGTTGACATATGGCATGAAGATTATGGTCTGATGTTTTATTTTGTTTAGTGATTATATATTGATGTGACATGATTATAAGGCCTTTTGATTATATTAAGGATTATGTAGATTGATTATTGTAATTCATGTGATGGATATGGTATATTATGATGATGAAATGCATATTCATGATGTTGTAATTATGATGGCATGAGCTTAGTGATGCATGAGTTTAGATATGTAAATGATTTCTTTATTTATGCTATTTATAATTTCATTCATGGATGTATGTGATTTGTTAATTGTATCGATAGGATATAAAGATGGATATGGAATAGTTATGTTCATAATGTTATTTACAAATATGAAATAGATGTTTTAAAGCATATTGGATTCATGCTTGTGATAGATTATTTGATGTAGAAGTGTTGATATAATGATGACAATGTTTATAAATATGACATGGTTATTAGATCATAGTTATGATGTGGTGTAGGGATGAGTGCTTATGATGTATTTTATATGGTTTATGTGGTTGTGTTGATACAATGTGAGTTATGAATAAGATTATGGATATGTGGTTAGCTTATGATTTATGATATTGACGACTATGTATGATTTGCATTTTTAGGTTTATGAATTGTAGGATGCCCATGCTCCATTATTTATGAGATGAGATGAGGATAGAAAATATGAAATGTTGTTTGATAGGTAGAGAATATGGATGACAAAATTAAAATGCATTTTATTGATAATTTTAGGTAATTTAATATGAGGGATGATGTGTTTGTTTATAAAGATAGATAGGATGGTTTTGTTTGTTGATTTGGATGATGAGGTACATGATGTTTAGGTTCATACATGGGATATGGCCCATAGTGTTATAATTATGTTTATGAATGTTTAGGACATGGATGTAATGAAAGCACATAAATTAGGTGTAGGTAACAAAATAAATGTGAGAAAGATGTAATAATTATGAGGCATATGTCTATATGAACTAATAGAGGGTAAAGAAAAGGCAGGATGTTTTGGGTTGGTAAAGACCTAATAATAAGAAAACATAGTTGGGTTGACTTAGTGAATAGAAGCCTATAGAATGCTTCAAAAGAGAATTATTTGATTGAGAAAGAGGGTGTATTGATAACTTTGCATCAAGTAAGCTTAGAGTCTCTTGATTTGATAAAAAGGTGTGGAGGGAAAGTAGGTGGTAAGTAGATTGTTGAATGGGAAAAAGGTGAAATGGTAACCTAATGCAGGTTAGCTTGCCCCTTCTATAGGTGAAAAAAGAACCGTAATAAAAGTTCATGCTTTAACATGACATGTAGATTGATCAATGTGAGAAGTCTACAAATTCCACATAGATGGTATGATTGTGGCATACTAGAATAATGTGTAGATTGATTGATGTGGGAAGTCTACAAATGACACTTATAAGAGATAATTATGACTTAATTACTTTAGTTGTGACATAGGGTTGTTTGTTGCTTTTGCTATTTTGATAAGTTGGTGAAGTTGATCAATGCAAGAAGATTTAAATGATTATTTCTTAGCCATCCTTCAAGGGAATGGCTTAGAATGAGATTTTTATAGCTATCCTTCAAGGGAGCAGTCTATTTTTAAGCAAATTTTAATTATTATACAACTATCCTTCAAGGGAGTAGTCTGCAATGCTAGAGATATAGGTCCAAGTGATTTTTTATGTGAGATTAGACATGGACAAGCATATTTAGGCTTAAAGGTTTACCTTTATGGAGGCAATACCTTAGCAAAAAATGTCAATGATGAATGAGGAAAGTGGGTTAAATATAACTAATCATGGGATTCAATCTAACTAGAGATGAAAAGTATCCATGAAAACTATTACATGGGTAGAGCCATGGTACCCATGCTTAGGATTAGGCCATAATTGTGACATATAATCACACAATTCTGTATTGTACTCAATTTTTCCTAAGGTGATTAGGGATAGGAAGGGGAAAAAACATAAAATCTCGTAAACCAAGGGATGAACTTAAGTTAGACAAAAAGATAAGTTTGATCCTTATTTTAACAATAGAAAGGATGAAAATGCAAAGCATTGAGAGGCTTAGGTTCTAGTTTTCCTTCGAGAGAAGATAAATCATAAGCTCCTAATCCATACTTATGGGTTATGATGTAGGGTCCAAGCCAATCAAAAACAAACTTTCCCTTTTTTCTCTTTTCCATATTAGCTACATGTTTTTTTTCCTTAAGGATGAGGTATTTGATGTTAAATTCTCACTCTCTCAAGTTTTTATTATATTCATGATTAATTCATTCTTGATAGACATAAAGATGATTAAGTGATACGAGGCAATGTTCATCAAGAAGTTCAAGATGTTCAAGACATTATTGATGATAGTCACTCTTGAAAAGGATTTCATGTAAATATATGCAAAGGGATGGAATTTGGAATTTGAGAGGTAAGACTTCCTTATCTCCAAAGATGAGAGAGAAAGGAGTAGTACCTATAGAGGTCTAGATGCTAGTGTGATAGGCCCATAAAGTGAAAGGGATGTGTAAGTTTCAATCTAAACATGATGCACTTACTACTTTGGTGAGCATTTTGATGAGAGATTTGTTAGAGGATTTTTCCTATCCATTAGCTTATGGATAGTAAGGCAAGGAAAATCTTAACTTGATGCCAAAAATGTCACAAAAACTTTCGATTTTCTAGTTTGTAAATGATTTTCCATTATTGGTGATGATCTTATGGGTAACACCAAAGTGATAAATGATATGGTGATTGATGAAGTTAATAATTTTTTTGGATTTGGTGGATATAATGGGGATGGCCTCTATCCACATGGTGAAATATTCAATACAAGTAATGATATATTGATGTCATTATGAAGAATGGGGATTGATTTCCTTAATAAGTTCAAGACCCCATTACAAGAAGGGACAATAATATTTGGATACTTGAAGGCCATGAGGAGGTGCATGATGTAAGTTATCATGTTATTGACGTTTCACACACTTATTTAGATAGTCACAATAGTCTTGATTAAGGGTGGGCCAATAGTAGCCAAGGTGAAGGATACACTTAGCAACAACTAAGCCACTAAGGTGTCCCCCACAGACTCTGTCATGTGTCTCCTTGATGGCACATGAGGCTTCATGAATATGAAGATAATTGAAAAGGATGATATTGAAGCCATGTTTGTAGAGGATTCCCCTTAGTATGGTGTAATAAGAGGTAATCTAAACAAAATCTCTTTGGGCATTCTTTGAAAGGTTAGGAGGGATAATGCCAAGATTAAGGTAGTTAAAAGTTTGGTCATACAAAATGTTGGAAAGAGATGTTTCCATAATAAAAATGGTAGAAATATCATAACTGATATATGAAGGTGTGATAAAGTGATGGATGGTTACAAAGAGTTTAGATTCGGTAGGTTGAGATGGGATTTGGGAAGCAAGGGATGGCATCATATCCATAAACTTATTAGTAGATCAAGGAACTAATTGGATAGTGTAATGATCAAAAGATGCTAAGAGTATGTCCATGAGTTATTTTTACTTTAAGAGGACATCATTTTTACATTTATAATATCCATTAATCTGATTGATGACTAGTTGGGAGTCACCAAAGACACTGATAGTTTTGACTCTCAAGGTTAGGGTGATTTGGAGACCTATGACTAGGGCTTCATATTTGCCTATATTATTGGTGAATTTGAAGTTGAGTTTAATGCAAATGGGAATAGGTTAAACATTAAGGGGAATGATAATAAATCTATCAC
This sequence comes from Torreya grandis, assembly GCA_037957365.1. Classification (NCBI taxonomy): domain Eukaryota; kingdom Viridiplantae; phylum Streptophyta; class Pinopsida; order Cupressales; family Taxaceae; genus Torreya; species Torreya grandis. Next base: position 2,221,217 of record JARHVA010002100.1, on the reverse strand, counting down.
CCCCACCATTCTATCATTTAGAGCCATAAAAAAATATGGTCATTTGGTAGGTGGGTTCTTCTTGAGAAAGAGTTGTAATAGACTCGTCAGGGAAGGAAAGAGAGAGAGGTTGATTATCTAGTAGAGGAGCCTTGACCAATTGGTTGGTAATGACTTGTCATTTAATTTAATTTTGTGGAAGGAAATCAAGATTAAACTTAGCTAGGAGCATAAGCCACTTAGCCATATGCTAGTTTTGGTATGGCTTAGAGTGCATATACTTGAGGGGGTCAATGTTAGTGATGACATATTTTTTATGATTAAGAATATAGTGATGGAGTTTGGAGGCCACAAAAACTAAAGTGAGGTAGAGTTTTTTAGGATGGGTATATCAAGTTTCATATTTGATGAGGGTACAACTAATGTAATAGATGGCTTACTCTTTATTTTATTCATCACGATGAAAGAGCATTGCCCCTAGGGAATGGTCAGTGGTAGATATATATAGGTAAAAGGGTTGGTATTACTTAGGAGGGATGAGGAAAAGTGGAGAGAGAAGATACTCCTTGATTGACTCAAATTATTTTTTATATTCTTTGGTCCACTTTAAATATGTGTCTTTCCTTAGGAGGTGGTGAAAGGGTTGACATTTATCTGATAGCTAAGAGATGAAATAATGGATGGATTAATGTTTTCCTTACAAGATATAGAATTGCATAAGGTTGGTGGGAGGAGGAATCTCTAATATTTATCTAAATTTATTGGGGTTATTTTGATTCTATAGAGAGAGACGATGAAACCCAAAAGATTTCCTGATAGGAATCGAAAAATACACTTCTTGGGGTTGACCCTGACATGATAATGGATTAGTCAATCAAAGATGATGGAAATAACAAGTAGGTGATCCTAGTGGTGTTTATATTTCTCAAGGAGATCATCCACATAGTCCTCTATCATTTTTTGGATGAGATCGTGAAAGATATAGGTCATGGCCCATTGATAGGTTACTCCAACATTCTTGAGTCCAAAGGGCATGACTCTATAGTATAAGGTTACCCATGGGGTGATAAAGGAAGTTTTATGCTGATATTTAGGGGTAATAAATATTTGATTATATCTTGAGAAACCATCCATAATAGATAACATTTTATGTCCAATTGTAAGATCAATAATTTGGTCAATGTTTGGTAGAGGAAAGTCATCCTTTGGGTAGGCAAGGTTGAGGTCACAAAAGTTGATGGAGAGAGGAAGTCCCCCTATGGGATTGGTGATGGGAATGATGTTAGAAACCCATTGTGGATATTCGATGAGTTGAATGAAGTCAATAGATAAGAGACACTAAAAATCTTCTTTGATAAGGAGGGTTATGCAAGGATGCATCTTATGAAGCTTTTATTGAATCAGTTTAGCCTCAAGATGAGTACCAATGTTGTAGAGTGAAATATAAGGGTCAATTCTAGAAATATATTGATAGGACCACACAAACACTATGTTATGGTATTAAAGGAAAGAAAGGTAGTCTTGTTTCTCCATGGATTAAATATTGGCCAATTATGATGAAACGGGGGTTATCTTGAGTTCCTTAATTAACATTAATAGTGGATCATTCAACATAGTTTGATTCTTAGGAGGGAGAGATTTATGAATTAAATAATCCCCCACATTGAGTTAGGTGAGAATGGAATCATCATCCTAACATTGGATGGTGTTGATTGTAGGCAAATCACATTCAATGATTTTAGGATGGATGAGAGGAAGGGTTTTAGTTTGGTTGTCTTTTTGATAAGTTAAGGGGCTAAAACTAATGATATTGATAAAAAAATGTTATACGGGATGATGTCAGAGTCCTTAGAGTTAGAGGGAGATGGAGTAGGTGAGGATTAAAATTCTTCATCAATGACAAAAATGGGTTTTGGTGAGGTGGGTTCTTTTGGTGGTACAAACCCAAAGCCAAAGAACTGATGAGGTTTCTGAGTTTTGATTAAGGGTAACTCATGAGGTCCCTGTTTATAAAGGTCAATACCAAAACCCTTCCAAATACACCTATAAAGATAAGATTTGGTGAAGGCTAGTTTGTCTAGATAGGAAAAATTAGTGGTGAATGGTCATATAGATGGGGTAGTGACAGGGGTAAAAGTGGCATATCAAGTCCCCCATAGATGAAATTTGTTTGATTATTGGGGAGCCCAAAAGGGATGATGGTTCCGAATTTGGGATTATAAGAAGGGTACTATTTGAGATTCTCATGTTCCTGGGGAGTAAGGAAATAATCTAAGGATAAAAGTTGATATTCCCTAAGAGAGAGACATTGAAATATGGATTACAAGGGGTCCTTAATCATAATTTGGGATGAAGGGATGGTTGAACTAGTTGATGCTTCATCATTGTTGTGAGTAAGAGTGTTGATAATTATGTTTGATGAGGTGGTCTTGTTATAATTTGGTTGTGAGGTAGATGGAGGAAGAAGGACATCATTAGGCTAGTATGTCATATTGTAAAAGGTGAAGGGACTAGGGTCAACTTTGATGGTAACAACTTCATCCCTCATGCTTGAATTTGAAACATCAGTGTAAGGTGGAAGGGATGAAACTCATAGCATGGATCCAAGGGCATCCAAGTAACACATTGCATTTGAAATCACCCTATATAACATAGAATAGATCAGGAATGGTATGAGGCCCCAAGTAGATATGGAGGACAATGGTCCTTAAGGTAGTGGCATGATATCATTAAAAGAGTGAAGGACCACTGTACTTCATGACATTAAATTTTTTAGGTAGTTGAATTTGGTCATATGTATGGGAGGAGATAATGTTGATGCCAGCTCCTCCATCAATCATAACCCTCTTCATGTAGGTTTGATTGATGTATGTTGTGACAAAGAGGGGAGGATTAGAATCCTCTGAATGAGCAAGAAGTAAAAATCTTGAAAGGTGATGAGGGTAGAAAGTTGGAGGGATCCAACCAAGGGTACAAGATATTGAGGACCATCTAGTTGAACCTATATAGATTATAGAGCCTTGATCAATACTTGATGATTGTGGGGTGAGGTGTTGACTAGTTCATAAAGGCTCATTTTTACTGATGTCTGGTGAAGTTGTTTCAACATGATATGATGGATGGATTTAGATGGGTTAGAGGTAGAGGGTCCTAGAATGGATAATTTGGGATTTGGTGGTAGCATAGGTGAAGGTATAAGTGTCTGGTTTTGGTTGGAATGTTGAGGGGTGGGAGGGTAAGTCCATAGAATGGATGCCTTGGCTTTTCCCTTATCTTTCTACTGGGCTTGGGATTGTGTAACCACATGAATAATGTGGATAAGGAATTTTGTTGCATTTGATGCTTTCTTTGGTTCCTCCTTCTCATCCTTGGGTAGGAATGGGAAAGTAGGTAAATGTTGGGTTGATGGTAAGATTGGTAATGGGGATAAGAAGGGTTCATCTGATAATAGAACATCCTCATGATCTAGGCTATGAATGAGTGCTTGGAGATATTTATAGTTCTTTGTGTCATGTCCTAATGCCCTATGGTAAAGGAAAATAAAAATGTCATTAAACCATGATGGTTTATGATATGAAGGGTCAAAAGGCTTAATTAGAGGCAAGCTAATGGAAGAAGTTTGTAATAGCCTTTGTAAAATGGTTGAATATGATTTAAGCAAAGGTGTTGGTCTTTTGGTTTTAGGAGTGGGAACCTTCTTGGTCTTAGGTTTTATTATGGAATTTGTGATTGGAGGAATGGATTTAGTTGGAGGTTTTGGTTGGGTTTACTTGGTTATGGTTGGTATGGGGGCTAAAGATTTGGATATGGAAGACTTGGATGAGGAAGGTTTAGCTATAGGTGGGAAAGTAGAGGTAGATAGGTGAGTTAAAAATGATGGAAAAATAGAGGGTTTGATGGGTGTAGTTGGAGAAAAGGGGGATGGTTTCTTAAAATAATAATAGGTAATTAGGATGGTAGAAGATGAGGTCCTAGAATAGAAGGTAAGTGGGAAGGAGGTGGTATGGGTCTAGTTTGAGGTGGAGGTTTGGGTAACTCTACCTTCTTAATTAGTTTAGTTGGATTTTTATTTAGTAAGATAGATGGGGTTAAGTCCAACCTCAAAGGGGGATGAGCATGACTAGGTGTGGGAAGAATTCCTAGGTTTTTGATTGGTTTGGTGAGAAAGGTGTAAGGTGATTTGGCAATTTTAGATGGAAGACGTTGGGATGGTTCACTTATGGTTCTGGAAGAGGTATTTGGTAAAGAGTTAATGGGTTTAAAGGCTGATTAAAGTGAATTTGAGGGTTTAGATTTTCTTTAGTAAGGAATTATAAGTCGATGCCAAAAGGTGGCTCTATCAAAGTTAAGTTGGGAAGTGAACTCTAAACTTTGGACTAGACTAGAAAAGGGCTTGTAGATGGGATTAGTTCCTTGGTAATTGGTTTTAAAGATTAAACCTTTAGGTTGAGAAGAGGGAATTATTTCCTTACTTTTTATGGATGGTTCCAAAATTGGTAGTTGGGTAGATGAGGTAATCTCTTGTGGTATGGTTTTTGAAAAGGAAATGGATGGTTCAATGATAGGGAAGGTAGGTATAGTGTCTTCAAGTGAAGGATTGGGTAGAGTTTATTCTATTGGTTGGGTATCCAAAGAAATGGGGAAATTCTACCACTTGAATGGATGGAGTGAAATAAGCAGAAATGATTCTAGCAGATGTTATTTCCTTTGGTTTTTCCATCAAAGGAGAGGCATATAAAGCTAAAGTCTCATAAAGTGAAGAGAAAGGGGTGGTTAATTATTCCATTTGGGTATTTGAAGAAAAAGGGGGTGAACTCACTATTTCCATTTGGGTGATTAAGGTAATGGTCTCTTCAATAATGGGCTCATTATTAATAACATTGACTATATGTGCCTCATGAGAGTGAGATGATTCAGGTTGGTTATCATGGTGTTGGGTAGAAGGAGCATGATTAGGAAAAGGCTTGTGGAAAATGTCAAGGGACTAATTGGGAGGTGCATTGTGATTATCAAATGTAAGTTCTCCACTATCAATCAAATTTTGGGCAAGACTTTTGAAGGTATTATATCTATTAATGTCATATCCTATGACTTGATGAAAGGCACAATGGTTGTTCTCATTGTACCACCTAGGTATGGGGTGAGAGGCATCAAATTGTTGGGGTGGTTTAATTGGTGGGAATTGGATGAAGTTAGATTTTATTAATTTATCCAAAACTGATGCATAATATTCTCTAGTGGGAGTATATTATTTTGGAGTAACTTGATTTTGGTTTTGATTTTGTTAATAGGGAGGGTTAGAAGAATTGGTTTGAGGGGGTTAGTTGATAGTTAGAGGTGAAGTGGTTTTGAGAAAAATTGAGTTTATGAATTATTTTTATTTGGTATTGGATAGGGTAGTGTTTTTGGTGGAGGAAGGGTTATTAGATTTAAATCTAAAATTATTGTTTCATAATTTCAATTTCCCTTCTTGATGACTTGATTTTCTAGTTTACGTGCCATGGTGAATGCCTCATCAAATGTTCTAAAGGTTTGAACTTGAAGAGTGGGGGAGATATGTTTGGCATAACCTCAAGAGAAGAGTTCAATAAATTTAGGTTGGGATAAGGAAAAATAAAGTTGGTTGATGAGACCTCTCCATTTGGCCATGAAATCAACAATTGACTCATCATCAAATTGCTTAATGGAATAGAGGTAAGTGCTAGAAGCCTTTTTAGATATATTTTATAAGAAATGATATAAAAATATTTGGGCCAATTGGGAGAAAGAAAAGATGGAGTGCATGGGAAGAACAATATACCAATCAAGTGTAGGTCTAGATAAGGACATAGGGAAGGTTCAAAGAAATAGAGTGTCATTGTATGTGATTAAATAACAAGAATGACAAGATGCTCTAAAATGTTGTTGGGCATCCTCCTTACCTTAAAATTTGGAAAACATGGGTAATTCCCATTGAGGAGGATAAGAATGAATGGGAATAGATGGATGAATGGGTTCATTACAAATTTGATCATAAGATAAAATGTTATAACACCCAAAGATAAATGACTCCAAGTTAGTCATTTTGACCATTAAGATTTTGATCAAATTTGGTTGGGGTTGGGAAGTTGCATAATTAAGTGGTAAATTTTGTTGAGGTTAGGTGGCAACTATGTATGGATAGGTGATAGAAGGTGTTGAAGAAGCCCCATATTGGTAAGTGGTCATAAGAGGTTGAGATGGTGCCACATAAGGGTTAATTAACACAAATGGTTGGGTGGAAGGTGCTATATACCCTTGTGGGTTAGAGACATATTGATAGGTTATCATGGGTACTTGTTGAGTGTAATGAATAGCTACACCAAAACTTTGAGGTGTTAGTGAAGTCTGCCCACCAAGACTATAACATCCTACCACACTTTCGAAGCCCAGACTCTAGGCTGGATTTGCACCCATACCACCAAGATTCCCTACGTGTATGAGCCTCAGATGAACACTGCCATACCGACATAGCCACCCACTCTATGACTTGAACCTGAGTGGAGGCTCTGATACCACATGTAAAGAATTGCTACATCAAAACCTTGAGGCATTAGTGAAGTCCACCCACCAAGACCATAACATTGAGGGATGGATGTGGGTTGGCTTAAAGGTATGGTTTAGGTAGTGGGTTGAGGTTGGGTAGGTTGAGGTTGAGAAGTGATTCTAGTGCTAAAGGGTGGGAGTGTTTGAGGTATAGAAAGCATCGAGTTATGAAATGGGTTAGAAGTTGGTGGAGTGGTTGTAGTAAAGGGAAGGGTGGAAATATGGGTAGAAGATAACCCCATGGTAAGTGGAGTATAGGTAACTAGAGGTAAATTTAAACTTATATGTGAAGTGTGGGGTGTAGTAAGAGGTGTTTGGTTAGAGGTTGGAATATTGGATTAGCTTTGGGTAATGGTAGTAGATGGGAGATTGGAAGAAGAAGAGGCTTGGATCAGCAAGGGTTTGGTTGAAGTGGTACCCACCATAAGATGGGGAGGAATACCATAAGGAGGGTTCAAAGGAGGAACCGAAGTAATAGAGGTATAGTGAGGTAAGTTGTTAAGATAATGTTGAAGGGCCACCAAATTATTGTCAAGGAAGGTAGCAAAGTTCACATCACCCTTAGAAACAACTAAGATTATGGTAGGAGGGGGAGGAAAATGAGGTGAACCCTAATCATTAGAATTATATTTCATAGAGGAAGAAGAAGAAGGTGGTGGTTGATTGGTGTGGTCTCTCAACTACTGTCTAGTAAAGACCATGTGAGAAAATAATAAGATGAAACTCACACCTCAAATAAATAAAAATTAAAAGAAAAGAATTCAAGGCAAATAATTCATACACTAAACGGGTGTTAAAACTTATGATTTATTTTAAATCACTTTTGGATTATTCCTTAGAAAGTGTGAAGAGGGAATTTGGCTCATAGATCGAGTACCAAAGAGGCAATCTAAGGTTGGTTTTAGGTTTTTTAGGTGCTCAAGAGAGAAATTTATGTTGAACTTTGGTACATGGATTGGTATTGGGGCCTACCCTCTCACTTCATGATCCCATAGTGGTAAGAGTGTTGGGTGCTTAGTGAAAATATACCAAGTTTAGAGTTTATACTCAACCAAAGAGATGAGTTGGTTAACCCCTTAGTTGTGAAATCCAAGTATGATAGTTGAAAAGGGGTAAGGTTGCTACTAGGTGATTAAATCCTAGTCGGGCCTTGTCTCAGGTATGTTTTGATGTGTTAATTGTTTTGTGGTTTGGCTTAAGTGTGTGATAACAAGTATTAAATCTATGATCAGTTACTTTGCCTCCTAAGTTACTAGATGAACTAAGACCAGTAGGAAATCAATGTATGCAAGAGGTTTATTTTAAGCCCAAAAAAAAAAATTTAGATTTCATTTGATGAGAAAATAATAAATGAAGAAAAAGGGAATTGTGTCACCCTAAGCATGACAAATTCTGATTGAGGAGTCCTTGGAATCCACATTTCAATGTCTCTCTCTTGGCGAATATCAACTTTTAGCCTTAGATACTTTGCCTACTTTATAAGAACATGGGAATCTCAAATGTGACCCTTATTATGATCTCAACATTAGAACCATCATCTCTTTTTGGATCCTAAATAATCAAACACATTTTTTGTATGGGGGACTTGATATGCCACTTCTCACCCCTACTACTACCCCATCTATCTGACCATTCACCACTAATTTTTCCTACCTGGACAAACTAGCCTTCACCAAAGCTTATCTTTATAGGGACCTCACAAGTTACCCATAATCAAAGCTTAGAAACCTTATGATTTATTTTGCCTTGGGTTTTTACTACCAGAAGAACTCACCTCACCAAAACCCATTACCACCATTGATGAAGAACTTCCATCCTCACCTACCCAATCTCCCTCTAACTTTGAGGACTTTGAAATCATCCCATAGAATGTTTTTTTATCAATACCATTAGTTTTCCGCCATAACTTATCAAAAGGACAGCCAAACTAAAACCCTTCCTCTCATCCATCCTGAAATGATTGAATGTGATTCTCCTACCATCAACACTATCCAATGTCAGGATAATGATTCCATTCTCACCTACCTCAGTACAAGGGATTCTTCAATTCATAAATCTCTCCCTCTTAAGAATCAAACCATGCTAAATGAATCCACTATTGATGTTAATTTGGGAACTCAAGATAACCCTCATATCATCAAAATCAGCTAATTTTTAAATTCCATGGAACAACAAGACTACCCTTCTTTCCTTTGAGACTGCAGCATAGCATTTGCATGGTCTTATCAGGTTATGTCTATAATTAACCCTTCTATTGCCTTCCACAACATTATTCCCCATCTGAGGCTCAACCAGTTAGGCAAAAGCTTCATAGGTTGCATCCTCACATAGCCCTCCTTATCAAAGAAGAGATTCAACATCTCTTATCTATTGACTTCATTTAACCCATCAACTATCCATAATGGGTTTCTAAAATCATTCCCATCACCAAGCCCAGAGTGGAATTCATCTCTGCATCTACTTTCATGATCTAAACCTTTTTTTCCCAAAGGATGACTTTCCTCTACTAAACATCGACCAACTTGTTGATCTTATATCTAGACATGAAATGTTATCTCTCATGAATAATATCTCAAGATATAATAAAATCTTGATTACCCCTAAATATTAGCATAAAAATTCCTTTATCATCCCATGAGGAACCTTCTACTACAAAATCATGCCCTTTGGACTCAAGAATGCTGGAGTAACCTATCAGTGGGCCATGACCTATATCTTTCATGATTTCATCCACAAAATCATAGATGACTATGTAGATGATCTCCTTGGTAAATCCAAACACTACAAGGATCAAATAGCTATTCTCACCATTATCTTCAACTGGCTAATCCATTATCATGTCAGGCTCAAGCCCAAGAAGTGTATTTTTGGATTCCTATCAAGAAATCTTCTAGGTTTCATAGTTACTCTTTGTATAATCTAAAGAGACCCTACTAAAGTTAGAGAAATCTTGGAGATGCCTCCTCCCACCAACCTTATGCAACTCTAAAGCCTATAGGGAAAACTTCAATCCATCTATCATTTCATCTCTCAAATATTAGATAAATGTCAACCCCTCAACCACCTCCTAAGGAAAGATACCTCTTTCAATAGGACCAAGGAATATCAAAAATCCTTTGAGTCAATCAAAGAGTATTTTCTCTTTCTACTATCTTAATCACTTTTAAGGAAGACCAACCCTTTTACATATATATATCCACCACCAACTATTACCTAAGGGAAATGATCTCTCATTATGATGAATAGAATAAATAGCAAGCCATTTATTACATTAGTCATACCCTTATCAAATATGAAAATTGGTATACCCATCTAAAAAAAACTCTATCTCACTTTAGTTTTTGTGGCCTAAAAACTCCATCACTATCTTTTTAATCATAAAACATATGTCATCACTAACACTAACCCCCTCAAGTATATTCACTCTAAACCATACCAAAACCAACATATGGATAAGTGGTTCATGCTCCTAGTTAAGTTTGATCTTGAGTTCCTTATGAAAAAGTCCATTAAAGGACAAGTCATCATCGACCAATTGGTTAAGGCTCCTCTACTAGATAATCAACCTCTTCCTTTTACCTTCTTCGATGAGTCTATTGAAATTGTTTCTTAGGAATAACCCACCTACCAAAAGACCATGTTTTTCAATGGCTCCAAATGACAATATGGTTGGGGTGCCAGAGTGATTCTTATTCCCCTTAATGGTGAACCTCTTCCCCTTTATTTTAAACTTGAATTTGAATGTACCAATAATATAGCCAAATAGGAATCCCTAGTCATAGGTATCCAAACCACCCTAACCTTTAGAGTCAAAACTATTAGTGTCTTTGGTGACCCCCAACTAGTCATCAATCAGATTAATGGATCTTATCAATGTAAAAATGATGTCCTCTTAAAGTACAAAAAAATCATGGACATAATCTTAGCATCATTCAATTGTTACACTATCTAATCAATTCTTTGATCTACTAACAAGTTTGTGGATACAATGGCATCCATTGCGTCCCAAATCCCATCTCAACCTATCGAATCTAAACTTTTTATCATCGTCTATCACTTTATCACACCTTCATATATCAGTTATGATCTTCCTACCATTTGTAGTGTGTAAACATCTCCTTCTAACATTTGGTCTGACCAAAATTTTGACCACCTCAACCTTGGAATTATCCCTCCTAACCTTTCAAAGAATGCCCAAAGAGGTTTTATTCAAAGTACCTCTCATTACACCATACTAGGGGGAATCCTTTACAAATGGAGCTTCGATGGAATCCTTCTCTATTATCTTCGTAGTCATGAATTCTCTCACACCATCAAATAAACACATGATGGAATATATGGGGACATTTTAGCGGCCTAGCTATTGATAATCGTATCCTTCACCTTGGCTACTATTGGCCCAACCTTAATCAAGACTATTGTGACTATGTAAATAAGTGTGCCAAATGCTAAAAACATGTTAAATTACATCATGCACCTCCTCATGGCCTTCGAGTATCCAAATATTATTAGACTTTCTCATAATGGGGTCTTAACCTTATTAGGGAAATTAATCCCCATTATTCACAATGACATCAATATATCATTATTTCTACTAAATATTTCACCAAGCAAGTAGAGGCCATCCCCCTTATATCCACCCAAGCCAAAAAAATTATCTACTTCATCAATCACCATATCATATACCACTTCAGTGTTCCCCATAAGATCATCACTGATAATGGAAAATATTTTAAAAACCAAAAAGTCCAAGGTCTCTATGATGCTTTAGGCATCAAGTTAAGATTTTCCTCACCTTACCATCCATAAGCCAATGGATAGGTGGAAGCTTATAATAAAACTCTCATCAAAATGCTCACCAAATTAGTAAGTGCTTTAGGTTAGGATTAACACTTGCACATCCCTTTCACTTTATGGGCCTCTCACACTAGCATTCAGACCTCTATAGGTGATACCCCTTTCTATCTCATCTTTGGAGTTGAGACAGTCTTGCCTCTCAAAGTCCAAATTCCATCCCTTCACATATCTTTACATGAAATACTTTTTGAGAGTGACTATCATAAAAAATGTCTTACATGTCTTAAACTTCTTGATGAACATCACTTTACATCACTTAATCATCTTCATGTATATTAGGAATGAATCAAGTACATGTATAATAAAAACTTGAGAGAGCAAGAATTCAACATCAAAGACCTTGTCCTTAAGGAAAACCATCATGTAACTAATATGGAGAAGAGAAAAAAGGGAAAGTTTGTTTTCAATTGGTTTGAACCCTACATCATAACTCATAAGTATAGATTAGGATCTTATCATTTGTCTTCTATCAAAAGCAAACCAAAACATGAACCTCTCAATGCCTCACATTTGCATCCTTTCTATTAGTGAAACAAGGATCAAACTTATCTTTGTGTCTAGCTTAACCTCATCCCTTAGTTTACAATATTTTTAGTTATTTTCCCCTACCTATCCATAATCCCCTTGGGAAAAATTGATTAAAACATAGAAACATGTGATTATATGTCACAATTATAGCCTAATCCTAAGCATGGGTACCACGAATCTACCCATGGCATGGTTCTCATGGATACTTTTCATCTCTAGTCAGATGGAATCCCATGATTGGTTGTTTTTTAAACCACTTTCCCCATTCATCATTGACCTTTTGTGCTAAATTATTACCTCCATAAAGGTAAAAATTTAAGCTTAAATAGACTTGTCCATGTCTAACCTCGCATACAAAATCACTTGGGTCTATATCTCTAGCATTACAGACTACTCCCTTGAAGGATAGATTTACAATAATCAAATGTTGGTTAAAAATAGATTGCTCCCTTGAAGGACAACTATAAAAATCCAATTATAAGCCACTCCCTTAGGATGGCTAAGAAATAATAATTTGAATCTTCCCACATTGATCAGATTCACCAAATTATCAAAATAGCAAAACTAAAAAATAACCCTTTGTTACAACCAAATTAATTAAGCTATAATCAAATATTATAAGTTCCATTTGTAGACTTCCTACATCGATCAATCTACACATTATTCCAGTACACCATAATCAACCCATTTATGTGGCATTTGTAGAATTCCCATATTGATCAGTCTACATGTCATGTTAAGGAATGAACTTATCTATTATGGTTCTTTGGTCACCTATAGAAGGGGCAAGCTAACCCACATCAAGTTACCATTTCACCCATTTCCCATTAAATAATCTACTTACCACCTACTTTCCCTCCATACATTTTTTTTCAAATCAAGGGACTTTGAGCTTACTTGATGAAAAGTGATCAAGACACCCTCTTTCTCAATCAAAGCATGATCTTGTAAAGCATTCAACATGATTCTATTAACTAAGTCAACCTAACTATGTTTTTTTATTGTTAGGTCCTTACCAACCCAAAACATCCTACCTTTCTTTGCCCTCTATTAGTTCATATGGATGTATGCCTCATAATTCTACATCTTTCTCACATTTAGTTTGTTACCTACACTTACTTTATGTGCTTTCATTACATCCATGTCCTAAACATTCACAAACATCATTATAACACTATGGGCCATATCCCATCTATGAACCTAAACATCATGCACCTCATCATCCAAATCAACAAAAAAAACCATCCTATCTATATTTATAAACAAAACAGCATCCCTCATATGGAATTACCTAAAATTATCAATAAAACACATTTTAATTCTATCATCCATATTATCTACCTATCAAACAAAATTTCATATTGTCTATCCTCATCTCATCTCATAAATAATGGAACATGGGCATCCTACCATTCATAAACCTAAAAATGTAAATCATACATAGTCATTAATATCAAAAATCATAAGCTAAACACATATCCATAATCTTATTCATAACTCACATTATGTCATCACAACCACTAAACCATATCAAATACATCATAAGCACTCAACCTTATGCCACATCATAACTATGATCTAATAACCATGTGGTTTTTATTAACATTGTAATCATTTTATCAACACTTATACATCAAATAATCTATCACAAACATGAATCCAATATAATTAAAAACATCTTTTTCATATCCGTAAATAACATCATGAACAAAACTATTCTATATCCATCTTTATATCCTAATGATACAATTAAAAAAGCACATACATCCATGAATGAAATCATAAATAACATAAATAAATTAATCATTTACATATCTAAACTCATGCATCACTAAGCTCATGCCATCATCATCATCATTGCAACATCATGAATATTCATTTCATCATCAAAATATACCATATCCATCACATGAACAAAACATGAACAACAACAATCAATCTACATAATCCTTAATATAATAAAATGTCCTCATAATCATACCACATAAATATATAATCACTAAAAAAATAAAACATCAGAGTATAATCATCATGTCATATGTCAACATAATCATCAATATAATCAAATGTTAACAGTATAATCAACATAATCAATGCATACTCATCATATGCATCGAATAAGATAATACATGAAATAATGTATCTATGTCTCTCTCACTCATATACATCTCACATGATCATCACTTAGGTTAGAATAAAAATAAAAATTATATACATAATCTCATCTATCAGGCCCCTAGTACACCACTACCACTAGCCCCATCTGCACTTGCACCTGCACTACCATCTGGTGGTGGCCTCCCTGCCTATCCCACTATCAAGGCCCACTATCCTAGAGTTACTATAGATGGAACCCATAAAAATATGGCCCTATAATCCCCATATCTCATCTCCAATGACAATTATACTAGCACTATCACCTCATAATACCTTAACTCCTCAATGGTGACTAGGTACTATGTCTTTGGAACTGTGTCAGGAGGTCCTCCTATTTACTACTACAGCCACTCTTTCCCTCTATCTCAATGAATCTATCTCTCAAGTAATTAAATCTATGAAGGTCTTCAATATATCATGATCATTATTCTAAGTAGTGACCTACCCCAATAATGTGACAATTTATGCCTGTAACATGGTCACCTGTCACTTTAACCTAGTAATCTAGGCTTGTGTTGTTGCCAATGTTATTGCCACTTGAACACCCTATAATGGTACCCCTATAAGATCCAAAATATATAATTTGGCATCTAATATCTCTTGTATATAGGTATTCAATGTCATTTTAGCAAGTGAGCAACATCATTGAAGACCTGAAGCTCTGTCAAAATCACTTGCAAAAGCCAAATTACTATTACTATGGCTAAATCACTTCAACATTCCACCATTAAATTTTAGGTACATTTTGATTGTATTTATTGATTTATAACCTCCTTGCCCTACAAATCCATTAATATATTATTTTCCACCCCTCAACCCTATAACAAACCTTTGTTTACCCAAATACTCAATATCTACCTTCTATTTTGATCATCTCTAGATCTACATAGGTAACCAGTGATAGTTAACATAACTATCAATGGTCACCTAAACCTTTGATAGTTACCCAACCATTGATGGTCAACCTAAACCATCAATGTTTCACCTAACCATCAATGGTGACTATGGCATGAAAACATAACAAGCTATTTTTAGCCCTGTAACCCTAATCAAACCCAACTTTCTCTATTTTTGCTTGGTCATAGTACATTTTTTAATTTCTTGAACTAGACCCTAACCATTTTAGCATAAGTATTGACCCACTTTTTCTATTTTAGCTGTTTTATTTAATCAAAATCATTTATTTTTTGTTCCTTACATGTATTTAATTTCATATCATTAAATGCAAGTATCCTTTCTTTTCATTTATATCAACTTAATTGTTATAATAATGGATTGACAGCCTCCTAGCAAGTAATACACTTCTTAGATCTAGTCAACCATCCATCTAACAACCCCCTTTACTAGTGTCTTTCTTACTTGTAGGTTCTTCCTTCTAAACCAAAGAGGAGTTCCCAATATCATCTAGATTCACATGTGCACTTTTACTAGGTATTTTTCTACACACCCTACTACTAGTTTCATTATTTACATTCTAAATTAAGAAATGAGCAAAAATTAGCTAAAACATTTTAAGGGAAAATCAAATCTACATAACAATCCACATTTCAACATCTCTCTCTTGGGGAATATCAAATTTTAGCCTTAGATTTTTTCCCCACTCCATAGAAACATGGGAATCTCAAATATGACCCCTCTTACGATCCCAACATTAGAATGATCATCCCTTTTGGGCTCCTCAACAATAAAACAAATTTAATCTATGGGGGACTTGATATGACACTTTTCTCCCCCACTTCTACCCCATCTATCCAACCATTCACCACTAATTTTTCCTACCTAGACAAACCAACCTTCATCAAAGCTTATGTTTATAGGTGTGCTTGGAAGGGGTTTGGTCTTGGCCTTTATGAATAGGGACCTCATGAGTTACTTGTAATAAAAACTTAGAAACCTCATGAGGTCTTTGGCCTTGGGTTTGTACCACCAAAAGAACCCACCTCATCAAAACCCATTGCCTCCATTGACAAAGAACTTCCATCTTCACCTACCACATCTCCCTCCAACTATGAGGACTCTGAAATCATCCCATCTAATTTTTTTTATCAATACTATTAGTTTAGCCCCCCTAACTTATCAAAAGGATGACTAAACTAAAACCCTTCCTCTCATCCATTCTAAAATTATTAAACATGATTCTCCTACTATCAACACCATCTAATGTCAAGATGATGATTCCATTCTCACCTGCCTTGATGCAGGAGATTTTTTAATTCATTAATTCTCTCCCTCCTGAGAGTCAAACTATGCTGAATGAATCCAATATTAATGTTAATTTAGGAACTCAAGATAACCTCTGTATTGTCAAAATTGACCAATCTTTAAATTCTATGGAGCAACAAGACTACCCTTGTTTCTTTTGAGACCACAACATAGTGTTTTCATGGTCATATCAAGATATGCCTAGAATTGACTCTTCTATTTAACTCCACAACATTATTACCTGTCTTGAGGCTAAATTGATTTGGTAAAATATTTATAGGATACATCCTCGCATAGCCCTCTTTATCAAATAATATCTTAAGAGTCTCTTATCTATTGACTTCATTCAACTGATCAACTATCCACAATGGGTTTTTAACATCATTCCAATCACCAAGCTGAAAGGGGGACTTCATATCTACATTAAATTTTATCACCTTAACCTTTCTTGCCCAAAGGATGACTTTTCTCTACCAAACATCGACCAACTTATTGATCTTACAACTAGACATGAAATGTTATCTCTCATGGATGGTTTCTCAAGATATAATTAGATCTTGATTGCCCCCAAAGATCAGTATAAAACTTCCTTTATCACCTCCTGGGGAACCTCATGCTATAGATTCATGCCATTTAGACTCAAGAACATTGGCGTAACCTATTAATGGGCCATAACCTATATCTTTCATGATCTTATCCATAAAATAATAGAGGACTATGTGGATGATCTCCTTGGGAAATCCAAACACTAAAAGGATCACCTAGTGATCCAAAACTCATAAGATTTGGTTGAAATATAATTCAAAAAATAAGAACAACATAATAATAATAATATTTCTATCTCTAAGAAGAGATGTTTTATTCATCAAAATTTGCAGATCCAAACATATGCTTATCTCTGAGAAGAGATGTCTGATTTCCCTTTTGGGTTACATCTTCATTTATACACATTTTTAAGGTAGGAGGAGGATTTGAAAGGTCACCAATATCTAGGGAGATCAAGTGGTTTGAATTCCATGATTTACAACAATACATAAATCAAGGAGTTACTATTTTTAGACTGCACTACAAAAATTGAAATTTAGGGCACTTCCATTGGGTTTTTAGGGGTTAAAATCAATTAATCAAAGATAAATGACATCTCACCACATTATCCTTATTATTATCTTGCCAATGGTTTAAATGGTGAGTCGATTGGAGCTACAATGCAAAAGTTATGGCTCTCAAAAGTTCCATCATCAATTGGGGTAGAACTGTCACCTGAATTATCACCTGAAATGTTGCTCGGATCACCTAGCTATTCTCACCATCATCTTCAATTGACTAATTCATTATCATGTTAGGCTTAACCCCAAGAAGTGTTTTTTTGGAGTCTTATCAATAAAGATTTTGGCTTTCATTGTCTCTCTTCATGGAATCAAAAAAGACTTTGCTAAAGTCAATACAATCTTAGAAATGCCTCCTCCCACCAACCTCATGCAACTCTGTAGCCTGCAGGGCAAACTTCAATCCATCCATCATTTCACCACTCAGCTATTAGATAAATGTCAAGCCTTACACCACCTCCTATGATATGATTCAAATATTCAATATATGTAGAAATACCCTTAAGGTAGGAAAGCACCATATAATACTCCTTTAGGAAGGAATAACTCCATAATGTCTCTTTGAGGGGACAACCTCTAATATCCTCTTACAATATAAGACTCAATGCTTACTTGATATCTTTACCATGATAATCATATCCTATATATATACATCTATCTAAGCCATGGATGGATAACCTCCTAATCCCAATGTAGGCTGACTATTAAACAATGTACTACTTTCACAAGTTACTCTATTATCCTAATATATTATACCCATATAACTAACTAAGGGGATGTGTGCCACATGTTAGCATATCCATCAACCCATATACATCAATATATCATATCCCTAGGTACATAGCATTACTTCCCTCTTTGACATGTTTCATCCCCAAAATATAGGAAGAAACCAAATAATGAGTGTGCTTCAAATCATTGCACACTTATGTCCAATCTCGATCATCTAACCATCCATATGTGATCTTGGCAGGTGATATCTCTCCAAGCTTGTGTCTAAAATCTATTGTGATCCTCTGATTTCATTCATGATCATAATTATACTATTTTGGTGTCCAAGCATAATTATTCCTCTTTTTATTCCATGTACCATATTCTATTGCGCTACTCTGATTCCAACCATGACCATAGTAGGTATTCTTACATGCATAGTCATAGTGATTTCCCCATTCATTCCATGTTCCATAGTATTTTTTCTTTAGATTCCATGCATATCCAAAATGATTGGAAATTTGATTTCCTATATATAAAAAATGATTGTTATTATGACACTTCCTCACCTAATTCCATGATTGTTTCCTCTCATGATGATGTGGGTGTCTATATACCTCAACCTTTTCCAATACTTTGACATTATCCACTGTAGATTAAAAAACTCTACATTTTTCATTTTTTGATTTTTAGTTGTGTACTCCAAGTTTTGTCCCTACGCATTTCAGTTTTGAGGAAGTAAAGTTTTTGATACAGAGCACAGGCGTGAGTTCCTTTTTCCTAAATGTTGTCTAAGTGTCAAAGTCACACAAAAGCCGCCAAGTGTCATCAGTTAAGACACATTTTATTATTTCTCTAAGTCACTTCGAACATGCCACGTGTCTAGTAGTAATTTAGTGGAGTGCGACAAGTGTTAGGATCCACGTTTCATATTAGCATCTGAGTTTCAATTTTCTTTTAAGTTTTGAAAGCTTCTTTTAATAAGCTTTTCTTAGGATCAAGCCAAAGGAACCAAGTGGAAACTATAGAGGGCTTCAATATGTTTTTCTAAAAGCAATGAAAGATGCCACGTATCTATAGCTGAAGAAAGTGGAAGCTACTATGTGTCAACATCTGAAATACCTTCACCTTGTTTCATCAATAAGTAAAGATTATGGTGGGACCCAAGTTTTTTGTTTCTAAAAGTCAGTGGAAGCTACCAAGTGTCACCATCCATATGAATCTAAAATGAATCTTGAATGTTTCTACAGTCTATCTAAATCTCAATGGAAGCCTCCACGTGTTTTTAGCTAAAGCAACAGAAGCTGCCACGTGTCCCTTGTTAAAAATACATGGAAAGTGACACCTATCCCCGTTATCCTTTTGAATTTGCTCAGGCAAAAAGTGTTGTGGGTCCCATTTTCTTAAGTTGTTAAAGTTTCAAAGCAGTGGACTGTGACAGATGTCAAAGATAGAATGCTCCTGAGCAAATACATATAAAGAGTATAAGTTACACGAAAAGTGCCATGTGTCTTTGATAAGTGCCTCGGAAGCTACCAAGTGTCATTTTTTGGTACCTTTTGAATAATGAGAAAGTTTTCAAGTTAAGTAAGTGAAACACGCCAAGTGTCTTCACCCATTTTAATAGTGGGAAGCATCCTGTGTATCTATTTCATCCAATGAACTGCAAGGAGATGGAACATTTTAGATCCAAGGCATATATTTTGTTAGACACTTCCAGTTCATTTAGAATTCAATTAGGCCATTAGAGTAGGAACGTGTAGGAAATCTAGAGCTAATTCAATGCTATAAATAGGTGTGTAGAGATCACTAGAACATCATGAGAAGATAGAGAGAATTTTTTGTGAGAAATTGTTATCAAAAGTTTTAGACTTTTAGTTGTGTCCAGTAATGTCATTTGCCTTTGTTCTATTGAGTTAGAAAGTTTGTATAACTTTGCATGTTTCTATGCCTTTTATGTAACTAGAAAATTAATGAGAATATTGAATTATGTGCTTTTATTGATATTTTTTGTGTCATTACAAAATCTTCTAAGTTGTGAGCCTTTTATTCTATCTATTTTCATCTTTTACATTGATCATGCCTTGTTTGCTCTTTAATGTAATTGAATCCTAAAGATAGATTCACTGTGCTTTGAGAATTAAGGGTCAAATTAAATTCAAGCACATTGCCATAGTTAGATTTTCTTTCATTGCATTTGTGTTTCTATTTAATTCTTATCCTTTTTCCCTAAAATACTTTTGAGATAAAGAAGAACCAACTTCTTTAAAATTTGGAGGTCATTCAGGTTACAAGTCCCACATTATTAAAACTTCTCATTGTTGGTGTTAGAAACAACACAATTTTAATCATCAATAGTTTTTTGGCATGCCCGGTTGGACACCATCTTAAAGTTTCTTTCAAGACCGTATGAACTAGAGAGCTATAAGGAGTCAGAGATGTGGACCAGTAACAAGATCTCAATCTATTATAAATCTAGGTATTCTTTTTCCACCATTGGTAACTAGTCCAAGATGAAGAGTCAATCAATTTATACCAATACCAAGAGTAAATATGGGAGCTCCTATACCCCCAAGGAATTATGTAATTTGGAACACTGGTAGTCCTTTGATCCTCCCAATACCACCAACTACTTGGGACCCTATTCTATTAAATGCCCTAAAAGCTCTACCCAAATTCAGTGGGCAAGATTTCGAAACACCAGAAGAACATCTGTAGGATGTGTCTGATGTCTATGTTATTCATGTGGTCACACAATAGAATGTGGCTATAAGATTATTAACATCTTATTTTAAAGGAAAGGCTCTGGAATGGTACAAATCTCTGACCCCAAATACAATATCTACATGGGATCAACTTGGAGATCTTTTCTTTGAAAGATTTGAAGAAAAGGGTGATAAATCTTCTCTGTTGCAACAATTGATTACTATAAAAAGGGCACCACAAGAAGCAATGAATGACTTCAATTCAAGATTTCAAAGGACTTGGGAAATAATCCCTACTATAGAAAGACCATTACCAGGCATGGATATAGTGTTTTATCTTAAGGATTTAAATTTAGATATATTAGTCATGATTCAGTCACTTGTAGGTTGACTCTGCCAGAGGCTTATGACTATGCAGTCAGAGCTGAAAATAATTTAATAGATGCTAGAAAGTTTCCCCCAAGGCCTCCCATGCCCATGTTTTTAGATATTACCTTATCATTGCCTCAAGAAGCCCCTAATTCCATAGCCCCACCTGTGTCTATGTACACATATCCTCAACAACCTGCTAAAGAACTTGTCCCTACCCAGTCATCTGAGATGCATGATATAAAAAACATCTTAAGGACATTTTCAAATGAGTTAATTAATATAAAAAGATAGCATAATACTTATCCTAAACCCCAATATCAAGGCTACCAAGGAAATATATTTCCACCATAGCCAAACTAGTATCAGGGTCATCAAAGGCAAAATAACCCTCAGCCAACAAACCAATTAGTTGCAGTCCCTACACCCTCACAAACTATTCCTCCTAATCCAAATAGGGAGATTGTTTAGGGGTAAAATAATTATGTAGATGGAACAAATGCCTAGTGTTTCCCTTGTAATAATGTTCATACACCCAGAGATTATCCCATGGGTAATCTACAACAAAGGTAGCGGAGTAGAGGAGAATGGATGGACAATTTGTAAGTACTTCTGACACTCAAGTCCACCAGTGCCCTGGTATGCAAAACTCAGTCTTGATGGCTCAAATGTAAGGGATGTCCTTACAACAATAAGAAGAAATATCCCCTGAAAATGTTTTGTTTTCATGGGTTGAAGATGAAGAGTCAGTATTCTTGAATGAAGTTGCTACTTCCAAGAAACTAGTGGTGCAATCAAACTACTATACCAGATTGAAGAGAAGGATGATGGAACAGCCTAAAGTCACAAATAATGAAATTATGGGACCTCCTCCATTTTAAAGTCATCAGAACATAGTTTCTAGATAAGAAGTGCCTCAACCAGTATAGAACCAAGTAGTTCCTAGACAATTTCAAGAAAAAGCAAGGTACTTTTATTTTCCAAGAACCTAAACAATAGGACTAGTGAATGTGGTGGATCAGCTGAAGAGAACTCTAGAAAAAGTGTCAATGTGGGACATATTAGCTATTCCTAACAAAAATACATTGTTACAAGAAGCTCTGCAAGGTTAAGCAATGCCTAAACATACTAGCACCAAAGAAAGACCTGTTGATAAAGAAAAGCTCAAAGACATAGTTCATCTACAGATAACCCTTTTGAGCAATGCAGCAGAAGTAAGTAAATCCAAACTAGAGCCATTCTATTTGAATCTGATAGTTGGAAAGAAACTATTGCATAATGTGATGATAGACTCAAGGGCTAGTACTATAGTAATGCCTAAGCAAATAGTAGATGCTTTAAAAATAAACTATGAGCCACTTACTAGAGGAGTCATGCAGTTAGATGGCAAATCAGTGAAAATAGTAGGGAGAATTAAACAACTCCCATTGCAATTATATACTTTCCCCAATATAATTGTCATAGATATACCCCTTGTATTTAGTTTATGTTTATCCAGAGACTTTACAACCAAGATAGGAGGATATATGTCACTTGATTGGTCTCATCTTATCCTAAAAACCAAATATGGTTCAAAGATGAAGATATTATCTAAGCCACTATATAAGGATCACATCACTAATGAACCAACCTCAAAATTAGAAGCAACTCATGCTATGTTGAATAAGGAAGAAAGGGTTTTTGTTGAGGAGTCAGGTGACTGGACTGAGCATAATCAAGAAAAGGAAAATAATCATTTATTAGATATGATGCAAAGTGACCCATATGGAAATTATGATTCCACTGGTTTGGGCACTTATGTCATATTTGATGAAGATCATAAAATTCCAAATGTTTTAAGGGAAAAAACACCAAAAGATACCTCTTCTATCAATCCTCAGGTCTCTCAACATGAATTCTAGATTTCGAGTTGGAAGTCACAAGATTATGCCTTAATCTCTGATAAGGAAGAGATAATTTTTGAATTTCTTCACACTTTTCAAGATGATATGGAGGAACATGGACACTTCCTTGATCATGATTTGAATGACTTGTTTGAAATCATTGGGGCAAGTTCTACTATTCTTCAAAGAGGCTATCAGCTAGTTGCAGATGGACAAGACAACATTGAGACTCAAATAAATATGCAAAATTACTTCAAGCTTTTAGACTTATCCTTTCAAGAGGTTGATGAATTTAAAGATGATATTTTAAAAGTCATTAAGGAAGATGATCATGTAATGGAACTTGAGTTTGAGGCAAAAGGAGATAAGTTAATAAATGATGTATATCAAAGGGCTTATGGTGATGAGCAAATAAACATTGATTTATTGATGAGACATGCCAGTATGAAGAACCAACAATCGAAAAGATTTCAAAAACAAGAAGAGTATATATATGTTGGAAGCATGTTTGACTTTGATCCACTCAGATGCAAGCCAATCAAGGTGACAAGCAAGAAGAGCAAGTCACCAGAGCTTCATCCCATTCAGCCACTTGTCTAGAAACATAAGTCATCTCACCTTGAAGGAGACTTTAGAAATTCTTCTTTTGATCCAAGAGGGAGGCAAAGATACTTGGTTATTGTATTATAGTTAGATATTTTCCCTTTCCTTGTTGCTTTGTTTTCCCATTTTTCTTTCTTGCTCTTTCTTTGAAATAAGTGTTCTTTGAACACATGGCCACGGCTTAGAGCCTTTTTCAAAATTTTCAAAACTCTCAACACATTAAATATCTCCCAAATCCTTAAATTCCCCAAGGTACCTTACGCAACCACTTCATGATGTGTCTAACTTGCTGTCCCATGAAGATTTAGTAAATATTTACTAATGGTTATCTAGGTTAAATGTCATTTTGAGACTTGATGGGTCAATAAATACCTCATAACAAGAGTTAAATCTTAAAAGTGTTTCAAACATTCCTATGTCTGCTAGAAAATTCTTGTTTCCTACATTTTCAGTTCATAGCAAGCCTGATTAGTAAAAGTGCCTTCCCTATTACAAAGCTTTATACTCATTACCACAGTTCACTATTTTCAAGAATAGATATAGATATGGAGGGAGCACAATATTTATAACAAGGGTCTAGGATTTGTGAATCCACTGACAAGTTTCTTACAAGTAAATCATATGTTTTAGCCCCTGCACGATGGCTAAAAACCTACCCACAGACTAGAGTCCCTAAAGTTGGTCATACAAATGACCCAACAAAGGTGAAATATTTTGCAGATGAAATCATGGACCTAATTCTTCAAAAGCCTAGCAAGGCTCTAAGAGAAGGTGCACATCAAAGGTGTATCCAAAGGGCTAAGGTTAGACAATATGAAACATTCCTAATGAGGATATGAACTTCACAGCTGGCACAATTCATTGTCCCAGGTGTGCATTCATGCCCTAACTTGGTTGAAATATGCTCTAAATTATTTCATGTGCCTTCAAATACCATACAATAGGGTTAATTCATAGTGAAAATTACACCAAAGGCTATTAGAGACATGTTGGCCCTATATCATGACAAGACAGCCATGTTTCCCACCATTGCCAAGATGCAAAAAATGTGGGAAAATGTCAATACTCAATTAAGGTTTCTAAAATCAGAATGACAATTAGGTGATGATGATACTACTGTGCCGACACTGCCAACAGTAATAACACAATTTGCACAAGCTAGTCAAGATGCACTTTCCATGATGGCTTTCATTTTTGAAATGAAAGATGATATAACTATCTATGAAGAGCAAATGGCCATTCTATTTAGATTGAAAATTGTTGACAAGACTCAGGAGTATCGGCTTGACTTCTCTACATAGATTGCATATTCAATGGTTGATCAACTCATCCATTTCAAATCTAAAGGGGTTTTTAGGTATTCTTCTTATCTATTTCACCTTATGTCGTATCAAAACTCTGGCATCTTTTCTCAACACATGCATCTAAATATGTATGACCCAAGCTTTGGTCTACATAAGACCATTCATGTGTCTGCATGGACACATATCTTGTCCAAAACCAGTGACCCATACAAAATTTTAGAACTTTTTGTTGCCCCTACTTTTTGTCATCTAAGCCCAGAGCTGGTTGTAAATAGATTGACTCTATGTGTCTCAGGCTTTATGAGAGATTGCACTATTCCTTGTGATTACTTTTTTGAATCCCATCATACTATTATTAGAGTCCATGGTTTTAGTGGAGAACCAGTGTTGCTACCTAAGATTTTAACCCTTAGGTTAACATTTTTAGAGGTCACCAGGCAAGTGTCTATGGTAGATAATGAATATGGCACTGGGAAGAAAAAGAAGAAAATGTATGATGTTCCATGGGTGACAAACAACATGGCCCTAGAGGTCAGAGATGCTGAGCTTGTGTTTTTGAGAAAGCTAGCCTTCCTGGGTTTCTCTCTAATTGAAGATAAATGGGTATATGACCCAAATGGTTTCATAACTTCATGGATCAGGACTAATAGGGTTACTACTAGAATTGTGCATGAGGGCCATCCCTTTTGGGAAAATAAGAAAAATCCTAGGGAAGATATTCCTAATTTTTATGTTGAATTGATGGATTTGCCCCTTCAACAAGATAGACCATGGGAAAATTTTTATGATAAACAAAGGGACTTTGATCCTAAAATCAGAATGACTTCTAGTTTAAGAAGAGCATTAAAGAATAAAGATTAGAATGCTAAGAAAATAGAAGCCTATTGGAAATATAGGCAAGAGATTTGTGAGACAACTCACTCTTTTGGAAATGTAGATTCAAATGAGAAATGGGAGGAACTATGGGATGAATGTCATCTATCCCCTATCTCTAGCCTTGATACAAGCATTTTGCAGACATAGGGTGGAGAGCCAAAAGCCAGAGCAGAATCTAGTTAAACATCGCAGACCCCAGGGCAATCCTCAGCTGTAGTCACTATAACTATTTAGCCCCAATCTCTCAGTACCATTGAAAAATAAAAGATTGTGGTATCTTCACCACCAAAATCTTCTCCATCAGCGTTAGCCCTTGGGGTTCCTAGTTTTACACAAACACCACTAGCAATAGTGGTAAATGTTGAAGAGAAGGGAGCACAACCAAAAAAATAAACACCAAGGAAACATAAGAGGTTGAAGTTTCAACTTGATTCAGAGGAGAGGGCAGAACCCTCACAACACCAACCATAGAATAGTTTAGCTGCTCCTCAGGTAAGTATTGTTTCTCCTTCTTCTTCTCAATCTCTCTCTTCTCCTTTAGGAGTGATGATTCCATCTGGCCAAATGACATCCCCTGCCACCTCTGTTATGTCCATTTCTCATTTTGCCCCATCTATCCATACTCAGGCCATATCATTGCCTCATTTTATCCCCTATATTCCCAAGAAAGTACCTCCTCAAATTTCCCCTAGCCAACATTTGGTTATTCCATATGGTTTGCCACAAGGTTATCCTTTTGTGGGTGGGCACATTGCTTCTCCTTCTACCTTCTAAACTCAAGCAGATACTGCTAGGAAGGCTAGAGAAGCTTAGATGGAGAAAAAGAGGATGAAAGATAATAAAGCCTTGGCTACATCACATATGAGGTCTTAATTTGACCCAATCCAATAGCAACTAATGGTGACCCATTTGTCACCTAATATAGTCAAGCCAAATGAGCAGATGTAGCCTGAAGATTACATAATGAATGTAGTGGCAATAGATATGTCACTTTTCAAACCCCAAGATAAGGTTGAGCTACTAAATGAATCCACTTCTATAGTAGCTGAGGATTATTTAAAAATATCAAAGAAGCTATAGAAGATGGAGGCTGATTTAGCCCAAGAGAAGGCAAACTGTAGCAGTTTGACTATAGAAATCAATACCAAGAATAACAAAATAGAGAGTCTCAACAAATAGTTGCAAGATACTATTTCTTTTCAGACTCATCAGGCTATTCAGGCCCACAATGATTCTTTAAAAGTAGGGCTAATGTAGGTGAAAGATGCAGTGACAACCTTAAGGTGGGAAAAGGTAACATTTCAAGAAAAATGTGAGGATAGCCTGCTACAGGTCACTCAACTTCAAGTAAAGCTACTGAATGAGTAGAACAATACCACTGCTATACAGGCTCAACTTCAAGCTGAGTGACAAATGACAGAATAGTTGACACTTGAGTTGGCTAATATAGTAAAGAATACAAGGGTTTTGAATCTAGTTAAGGAGTTTTATGTATCAATATGGAAAATAATCTCTGAAGAGGTTACTTAGGTTAGACCTTCTCTAACCTTTCTTATAAATGCATAGAAATTGTGCAAAAAGGTGGAGACTTCAGTTGATGCTACTCTTTCCAATGTCTCTTCGAGAGTGTTTGACTCTCAAGTACTGCTGTAAAAGTTATATGATGTAACTGATGGAACATTATCAGCAATAGGGATTAGTGATAGAATGATTGTTACCAAAAGAGTGAATGAAGTTATCAATTTCAATTCCATAATAGTTAAATGCGAGGAGATTTTAGATGTGGTGAAAGAAGGAATCAAAGACATGAAACAACACATTGAAGATCTAGTGCAATTGGGTCTTCCCTCTCCTTTTCCTGATAGCAATACGGTGTTGATGATCGATGAGATTAAACCCTTGTTATTAGCTAGACAAAATGATCAGGTAGTCTTTCAGGGTTTAAGAGATGATTCATTAGTGCCTGAAGTAGAAGCTATTTTGATTCCTATTTCCTAGCTTGAATTTCAATTGAAGGATGTAGTTCATATTTTGCAAATTTTTTCACACAAGGATATCATTAAACTTGATTTGGCCTTCAATGAATTACAAAATAAGCAGGGATTATCTGATGATGAGTGATCTGCTTATCAAATAGCCTTACTAAAGTTGTGATTTTTTTCATAGTTTTTATACATGCTTTGGATTCTTTTTGAGTAGGCTCAAAAGTCCTTGGGGTTGCCAAGAACTATAGAGTAAAAAACTCTACATTTTTCATTTTCTGATTTTTAGTTGTGTGCTCCAAGTTTTGTCCTTGCACATTTTGGTTTTGAGGTAGTAAAGTTTTTGACATAGAGCACAGGTGTGAGTTCATTTTTTCCTAAATTTTGTCTAAGTGTCAAAGTCATGCAAAAGCTGCCAAGTGTCATCGACTGAGACACATTTTATTATTTCTCTAAGTCACTCAGAACATGCCACATGTCTAGTAGTAATTCAGGGGAGTGTGACAAGTTTCAGCATCTACATTTCATATTAGCATCCATGTTTAAAATTTATTTTGAGTTTTGAAAGCTTCTTTTAATAAGATTTTCTCAAGATCAAGCAAAAGGTGCCAAGTGGCAACTACGAAGGGCTTCAATATGTTTTTCTAAAAGCAACAGAAGATGCCACGTATCCATAGCTGAAGAAAGTGGAAGCCACCATGTGTCAACATCTAAAATACCTTCACCTTGTTTCATTAATAAGTAAAGACTATGGTGGGACCCAAGTTTTTTGTTTCTAAAAGTCAGTGGAAGCTGCCAAGTGTCACCATCCATATGAATCTAAAATGAATCCCAAATGTTTCTACAGTCTAGCTAAAGCTCAACAGAAGCCTCCATGTGTTCTTAGCTAAAGCAATGGAAGCTGCCACATGTCCCTTGTTAAAAATACACAGAAAGTGACACCTGTCCCCATTCTCCTTTTGAAGTGGCTTAGGAAAAAAGTGTTATGGGTCCCATTTTCTTATGTTGTTAAAGTTTCAAATTAGTGGACTGTGACAGATGTCAAAGATGGAACACTCCTGAGCAAAGACATATAAAGAGTATAAGTTACACAAAAAAGTGCCATGTGTCTTTGGTAAGTGCCTCAGAAGTTACCAAGTGTCATTTTCCGCTACCTTTTGAATAATGAGAAAGTTTTCAAGTTGAGTAAGTGAAACATGCAAAGTGTCTTCACCCATTTTAATAGTGGGAAGCATCCTGTGTATCTATTTCATCTAATGAACTGCAAGGAGATAGAACATTTCAGATCTAAGACATATCTTTTGTTAGACACTTCCAGTTTAGTTAGAATTTAGTTAGGCCATTGGATTAGGAACATGCAGGCAATTTAGAGCTAATCTAATGCTATAAATAGGTGTGCAGAGATCACCAGAACATCATGAGAAGATAGAGAGAATTTTCTATGAGAATTTTTTATCAAAAGTTTTAGACTTTTAGTTGTGACTAGTAATGTCATTTTCCTTTGTTTTGTTTTCTTGAGTTAAAAAGTTTGTATAACTGTGCATGTTTCTGTGCCTTTTATATAACTAGAAAATTAATGAGAATACTGAATTCTATGCCTTTGTTGATATTTTCTATGTCATTACAAAATCATCTAAGTTGTGAGCCTTTGATTCTATCTATTTTCATCTTTTACATTGATCATGCCTTATTTTCTCTTTAATGTAATTGAATCCTAAAGATAGATTCACTATGTTTTGAGAATTAAGGGTTGAATTAAATTTAGGTGCATCACCATAGTTAGATTTTATTTCATTGCATTTGTGTTTTTGTTTAATTCCTATCCTTTTTCCCCAAAATATTTTTGAGATAAAGAAGAGCCAACTTATTTAAAATATGGAGGTTGTTCAGGTTGTAAGTCCCACATTCCTAAAACTTCCTATTGTTGGTGTTAGAAACAATGCAATTTTAATCATCAACATCCACCTTTACTTCTACCTCTTCCAACTTTTCCTTCTTTGTCTCTTGATTAGATGAAGTGTTCATTTTTAGTGTGTCTTTATCTATATCATTTGAATCTTCATCATGATCTTCGTCCCCTATTTCAATCTCATCCTCATGATCTACCTGGATTGTTATTGGTGCCTTTTTCACTATGATATCTTGTAAAGTGATCTTCTTTTTCCTATACCAAAACTTCATGAACTTTTTTTGAACATTAATATTCATTGTTCCCAAAGTCTCTAACCATGGATATCTAAGAACTATATCCACATCATCCATTTCCAAAGCATAAAAATCTGAATGCAAAACATATTTTTCCATAATGAGCTCTATATCTTCAAACATTGAAATATTCTTACCATCTACTTGAACCTCTTTGATATTATTTGCTTGAACATGTAGATTCTTTGACACATTCATGTTGATGAAGTTATAATTACTGGTAGGGTTTTTGGACACAACAACCCTTTTCTTTTGAATGCATCCATGAAATTGAAAAATTGACTCAGATTTCTTTGGAGCTAAATTATTTGAACCCTTATCATCCAATTCTTCTTCTTCTTCATCTACTTCTTTTATTGCTTCTTTAACTTCCTCTTCTTCTTCTTCTTCCTCTTCTTCTTCTTCTTCTTCTTCTTTTGCTTCTTCTTCTACTGCTTCTTTTTCTACTTCTTGTTTTATAGCCCAATGATCTAAAAAGATCTATTCCATTTCTTTCCATGAATAAAACTTTTCTATACAGCTCAATTGATCAAACCAATGTAGTGTAGGGCTAGACAAAAAAGGAAGTAATCATCTTTGCCCAATTTTTTTTGTAAAATGATTCTCCAAAAGGAGCCACCATTCTCTAGCATCAATATCATCTTCCCTTGAAAATGTTTGCAACTCCATGATCCACAAAAAAAATTAAGGTTCATGAAACCCTAAAATGTCAAAATTGATCCAAAAAATCTCAACAAATCACTTCAAACAACTCAAAAAATTCTGAAATTTTAACTATGGTTCTCTTATATTTGATTACATCTTCAGTAAAAATTTTGAATGAAAATTCTCTATATTTCGGAATATATAGCTAAATTATTATAAACCCTAAATTAGCAATAACTCCCTCAAAACGAATCAAAAGATATCTACTTTTTTACTATGACTTATTTGAAGTATTATCTATATCAAATAAAAAATTTGTGGAAAAACTAGCAACCAATCAAAATTTATTGACGATTAAAAAAAAACTAGGGTTTCGCTCCACAAATTACCCAAATCGAAGCTCTGATACCACTTGATATAATCTTGATATTCAATATATGTAGAAATACCCTTAAGGTAGGGAACCACCATATAATACTCCTTTTAGAAGGAATAACTCCATAATGTCTCTTCGAGGGGACAACCTCCAATATCCTCTTACAATAGAAGACTCAATGCTTACTTGATATCTTTACCATGATAATCATCTCCTATATATATATATATACATCTATCTAACCCATGGATGGATAACCTCCTAATTCCAATGTAGGCCAACCATTACCTAATGTACTACTTCCACAAGTTACTCTATTATCCTAATATATTGTACCCATATAACTAACTAATGGGATGTGTGCCACATGTCGGCATCTCCATCAACCCATATACATCAATATATCATATCCCTAGGTACATAGCATCATAAAGAAAGATACTTCTTATAAGTGGACCAAGGAATGTCAACAAGCCTTTGAGTCAATCAAGGAGTATCTTCTCTCTACACCCATCCTCATCCCTCCTAAGGAAGGCCATCTCTTTTACCTATATATATCCACCACTAACCATTCCCTAGTGGTAATGCTCACTCATCATGATGAATAAAATAAAGAACAAATTGTCTATTACATTAGTTGTACCCTCATTGAATATGAAACTTAGTATACCCATCCTAAAAAACTCCACCTCTCTTTAATTTTCATGGCCTCCAAAATCCATCACTATCTTCTTGATCATAAAACATATGTCATCACTAACACTGACCCCCTCAAGTATATGTACTCTAAGCCATACCAAAACTAGTATATGGCTAAGTGACTCATGCTCTTACCTGTGTTTTATCTTGAGTTCCTTCCACAAAATTACATTAAAGGAGAAGTCAACTATAACCAATTGGTTGAGGCTCCTCTACTAGACAATCAACCTCTCCTTCTTGCCTTCCCTAACAAGTCTATTTCAACTATTTCTTAGGAAGAACCCACCTACCAAATGACTATATTTTTTGATGGCTCTCAATATCAAAATGGTGGGGGTGATAGAGTTATTATCATTCTCCTTAATGGTTAACCTCTTCCCCTTTACTTTAAACTCAACTTTTAATTCACTAATAATATAGATGAATATGAATCCTTAGTCAAAGGTCTCTAAACTGCCCTAACCTTGGGAGTCAAAACTATCAGTATCTTTGATGAATCTAAACTAGTCATCAATCAAATTAATGGATCTTATAAATGTAAAAATGATGTCCTCTTAAAGTACAAAAAACTTGTGGATGTACTCTTAGCATCATTCAATAATTACACTATCTAATCAATTCCTCAATCTACTAATAAATTCATAGATACAATGACATCCCTTGCTTCCCAAATCCCATCTCAACCTACCAAATCTAAAATCTTTGTCACTATCCGTCACTTTATCACACCTTCATATATAAGTTCTAATATTCCTACCATTTGTAGTGTGAAATAGTCTCCTTGTGACAATTGGTATGACCAAAATTTTGACTACCTCCACCTTGGCATTATCCCTCCTAACCTTTCAAAGAATGCTTGAAGAGCTTTTGTTGAGAGTACCTCTAATTACACCATACTAGGGGGAATCCTATACAAATTCAACATTGATAGCATCCTTATGTATTGTCTCCATAGTCATGAATCCTCCCTCACCATCAAGGAGACACCTGATGGGTATGTGGGGGACACTTTAGTGGCTTATCTATTTCTAAGCATATCCTTCACCTTGGCTACTATTGGCCTACCCTTAATCAATACTATTGGGACTATTTAAACAAGTGTGTTAAATGTCAATAACATGCTAACTTACATCATGCATTTCCTCATTGCCTTCAAGTATCAAAATATTATTAGCCCTTTTCATAATGGGGTCTTGACCTTATTAGGGAAATCAATCCCCATTCTTCACAATGCCATCAATATATCATTACTGCTACCAAATATTTCACCAAGTGGTTAGAATCCATCGCCCTTATATCCACTAAAGCTATAAAAATTATTGATTTCATCAATCAACATATCATCTAACACTTTAGTGTTCCCCATAAGATCATCATCGATAATGGTAAATATTTTAAAAATTGAAAAGTCTAAGGTCTCTAGAATGATTTTTTCATAAAGTTATGTTTTTCCTTGCCTTATCATCCACAAGCCAATGGATAGGTATAAGCCTCTAAAAAAACTCTCATCAAAATGCTTGTCAAAGTAGTGAGTGTTTTAGGTCAAGATTGGCACTTGCATATCCCTTTTGCTTTATGGGCCTATCATGAAAATATTTGAGCATCTAAAGGTACTACCCCATTCTCTCTCATATTTGGAGCAAAGGAAATCTTGCCTCTTGAAATCAAAATTCCCTCTCCTGACATATCATTACATAAAATCCTTTCTAAGAGTGAATATCATCAAGAACATCTCACATGTCTTGAACTTCCTAATGAATATCACCTCACTTCAATTAATCATCTTCATGTCTATTAGGGACAAACCAAACACACATACAATAAAAACCTAAGAGAGTGAGAGTTCAACATCGAATACCTCATCCTTAAGGAAAACCAACATGTAACTAAAATGGAAAAGAACAAAAAGGGCAAGTCTAGTTTCAATTAGATTGGACCCTACATCATAACCCATAACTATGGATCAAGAGTTTATCATTTGTTTTCTCTCAAAGGAAAAATAGAACCTAAGCCTCTCAACACTTCACATTTGTATCCTTTCTATTGTTGAAATAAGGATCAAACTTCCTTTTGTGTCTAACTTAAGCTCGTCCCTTGGTTTATAAGATTTTCACTTCCTTTCCCCCACCTATCCCTACTCCCCTTGGGAATTTTTGATTATAACATAGAACCATGTGATTATCTATCACAATTATATCCTAATCATAATCATTGGTACCATGACTCTACCCATGGCATGGTTGTCATGGATACTTTTTATCTCTTATCAAATGGAATCCCATGATTGGTTGTCTTTCAATCCACTTTCCCCATTCATCATTGAACTTTTGTGCTAAAGTCTTGCCTCTATAAAGGTAAACATTTAAGCCTACATATACTTATCCATGTCTAATATCACATTCAAAATCACTTGGGTCCATATCTCTAGCATTGCAGAGTGCCCCCTTAAAGGACAACTACATAATAATTAAAAGTTAATTAAAAAAAGACTACTCCCTTGAAGGATAGCTATAAACATCTAATTCTAGACCACTCCTTTGAAGGATGGATAAGAAATAATCATTTGAAGTTTCCCACATTGATTAGCTTCACAAACTTATCAAAATAGAAAAAACAAAAAACAACCCTATGTCACAATCAAAGTAAGTGAGCCACAATCAAATCATATAAGTGCCATCTATAGACTTCCCATATCAATTAGTCTATGCACTATCCCATTATTTAATAATTGACTCATATATATGAAATTTGTAGACTTCCTACATTGATTAGTCTACATATCATGTTAAGGAATCAAATTATATTTTATAGTTCTTTGGTTACCTATAGAAGGGGCAAGCTAAACCACATCAGGTTACCATTTCACCTGTTTCCCATTCAACCATCTACTTATCACCTACTTTCCCTCTAAACCTTTTCTCAAATCAAGGGACCATGATCTTACTTGATGTAAAGTGATGAACACACTCTCTTTCACAATCAAAGAATGCTCTTGTAAAGAATTTGATAGGATTCTATTCACTAAGTCAACCCGACTATGTTTTCTTGTTATTAGGCCCTTACCAACCCAAAACATCCTATCTTTTCTTTTCCCTCTATTAGTTCATATGTATGTATGCCTCATAGTTCTTACATCTTTCTCACATTTAGTTTGTTACCTACACATACTTTATTTTCTTTCATTACATCTATATCCTAAACATTCAAAAACATCATTATAACACTATGGGCCATATCCCATCTATGAACCTAAACATCATGCACCTCATCACCCAAATCAACAAACAAAACCATCTTATCTATCTTTATAAACAAACACATCATCCCTCATATGACATGACCTAAAATTATCAATAAAACACATTTTAATTCCATCATCTTTATTCTCTACCTATCAAAAAACATTGCATATTGTCTATCCTCATCTTATCTCATAAACAATGGAATATGGGCATCCTACCATGCATAAACCTAAAAATGCAAATCATACATAGTCATCAATATCAAAAATCATAATCTAACCACATATCCATAATCTTATTGATAACTCACATTGTGTCAAAAAAACCACATAAACCATATCAAATCCATCATAAACACTCATCCCTATGCCACATCATAACTATTATCTAATAACCATGTCATATTTGCAAACATTGTCATCTTTCTATAAATATTTCTACATCAAATAATGTGTCACAAACATGAATCCAATCTACTTAAAAACATATATTTCATATCCATAAATAACATCATGAATAAAACTATTCAATATCCATATTTATATCCTATCTATACATTTAACAAAGCATATACATCCATGATTGAAATCATAAATATCATACATAAATCAATTGTTTATGTATATAAACTCATACATCATTAAGCTAATTCCATCATCATCATCATCATTACAACATCATGAATATATATTTCATCATCATAATATACCATATCCATCACATGAACAAGAACAATCAATCTACATAATTCTCAATAATTTTGAAAGTCCTCATAATCATGCCACATCAATATATAATCACTAAATAGAATAAAACATCAGAGCATAGTCATCATGTTATATGTCAACATAATCATCAATATAATCAAATGTCAACAATACAATCAACATAATCAACACATGCTCATCACATGCTCTTCAATTAGAAAATACATGAAATAATGTATCCATGTCTCTTTCCCTCATATAAGTCTCATGCCATTAACACGCAAGTTGGTATCAAAATCAAAGTCATATGCATAATCTCATCTATCAAGCCTTTGGTACACCACTACCATTGGCCCCATCTACACTTACACCTGCATTAGCATCAAGTGGTGGTCCCCCTAAAGTCCTTACCTACCCCACTATCAAATCCCACTATCTTGAAGTCATTATAAATGGACCCCCTACTAAGTTGGCCCTATACTCCTTAGATCTCATCTATAATTACAACTATGTTAGCACTATCACCTCATAATACCCTAGCTCCTTAATGGTGACTAGGTATCATGTCCTTATAATTATGTCAGGAGGTTCTCCTGCTACTGCTATGGCTTCTCATGCCCTCTATCTCAATGAATATCTCTCTTGAGTAACTAAATACAAGGAGGTCCTCATTGTATCACACTTACCAGTCAAAGTAACAACCTACCCCTATAAGGTGATAATTCTTTTCTATAACATGGCCATCTATCCCTATAACCTGATAATCTAGGCCTGTGCTACTACTAGTATCAGTACCATCTGACCAATCTATATTGGTGTCCCCATGGGATCCACATCTATAGGCTGCTAGCCTTGTCACCCCATCCAAAATTCACCATTGCATATCTGGCCTATAACCATGTTGCATATCCATCTATAACCCTTACATCATCTATGGCTACTCTGGTTGATAGCTCCTCATAGTCTAGTACAAAATTCTATGGTTATGGATTTGGAAGTAATAAATTGGCCTCCTCCCTCTTATATCAAGGAAAATATAGTGGGATCCCTTGTATCAATCCAAACTACAACTAAACTTAGTCAAATGGGATCAACTCAGTCTCCCCATCTCTCTTCCCATGAATTTAGCACCATCTCTATAAGGATAATGTCTGGTACCTGTGTCTGGGCCAACTAGGCCAATCCACATACAACATCACCCACCACCAAAACTTCCAAAGCATCCCTAAACCAATCAATGTCTCCTCCTCCTACCCCTATCAAAGCATCAATATACTTCCATCACATGAAGCCAACTAGAAAGGCTACCTAAGTGAGTACCTATCATGATACCCCCAATGGTCTCAAAACCTAAATATTCTCATATGCCCAATAGTGTAACACAAAACTAATGTTAATCCCATACCATCTATGTTCCCAAAAGGCCCAAACCTCCCTATAAATCTAGACTAGTAACACTAGGGCCTATCCAAACATAGTCCTCTCAAGAACCATCTCCACTAATACCCCCAGTAGTAGGTATGGAAGTTGTCCATGGCTAGAATTTGGTAATGTAAAATAAGTCACTACCATCATCATCATCATCATCATCATCATCATCATCATCATCATCATCATCATCATCATCATCATCATCATCATCATCAATAAGCATCTATCCTCTAGAGCCCTATGGTATAATGGCTTGATCGCAAACCCCCTTGCATGCCACTTGGTATGAACCCAATCTACTCTTTATATAAGATACATATAATAATATCCATCCTCACTTTCTACATGATAGATTGGCTCTCCCTAAATGGGTAGCCATGTGATCCTAGTCACATCCTCCAATAAGATGGTCATCTCTCCAATAAAAAACATGAAAGTATTCATCACTGAGTCCTATCTCTCAATGAGCATGATGATCATAATTGCATACCACTATAGGTGTTGATAATGTACCATGGCCCTTAGGCCAACTGTCTCTATGTGCCTCCACTCTTCTACTATCATCCCCTCTCAAACCTCGATAAAGATCCTAGGGACTCAATCCCTCATCTAGATCTGGTCACAGGCCTACACAATAATCACATTAACATGAGCACTTTATTTTCTAAATCACACTCACTATCAACATAAACTTACCATTTTCAACCTATCTTATGTATAACACTCAATACAAACCTCTACCATTATCTGCATAAATAATCAACACCTAAATACTTCTATCTCCAATATTGGCCCTATTCTACATGACTCTCATTTGAACTACCAAACATCAACCCTAAAATACCACTTTTAATAACCTAAATGCTTTTATTTGGTAAACTCTACCCATATTCCCTTCATTCTATATTTACCTTTACCACCCACTTAATGACCCCTTTAACATGTTTCACCCTTTTTCAAAACCTTTACTAATTTTTTAAGTTACTTAACCCTTCCTCATCTTCTACATACTTTAACCTTTCAACATACTAAATAAATGACAATGCTACATGACTAACTTAAATAATTTTCATAAACCCTATAACCCACTTAAATGTTTTATCATTTTAACATTTACAACCTTCCAACACCAAAACACTTTTACAACACTTTCCACACCCTTAAAACATTCCCCCAAACACCCCATTTTCATATTGATTTTTTCCTTCCTAATCCACACCCCTCAACCATCAATGGTTCATTGAACCATAGATAGTCCCCTAAGATATCAATACCATAGTGTTCAACCACTAGTAGTTAGGTCAAACTACTAATGTTCACTGTGTGTGACCATCAGTGGTGAAATCCTAATGTCTCTTCTCACCTAAACACCACAACAATAACTTAAACCACTAATTACACTTCTTAACCATATTCCATAGTCAATTAAAACACAACAAACTCTTCACCTTCATATCTACCCCACTAATTTTCCTAAATTCACCCATACCAACAACTAGGGCATCATATCCTAGGGAAAATTTCATATAGCCTATTTACCCCACCTCAACCTACTCAATCCAAATCCATAACTTCCATAATTAAAATACACTATTAATTTTAAAACAATCCCTACCTCATTTTATGATCATTAGTGTGGTCAGAGTCCTCATACCATCACTTAGCTGCATCCTCATTCCACCCTCCATCTGGTCAACACACAATCACCCACTCATAATTCTCCACCTTAACAAGATCCATGCCTAATGACAAAAAAAAATGCTCCATTTCAAGCACCATAAAATAAAAGTCAAATGGTAAAAATGAATTACCATTTTCCTTTTTATGACTTAACTTTTTAGGGTTTTTCCTGACCATCAATGGTCGATCCTGGGGACAACCCTAGCTATCAATAGTTGGGTCCCCTAGTCTTTTACCCACTTTTTCAACAAGAAATCCTACTTAAAATCTAACTTTTTGGAAGAAATAAATTTATCCTAAAGTTCTTTTTGGATTTCATGTCCATGGAACTATGTAGGTAGTGTCTACTTCTATAGTGCATCTAGGGTCAGCTCAACCATCCCTTCTAACCCATAGCCAACCAACCACCTATTATACCATC
The DNA here is from genome assembly GCA_037957365.1 of Torreya grandis. Taxonomy (NCBI): domain Eukaryota; kingdom Viridiplantae; phylum Streptophyta; class Pinopsida; order Cupressales; family Taxaceae; genus Torreya; species Torreya grandis. The sequence continues at coordinate 2,181,985 of JARHVA010002100.1, read as the reverse complement.
TCCACCTTGACATTAGTGACCTTGACATTGGCCATTTTGACCAGACCCACTAAATATTTTGTGATGACCTTACATTGGTCTTTTGATCACATTGACCAGCCTTGCCATGTTAAACTTTTGAAGTTTTTCACCACCTCCTACATGACCTAACCAATTGTGTTGTTTTTTGAGAGCACTTCCTACCCTAGATAATTGAAAATAACACTAGCCTTATTTAGATGGATTGATAGGCCTAACCTAATTAGCTATGACCAACACTGTGGACTAGTTACCCCTATCATATGTGCCTTTAGAATTAACTTTAGTCTTTATGCAATCTTGTCTATCGCCCTTAGTTGCATTTTGTATACATGTTTACATCTCAAATGCCTAAACTTTTTTACATCACTCACCTTATGACTACCCATTTACCATTTATCAAACCTTGAACTAATATTTATTTCACCTCATCAACCCTTGGTTTGAGGGGGAACACCTCATCCCATACTCAGGGTAACTAGACGTTGACCATCCTTGTTTATTCTATGGCTTGTGAAATCAAAGCTACATAATAAAAATACCTATGACATAGAAGAATACTTATTAAAAGTGCACATGTGAATCTAGATGATGATGGGAACTCCTCTTTGGCTTGGAAGGAATAATCTATAGGTATGAAAGACACTAGCAAATAGGGTTGTTGGATGGATAGTTGAGTCGATTGCCTAGTGTGAGCTAGATCTAAGAAATGTATTTCTTGCTAGGAGGCTATCAATCCATTGTTATAACAATTAAGTTGATATAAATAAAAATAAAGGATAATTGAATTTAATAATATGAAAGTAAATACATGTAAGGAAGAGAAAATAAATGATTTTGATTAAATAAAACAACTAAAATAGCAAAAGTGGGTCAATACTTATGCTAAAATGATTAGGGTTTGGTTCAAAAAATTAAAAAAAGTACTATGATCAGGTAGAAATAGAGAATGTTGGGTTTAATTAGGGTTACAAGGTTAAAAATAGATTTCTATGTTTTCACACCACAGTGACTATTGGTAGTCAGTTGAACCATCAGTGGTTTAGGTTGAATGTCAGTGGTTGGGTAACCATTGATGGTTGACTGTCAGTGGTTGTGCTAACCATCATCAGTTCACTATGTAGATCTAAAGATGACCAAAAAAGAAGGTGAAGATTGGGTATTTGGGTAAACAAAGGCCTATTATGGGGTTGAGGGGTGGAAAATAAAATACTGATGGGTTTGGTAGGGTAGGGAGGTTAGAAATTAATTAAAATAGACAAAAGATACCTAAAACTTGATGGTGGAATGCTGAAGTGATTTGGCCTAAGTGACAATACTTTGGATTTTAAAAGTGATTCTGATAGAGCTTTGGGTCTTTGATGATGTTGCTCATTTTTTGAAAGGATGATAAATACTTATATGTAAGAGAGTTTGGATGCCATATTCTAGATTGTGGATCCCATTTCACTTCTTCATATTTTCCTTTTGTAGGATGAAGTTGCTAATTGGGATGGAGGAAGTTACTAATTTGATAGGGGGATAAATTTGACAATTTATGAAATTTTTAAGCAAGTTTTAAAAACAAGTTTCCATTTAGGGAGATTCTTATCTCACACAAAGATGTCAATGCTTTAAAACTTTTAAAGCAGGTTTAGAGACCTAATCTTCAACGATCAAGATAATTGTCAATGATTAGGATGATCATTGATGGTTTAGTGGTTAGAAGAAAATAGTTTAAAGGAGGTAAAAAAGGGTGAGTTAATTGATTTAAAAAAATGTGTTAGGGATTTTATAGGGTCAAGTGAGTCTAATTGATTAGGTGGTCCATTAAATACAAGGTCAGATGAGGATCAAAAGGTATCTTGACATCGAAAGCTATCTTGTGTAGTTTTTGAGTGTCTACACCCTCTTTTACAATAAGAAACACACATAAAGGTGTATGATTATTTTAATATATGTGATGATTATACTCATGAAACTAATTATTACTAATTGATTAGTGACATACATGAAGCATGAGCACATGGTATATGCCAGACTTCTATAGCCAATAGCCAAGATAATGGTAGCTACCTGAGTCAAGGATGAGGAAAAAGATGAGGAGGTGGTCATTTCCCACCTAGGACATGTTAAAAATGTGGATCCCCATACCACTACCAAATATGTTGTTTGAGCTAACCTACATGTGTTTACTATAAAAAGGACCATCGACTGAAAGAGTGTATTAAATTATATGTAACTATCACTGAAGAGAAAAATGAAAAGGGTGCCAACATGATACAAGTTGAGAAACCATAATGGCATGCACGTTCAGACACCCTAACTATTCAATAAATGAATATTACCATGCACAATGGAGGACAATCTCAATCTATCTCAAATTCTATTGAAAAAGTTTAGCATGAAGAACCATGAGCAAGAAAGTATCTTGATGCCCAGCAGTAGAAGGATTAGTTCCAAGATATGATGACATTGGTATGAGAACTCCAAGGAGAGATTCAATTTCTTAATGACAAAGAATCAATGCAGTGTGAGGTTGTGTAAAGGATAATTAAACTATAAATTTTTTTTCATGATGACTTCTAGGAACTATCTAAACGCATGCTAAATGATGACATTATACCACAACTAAGTGTCTAGATTAATAATTAAACATAATAACCACATGATGCTCAACCCCAAGTCACTTAGTAGGTTGAGGATCATCACCTAAGTCATGCTCAGAAGTAGGACACTCTTATCCCCTTTCCTCCCTAGAACATAGAGAGATACTAATCAATGCTACCATCGATGGATGGATAATTTAAGACATACTAGTTGATACCAACATAGAAGTGAATGTCATCACCAAATATTCCTACTAAAAAATGGTTAGTCCAGCATTGTATCCATCACCTCACATGTTGCTCATAGATAAAAAGATTCATGCTTTACCAATAGGTGTCTTTAAGAATGCTATGATTGATATACTTGGAGTACTTTTCAAGGTGAATTTTGAGGTTTTTGAATTAGCTAAGGTAGATGACCTCTCAACTCTATCATAATGGCCCTGATGCTATGAAAATAATATAGATTTGAGTTTTAAGAAGTGGTATATTAGTTTTGAAAACACTAACCAATGTGTTGTTATTCTTTTGGATCAAACACAAGGCCCCCATTATATAGAACCCATCAATGTGTAAGAAGGCATCAACCACAGCTATAATGTCACTACCAAATACAATGAGAAAAGGTATCCAACCCTAGATGGTATTCTCAAATAGTCAAACACTCATATGACACTATAAGTAATGTTTGTAATTATTGGACACATTAATTATGACCTCACTATATGAGTGTGTAGTATAATTAGAAGTTAGGAGACCATTCCATGCCAGTTTCATAAACATTATAGGTTTGTGTGCCTTGTCACTGGTCAAGTTATGAGGGGACCAATCATAGAGGCACTACTTGAAAAGCTAGATGAGGCTCCAGAGTTCCATAGACAAATGGAGGTATGTGACTTCATATAGTGCCTTGAAGACTTCTATGACACTAAAAGTGATTGTACAAGGTAATTAGTTCATCTTTTAGATGGTACAGCTTAATATGGTGGAAAACCCATCATGAGTGACTCCTTTAATGGGACCAAGTATGCTCTACCTTGCATCACTAGTTCCATCATGATAATAAAGTTAGGAGCACAATTAGATATAGTAGAGTACTACCATTGAAAACCCATATAGAAGATTGCAAACAATTGTGGAGAAATAAAGAGTCATACTTACCAGAGTACTTATGGCTGCAAGCATTTTATGGAACTTTATGTACTTGGGAAAGGGCATGGCATGTTTATGAAGAATGACACATGGGAACCCAATTTTGGCATTGTTGGGATTAGTTTTCACATTGTGTGAATTTGGGCATTTATGGAGAGGTAAATAACAAGTTTGAGTATTTACATGTTGATATTTACTAAGAGGTAAATATAATTAGTTATTTTGTTAATCATAATATTGTTATATAAACAATATTATGATATAGGTTATAATATATATTGCTGAGATATATTATTTATATTGTTATAACAATATATCATATTTAGTGATTTGAATAATCATAGGATTTTGGGTGAGATAAAATGGCAGAGAAATTATAGGAATCATATTGCTATATATATGTGTAAACTCCCAAATGATTATTAATTAGAAGACAACACAATATTATTATTTATGAGATTAAAATTTCTCTCTATGCATTGTTGATTTTTGTGTTTGGTTCTTTGAATTCATAATAGTGGTATTAGAGCAAGTTGTTTATAATGGAAGAATATATTGTTTATAGGGATAGTTCTATAGTTTTTCCTTGATTTCCCCAATACATAAGAGCCACAAATAGTTTATGGGAGAGCATAAACTAGTTTGGTAGTCTTAGTTGTAAAAAGAATTTTGATTTGATAACTCCATCTATATAAGATACATTCTTATTTACCATTGTATTATTTTGAGTGGTTTTTGGTATATAAGGAGCAGATTACTATATTAGTGCATTAATTATTGATTAGATCTATAACCTATTATCCATCCTTGTACTATGCTATAGATTTGGTCTTCACTAATTTGGGACTAATCTTCAAGCATAGATCTATATATCTAAAGTGATTCATAAACTTCACATGCCTTGTTAGATTATATTTATATCAATCTTTGTTAAACTGCTATGACTCTCTTTTAGTAGTAGATGAGTATAAAAAATCAAATCTAGCTTTGATTTTCACTTGACATCTTTATGCATTCATGATCCAAAACTTGAAAATCTTTGGTTGAAATATAATTTGAAAATAAGAACAACACAATTCAAATAATGCTATCTCTGAAAAGAGATGTTTTATTTATAAAATTGCAGACCCAAACATATGCTTATCTCTAAGAAGAGATGTCTGATTTCCATTTTGGGTTACATCTTCATTTATACATGTTTTTAAGGTGTGGGGAGGATATGGAAGGTCACCAATATTGAGGGAGATTAATTGGTTCAACTTCCACGATTTACAACAATTTAGAATTCGAGGAATTACTATTTTTAGAAACTTACTATTTTTAGACTGGACTACTAAAATTGAATTTGGGACACTTACATTGGGTTTTAAGGGGTCAAAATTCATCGAGAAAATATCAATTCCATCTCATGATGTTCCCCTCATTATTATATTTCCAACGGTTCAGATGGCGAGTTAATTGGAGCTACGGTGCAAAAGTTATGGCTCCCAGAAGTTCTGCCATCAAATGGGGTGGACCCATCACCCGAATTATCATCTGAATTGTTGTCCAGATCAATTCATGCCTTACTTCTTTAAAGAATTGATGAGACTATTTAAGGTTTCATAAGTGGTGATCTCTTTCCTATATCAACTAAAATCTATGCATACAAGCATTCTGATCTTGATAATTGTGACTTGATTAGTGGTTGTTCAAAATCTTAGGCTTGTTAGCTATTCACTAAGTTTTTACCCATTTTCTACCCACCATTCACACTATCCTATCTATTGTGCATGTTACTATACTATCTAAAGTATGAATTATATAGAACATTGACTCATCATATAGTTCTATCAAGTTTACTTATAACCCATATGTTAGTAATTTGAGTATTATTATTATTATTATTATTATTATTATTATTATTATTATTATTATTATTATTATTATTATTTTGTATTCTTGAGTTATTATAATATAGATTCACATATTTTTGTATATTAATCACTATATCATAGATGTTATTTATCCTAAGTGTTGATTTTCCTTTAAGTCCCAATTTATCATTCATAAAGACTTTTTAGATTATGTTTTAAATATAAAGTCTTTCATGTCATTATTTTGAGTCATTATGATATTAAGACCAAGTTAAAAGTTTTCAAGTCAATAATAGAGTTTCCATTAGCAAGTCGATTTAGGAGATGTCATTTTATCATTTAGTTATTTAAAATAAAAGTCATTATTGTTAAAAAGAGTCAATTTGGAAATTTTATGTGTGTCAAAGTTTTTTATTGGGTCCACTGTCAAAAATTTATCATTTTTGTCAAGAGTCAAAAGTCATCAAAAAGAGTTATGTCAAAAAAGTCAAAGTTGTTTAGGCTTAGAATCATAGACACATTTTATCTTGTACACGATGTCTATATTATGGGCGGGATTTCCATCAAAAAATTCATACACCTAAGATACATCAACATACCAGCTAAGTAAAGAGATTCATGTACTAGAGGCTAGAGGATACATGAAGGATGGAGGTTTTTTAACAACCTCTCATCAGTCACCAATATTGGGCCTACACCAATAATGTGGTGACATATATAATATGGTGTGTTTTTCATTTATGCTATGTGTTTTTTAGAATAAGAATAGAATACTATGCCTGTTCAAGATATGTAATTTGTGTGCAAATTACAAACATGATTCCATGTTGTGAAGACATTATGAAAGGATAGAAAGCACTAATGTAAGTTAGTTCATAGATCTTGAAAGGGTTTATGGTAGAGATCTAGAAAACCATAAGAGGTGAATAGTGTTTTGGCAAAAGCTAGGAGAGCAGATACTGTAGAGATACCACGACTGCCATACTTCTTTATGGAGATGACCCCTAGTGACACATACATTATAGTCACATTAAGTAAATGTGGTATGTGTTCCTTCATGTAATAGTGGTCATGTGTAGCAACATTGCATCAGTATTATACAGACCTAAGAGTATGCAGTGGCATATAATTCTATTCATGCTAATTCTTGAAGGTAGATGGTGCTCTTGTTCATGTCAAGGTTTTCTCAAACCTATAAAACCATGAGAGGAATGAGGCTCTCTTTATATCAATGTCATGAGAAAAATAGGGCATGCTACAAGGGGTGAGCATACTGTAGGTGAGAGTGTCAATGTTTTTGCACCATTTAAAAATTATTGGGGGTGGAATGTTGGGATTAGTTTTAACATTGTGTGAATTTGGGTATTTATGAAGAGGGAAATAGTAAGTTTAAGTATTTATAGGTTGATATTTATTGAGAGGTAAATATAATTAGTTAGTTTGCTAATCAAAATATTGTTATATAAAAAATATTATGATATAGGTTAGAATTTATATTGTTTATATTTTTATAACAATATATCATATTTATTGATTTGCATAATCATAGGATTTTGGGTGAGATAAAATGGTGGAAAATTTTTAAGAATCATATTCCTATATATTTGTGTAAAGTACTGAATGATTATTAATTAGAAGATATAAAAATATTATTATTTGTGAGATTAAAATTTCTCTCTATGCACTATTGATTTTTGTGTTCAGCTCTTTGAATTCACAATAAAAATATCTTGAAGGAAAACAAGAAATCAGCCCTATCTTATTCTTCTCCAAGAATGGATTTATACCTCACCCTCCAAGCCATACATGAAGAAATTATTGGTGACCCAATTCCTATTGAATATCATATAAATACTATCCATCATGTTCTTGAATAACCTCTACATCTCTTCAATTAGTCATCATCATAAGTTATCTCCATGTAAGAACCAGTCCTTGATCAAGATTAACATGAAGAAATACATCTAGGTAAACAAAAGCTAGTGTTTCACATAGAAGAAGGTGAAGGATTAAATCTACTTGACCCTTTGAAAACCCATTTGGATGTTTCTAAAAACTTTGGCACATGATATTTTCATGATACTAGTGCCAATATAGACAACCCTTATAATGGGACCATTTAGAATATTTAGTGCAACATCGACACAGAGAAAAAAACAAAAATGGCTACGATAGGAAATTACTAGATTGAAATGGAGATTTAAAAAATATTTGAGTTGTTAAATGAATATCAAGATGTTTTTCCAAGAAATTATAGTGAAATGAAAGGAGTCCATCCATCCTTAGGAAAGATGCATATCAGTTTGATTGACAATGCTCAACAAGTCAAAAAGAGACCATATAAAATGAATCCCAATATACAAGCACATGTCAAAGAGGAAATTGATAATATTATGCACACTAGAGTAATCAAACCCATTGATAAATATAAATGGGTTAGTCCCATGGTGATTAGTATCAAGAAAGATGGATGTATCCATACTTTCATGGACTATCAAGTGCTTAATTCATCCTATGTCACTGACCCCTTCTCAACACCTTTCATAGAGGAAATCATTGAAGGTGTTTCTAGATGTGAGATATATAACTTCATAGATGGCTTCTTGGGATACCATCAGGTACAAATAGTTGAAGAAGACCAATCAAAGATAATGTTTGCCATTGAATGGGGATCCTTTGCATATATTATCATGCCCTTCAGGTTGAAGAATGCCCCAATTGTGTTCTCATGAGTAGCTATTGAAGCCTTTAAGGATTTCATCTATAAGTTTCTTCAAGTTTTATTAGATGATTAGATAGTTTATGGTTTGGTCAAGGACCATTGTTCTAATCTAAGGCATATTCTTGAGCATTGTTGGGTCTTATAAATATATTTAAACTTAAAGAAGTGCCAATTTGATACACAATTTGGTGTGTTATTAGGACATATTATTTGTAAGGAAGGACTTCTAGTAGACATGATGAAGGTGTCTTTTATTCTTTGCCTCCATACACCCAAGACTCAACACAAGGTCTACACTTTTTTAGGATATACCAGTTATTATAGAAAGTTCATATATGGATATAAAAATATTGCCACACCCTTGGAGGTAATTCTAAATCATAATGAGCACGTCATATAAACTTCCTCCTATAAAGAAGCTTTTGAGACACTGAAGGACAAACTAGTCACCACTCCTATCCTCTAGTTTCTTGATTGGACAAAACCATTCCACATCCATGTTGATGTATCTAGAATGGTCATTAGTGTGATCCTTACAAAACTAGGTGAAAGTCACCTAGATCATCCAATCTACTTTGCTAGCAGGAAACTCACTTTAGTTGAAAGGACTTACACCACTATGGAGTGCAAATCATTATTGATGGTTTATGCTCTTTAGAAGTTTTGATAGTACTTATTGGCCACTCTTTTTATTTTGTATATAGATCATGAGGCCTTGAAGTAATTCATCAATAAACTAGTGCTACATAGATGGATCTTGTTGTTCCAAGAGTTCCAAGTTTATGTCATGGTAAAACTTGGAAAATTCAATTTTTGACCTAACCACCTATCTCAAATTGAGTTTGGATAACCACTACACACCATAGAGGATAAATTACTTGATGTTCAACTATTCTATGTTACTCATGTATTTAAGGAGATAGAAGACATTGATACCTTTTTTACCATTATCTTAGCACCCGATTGTCTCACTCTTTAGGCCATGAAATAACTTGTGGTCCATGACCCCATTTTCAACTCATATGAGTGGATCTTTACAAACTTGGCCCTTATGAGATTCTTTAGTGGTGTGTTATGCAACATGAACATCCTGAGGTACTTCAAGAAGTTCATGAAGGTATTGCCAAAGGCCACTATATTGGAGAAGATACCATGCAGAAAGTTTTAATGGATAGATTATGGTAGCCTACTCTTTTCCAATATGCTAAAGTGTACATAAGATAATGTGATATATGTCAGTGTATAAGAAAACCAAATCAAAGAGATACTATGCCTCTATGACCAATTCCTTCTTTGGAACCATTTGAGAAGTGGAACATTGATTTTGTTGGCCTGATTACTCTAATTAAATGAAGAATAATCTCTTCGTACATCATCATAATAACTGGATACCTCATGCATTGGGATGAGGCTATGTAAACAAAATATTATACTACTACTACTACATGCTACATTTGCAAGAATATCATAACTCAATTTGGATGCCCACCAGGTTTTACTAGTGATCATGGTACCCATTTCCTAAATGAAAAAATTCATGTCTTACTAAATGTGTTCATGATTGCCTATCATAAAATAATGTCATACCACCCTCAAGCCAATAGCACCACTGAGGCCTTCAATAAGATCCTAGGCACCACTTTGATGAAGATTAGTAATATTGGTTGAATAGACTTGGATGATAGGGTATTTGTGGTCTTATGGGATTACTAAATAAATTATAAATGCCTAAACAAAAACACCCTATTAAATTTGGTATATAACAAAGAAGCAGTCCTTCTAGTTGAGTTTTTAGTACCATCTCTCCATATAACACAACTTAGATGAAGTGGCATCCTTAAAATCATACTTAGATGCTTTATTACAACTTGTTGAATCCTATTTCCTTACTCATTAGAGTTAGGTTGTGGAAAAGTACAAACAAAATGCATGGTATGATTGCCACATAAATCACAAAACCCTTAATCCAAGCATGAAAGTATTACTATATGACTCCAAGTTTGTGTGACATCTTGGAAAACTTTAGATTTACTGAGATGGCCCTCTTGTTATTCATAACATTTGACTTACTAGATCATGTTAGTTACAAAGGTTGGGCATTTAGTTACTTCCTGGGCATTACAATGGAAATAAGCTCCAACCGTATTTCACTTCTAATAAGGCTTTTACTATTATCTTAGGATTTATTGTTTTCAATAAAAGTGCTACCTTTATTTCACAAAAATGTTTCTTAATGTAATTATATTTGATTTAATGTTTTTATTTTCATGAAGGACCATGACTCATTTTAGTGTGGGGTAAAAAAAGATCTAAAATCTTAATTTAAAGATTCATAGGTGGATGAATTACATGGGCATGCAAATTTCTTAGGGCATGCAAAGAATCTAGGAATGCAAAGTGTTAAAGGTGTGTAAGTCATTTAAGGCACATGAACTATGAAGCCTAAGGATAAGGTGTTCCCACCATTAGTTTGAATTTTTAAAGACAATTGCCTTCCACAATAAAGAAAATGTGGGACACATCTATCATCCACTTCAAAGGAAGGCATGAGATGGGATGTGCCATTAATGTAGAAATAATAGTTATGGCAAGAAATATGCTAATGATGAGATGTGATAATACCATTAAAATCATTAAATGCCAAAAGTAATGATCAAAACATGGTGGCCATTAAAGATCTACACTAATGACATGAAGTGATGGGTGAAAGGAAAGTAGTAATGATGGTGAACCCCCCCTTTGAGCCTATAAAATAAATAATTAACTTACTTTTACTCTTTACCTTTGCATTTAATTATGATTAACAGAGCCAAAGAGCCAAGAATAAGTGAATACCAGAGCCAATAACAAGTGAATACTAGATCTAGAATATAGATAAGTCACAATTTAATATAGGTATTAAATAAAACATCACTTATCACTAAGTGAAACATAGGAAAAAGTTTGAGACACATGTAGGTTGTAGTAGTCTACCATTAGAGGGTAATCAAGATCAAAAAACTAGTCATTAGCCATAACCATGTATTCATTTGGAAATGTTGGATGGTTGAGCATCAACCTTTGAGATCCTTAGAGGGTGATGCAACCCAAGAAAAAGGCCTTGAGAACTGTATTAGTGTAGGTTTTTATTTTTCCCTATTTATTAATTAGGGAAATTGTATTTCTTGTGCATACATAGAATTTTCCTACATTTGTGGGATAGGCTAGCTTATGTGGAGGTGTGTGTCATAGATGTGTCATAGGTGTCATAAGAATGTCATAAGTAACTCCCTTGATGGGAGTTACTTCTATATTCTTAGCACCTTGTCACCACCTTTCATGGAGGAGTTACATTTGTTTCTTGGGGTGCCTTGTCCACCTTTTGTGGAGGAGTTACTTATGTCCTCTCCTATTTGTATTCCTCACTTTGGCCATCTCGTGCTAATCAGATTTTGGTTTTCTCTATTTTGTCTTGTGCAATTTATCTTATTGTATTAATTTCAAATTGCTTTAGCATCTATGTGGTGTGCACTTGCTTCAACTTGTGTGATCACGTCTCCATTGCACTCGCATTATCCAGATTCTGGCAAAAACTTTGATATGGTATCAGAGCTTTCCCAATAATCTTGTTTGTGATTATGCTTTTAGCTTATTTTTGAAATCAAGAGGAGTGGAGTTTGTTTTTTTATTTTTAGATTTGATTCAAAAAATATATATATCACTTCTGGCTATTTTTCTTGGAGATCCTTGCATTTGGGTTTCTTTTGTTGTGTGGAGCAGCAAAGGGAGGAGCTGACTTTGTTGCAAGCCTCTTCATACTGCTGTTATGCTTCCAGCTTTTGCACCCTCTTCTGGTCAGCAACACTCTTCTAAGTTCTGCGCCTAGCTTCTGCACTCCTTCAGGTGTCCATGCCACTGTCTCCAGTAGTCTTCTCTAGCTGTGCCAACCTTCAGCAACTGCATCCTTCCAGCTAGGCACCTCAGGCCATACGACAGGTCTGCGATTTTTTGTTTTTATCCAAAATTTTCAGAACTGCGCCTTGTTTGGATGCCACATGTTTTTTTTGCTTGCTGTTTGGTCTGCTATTATTCTTCCAACTTCTGTGCCTATTTTTTGAGCTCCAGTTTTGCCACACATTAGGCCTTATGGTTTCTACAGGTCTGCATTTAATTTTGTGTCCTTTTTGAGTTAAAATTCTGCACTGTTTGCTTTTGGACGCCCCTTCTTACTTAGCATCCCATGTGGCACCCTAGGGCACTTGTCATTCCTTCAAAAATGTCTTTACTTCATTATTTTTAGTTAAAATTGATCTGTTAAAACAAAATCAGTCAGTTTGACTAAGTATTTAATTTTGTAGATAGTTTTGTATTTTTGGGGATTTTCAATTAAAACTTGTATCTTCGACCTACGAAGACGAAGGGTGAGGCCTGGGTTGGTGAGAGGCCAATTCCCCCTCACAAAAACCTCCTTTGGATTCCTCATTCCATGCCAAATCCAATGAGTGGTTGGAAGTCCACTTTCTCTCCCCATAACAAGATTTTTTTTAATGTTTTAGTGCTTTTTTTGCAAAAACACTAGTTTACGGGAAAATTATAACTTTAATATCTTGCAAATGGTAGCTCATTTTTGGGTGCCATTTTTTGCAAAAGTGCTTGTAATTTAATTCTCCATAGTGTAGACTTATTATTTTTCAAAAATGCACTAGTTTATAAAGTGCCAAAAATTTGGCTCTCTTAGGACGCATTTTTGGCTGAGTCCGACGTCCTGTTTGCTTTAGTCTTGCATTGATTGCTCTAAGATGCATTTTTGGCTAAGTTTGATGTATTTTGAGAATGCACTTGCATATTTGTGGGGGGCTCAATATTTCAGGGGGGGTGTGATTATTTTTCACAACTTCACTTTCTTTTTCCTTTCTGCATAATTTCACAACTTGCAATCAACACAACTTCACGTAAATTCAGCTAAAAATGGATTCTTTTCAACTTAAACCCCTAAAACCCTTCAAATATCATGAATTTAAGGTTAAAATGTCAATCATTCTTAGAATCAAAGGGTTATATAGGATCACCATGGGTACTAAAGTAGAACCCAACACTGATGCTGAAAAGGTCAAGTGGTACAACCGTAGTGATGAAGCTTATGGAATACTAAGCTTGTTCATGTCTCCAGAACTTCTTTTCCATTTAGAAACCTCAAAGAATCTCAAAGACATATGGGACACCCTAGAAACCTTATTTAGGAAGCTTGATGAGATGAGAGGTCATGAGCTCGAAAACAAACTCATAAGTCTAAGTCTTAGCAACTTTGACACCCTACAAGACTTCTTCACTAAGTTTAAGGCCCTTAGATTGCAATTGAAAGAATGCAGGATAGAGAAGAAATATGATCAACTCATCCTTTCTATTCTCACAAAGTTAGGACCAAGCTATTCAGTCTTTGTCTCCACTTTCCATGCCACAAAAAGTGCCCTTGGCACTACATGGAAAATGCCTTCTTTGGATTTATTCATTACTGACTTGACTAGGGAGCAAGATAAGCTAATTCAAATGGGCACAATGAAGTCTACTCAACCCTAAGATTTGATATCTAGAAATGGTAAGGATAAGACTTCAACAAAGGAGAAGAAGAAAAAGAACAAGGACCAGGAGAAGAAGAAAGAAAACACCAATCTTGCCAAAAACAACACTGTGACTTCATCTTCTAATGCTAAACCTAAGAAAGAGAAGGTTAAGTGTGCCTATTGTAAGAAGATAGGGCATGATAAACACAAATGCATGAAGAAACAAATAGATCACCTAACTCATCATCTAGAGAAGAACAACATAGGTGTTCCCGAGTCCATCAAGCAAAATTCATTTACCTAAGATTCTACTAAGGCAAAAGGCAAGGGTAAGGAGAAAGAAAAGGGCAAGGCCCTTGTAGCAACTACAACTTCTACATCTTCATGGGTCATAGACTTAGGTGATTCTCACCACATGGGCTCTTCGCTAGTTGAGTTTTCATCTTTAGAGCCTTGTAACATGACTTCAATTAGTTTGGGTGATGATACATTAGTTTTTGTTACAGGGAGAGGGTCAGTTGAAATGGAAGGAGGAACATTCAAAAATGTTCTAAGTGTTCTTTCTCTTTCAACCAATCTTATATTAGTGTACCAAATCACTCACATTGGTCGGGGCATGAGAGTTGAGTTTTCATCAGATTTAGTGTCTATCAGGGAGTTGCATAGTGATACTATAGTGGCAATGGGTAGGGCAGATCACCAAGCCAAGTTATACACCTTCTCACATTTTGCATCAGATTCTTCTCCAACATCATTGCTGACTCATTTAGATGGAGTTAGCAAATTATGGCATGAGCAGTTTTGCCACCTTAACTACTGCTGCCTTGAGCAACTTTGCAAACATGACATGGTCATTGGCTTGCCTCGTGTCTAATTCTCAAAAGGACTTTGCGAGGGGTGCTCTCTTGGGAAGCATCCTGAAGCAAAATTTGACAAAGGCAAAGCTTGGAGGGCTTCACAACCTTTAGAGTTAGTCCACAGTGATGTATTGGGACCCTTTCCCAAACCATCTTTCACAAGGGCCAAGTACATCCTCACTTTCATTGATGATTTCTCCTGGTACACTTAGGATATATTTTCTCAAACAAAAGTCTGAAGTGTTTGAAAATTTTTTAGACTTCAAGGCTCTTGTTGAGAAATAGAGTGAGAAATCCATCAAGGTTCTTTGAACTGATAATGGAGGGGAGTATGTTAGCATTAGGTTTGAGTAGTTTTGCACCATAGAGGGGATTGATTTACAGCACATAGTCACTTACAATCCTTCACAAAATGGGGTTGCAGAATGCAAAAATAGGTTCTTGAAAGAGATGGGTAGCTATATGATTCACTCCAAATCCCTAACACCATAGTACTGGGCTAAAGACATCAATTGTGCTTGCTACATTTAGAACAGGGTTCCTAATAAAGCTTTGCAAGGGATAACATGTTTTAAAGCTTGGCATAAAAGGAAACATGATTTTGAGCACATCAGAGTTTTCAGATCCCTAGCCATGGCCCGTATTCTGAAGAAGAAATGCAAAGCTATGGAACATCAGTCCAATTTTTACATCTTTGTAGGATATCTGGATGGTATTAAGGGATATCACCTTCTAGATCCAGCCACACATGAGTTGTTCATCGAGAGAAGTGTCCATTTTCAAGAGAGTCCTAGAGACTCAACACTTGACACTTCTTCTCCCTCATCAGATCTACTTTTTCATGATGATTCCTCATCAGATTTAGATCAGCCACAATAGGTTCTTGAGCCAGAGTCATCTTCTTCTTCTTTGAGTTTAGATAGTGAAGATAGTGATGTAGAGTCATCCACCTCTAGTCAATCAGAGGATGAGGAGTTAGCACTTGACTCACCCACTTCTGGGCCGCTTTGGGCTAGACAGACACTAGAGAGTGCTGGCACTTGGGTAAGAGATCCCACAGATGATAGACATACTAGGGGAGATTTTTAGAGAGATCCACATGCCTTCTTTGCTACAGTTTTGGATCCATAGACTTTTCAAGAGGCATCAGGGGTACCTGAGTGAGATAATGCTATGGAGGAAGAATATTCTTCCTTAATCAAAAATCACACTTGGGATTTGACTTCACATCCTAAGGGAAGAAGGATGGTTTGATGTAGGTAGATATATCAGACCAAGTTTGTAGCAGATGGGTCAGTTGATAAGTATAAGGCGTGATTGGTCGCCAAGGGTTTCTCATAGGTGGCAAGCATTGACTACTTAGAGACATTTTCACCCATTACAAAGATGACTTCTATCCAACCCACCTTGGCTATTGCCACAACACATGGTTGGGATGTGCATCAGATGGATGTGAAGAGTCCCTTTCTTCACAGAGACTTTGAGGAGGAGATCTACATGGAGTAGCCACCAAGATTTGTTCAAGATTCTTCCTTAGTATACAAACTTAGGAAATCTATCTATGGCCTCAAATAGGCCCCTCAGGCTTGGTATGCCAAGATGGATTCCTTCCTTCTCACAGTGGGTTTCACTAGGTGCCATTTTGATCCCAATGTCTACTTCTTGCAGTAGGATGATTTGCTCTTGATTTTGGTTCTATATGTTGATGAAATTTTGATCACCGGGAGTTCTTCATCGGCTATTGCAGTGGTGAAGGCATCTCTTCAAGATAGATTTGACATGACATACTTGGGTTTGTTGCACTACTTCCTTGGCATCGAGATCTCATAGTCAGATTCAGGGATTTTTCTTACACAACCTAAGTATGCTCTCAACTTATTGGCCTGGTTTCACATGGCTGATTGAAAGCCATCTCCAACTCCCTTTCTATTAGGAGTCAAGCTTGAGGCTGATTTTTCTTCACCATTGGTTGATGCCACTTGGTATCGATAACTTGTTGGTAGTCTCATATACTTGATCACACCAGGCCTGACATATCATATACAGTGGGACTTGTCTCCAGATTCATGCAGGAACCCCATGAGCTACATTGGAAAGTAGCTAAGAGGGTCTTGCATTACAAATAGGGTTCACATAGATATGGGATTCATTACAAATTTGGCATAGAGGTTGACTTGGTTGGATATATAGATTCAGATTGGGCTAGTGATTCACAGACTCGTAAGTCCACTTCTAGTTACAGTTTCTCTCTTGGTTCAGGTCCTATTAATTGGTCTAGTAAGAAGCAGAATGCTATTGCTATATCAACCATAAAGGTAGAGTATAGGGGAACTGTTAATGCATCTACTGAGGCTATTTGGCTTCAGGGGATTCTTTTTGAGTTTGACATTCCTATCAGGCAGCCCACCATCATTTATTGTGATAATTAGAGTACTATTCATATTTGCAAGAATCTGGTTCAGCACCAGCAGACCAAGCACATAGAGATTCACATGCATTTCATTTGGGAGCTTATTCATAGTCAGGTCATTGACTTGATATTTTGCCAGTCTTCAGAGTAGGTTGCAGATATCTTCACCAAACCTTTCACTGAGAGTAAGTTCATTCATCTATGAGCTCTTCTTGGGGTGTGGTCCACATCTACAACAACATCATCTTTAGGGGGGCCTTCTAGCCTCTTCTTTTCTTTTTTCTCTCTTTTGGGGGGAGTTTTTTCCTATGGGTTTTCTCCTTTTCTCTATTTTATGGGAGATTACATTTGTACATGAGTACCTCATCAGGCCTAGTTGTCGAGACCCATTTTCTATTTCCACACTGCCCACCTAAGCTATGCTTATGTGGGGGTATTAGTGTAGGTTTTTATTTTTCCCTATTTATTAATTAGGGAAATTATATTTATTGTGCATACATGGAGTTTTCCTACATTTGTGGAATAGGCTAGCTTATGTGGAGGTGTGTGTCATAGATGTGTCATAAGTGTCATAATAATGTCATAAGTAACTCCCTTGATGGGAGTTACTTCTCTATTCTTAACACCTTGTCACCATCTTTCATGGAGGAGTTACATTCTATTATTGGGGTGCCTTGTTCACCTTTGTGTGGAGGAGTTACTTACGTCCTCTCCTATTTGTATTCCTCACTTTGGCCATCTCATGCTAATCAAATTTTGGTTTTCTCCATTTTGTCTTGTGAAATTTATCTTATTGTATTAATTTTAAATTGCTTTAGCATCTATGTGGTGTGCACTTGCTTCAACTTGTGTGATCACGTCTCCATTGCACTCGCATTATCCAGATTCTGGCAACAAATCCGATATATTGAACCATTAACTACAATACCAAAGAAATATGAGGTACATGGAGGAGACATGGTTTTCATTAGGGAAGAGACTCTAGAAGAGAAAGTTTAACATGCAAAGAGAGAGGAAGCAAGCATGACATGACTAGTAAAGAAAACTCAATCATCCCCACCCCCACCTCTTTTGATTAAGGAAATGTAGTATCCAAAATTGGTGTTGCATGTAGAAAATTAGGTCTTTAATGTCTCCACTTGAAAAATATTTGATTATAACCATAAATAACCTATAAATGATGTTGGACTTCAAAATGACTATTGAGTTAAGCCCTAGAACACCAAGAACCAAGTGGTGTTTGATTTCAAGATCTTCAATTCACTTGATACTATGGTTTTTTCCAAATTTTCAATCTACCATACTCTAGAAAACCCATGAAGGTGGTTTAGTTCCTTCTCTCATGAGTTTGTGAGGACTATATCTACTTTTCTAGGCATAGTATGGAGATCATGATCAAGATGATAAGAAAGGTCAAAAGACTATAGTACTCAAGGTTAGATGTGGCTGATGACCTAGAAGACACTGAAGAGGTTAAAAATACCTCTACAACACTCATGTACTAGAAGTAGGGCCATGACATGTAAATCAAGATCCTATAAGATCCCACCCTCTGAGTTGTAGTGTAGATCATTATAACCAAGATCAGTAGGACTGATAAGTGGAAGAAGGTTGACATGATACACCTTCATATTTCCTAACAAGTTACCCTAGGCTATGGGATATGTATTTTAGCCACAATATTGTTTAAGATGTAGAGAAGACCCATTAGATCCCTAAACATAGATTTATATGGGGAGTATTTCTTCTCTTAATGGTTTTTGATGAGATTGACATGCTAGACTACAATTTGAGAACACTAAAGTGGACATACCTACCCATGTACAGGTCCCATACTAAGCACTATAAGGCATTCACATGCCCTCAACACATCACCCCTCTTAAAAATTCAAGATGAGGTACTTGTTTGATAGCATGAGGGAGGAATTTAGAAACAAGTGGGGCATCTCAAAATATTTTACTCCTTTGGCTATTGAGCAAGCCTAGTTTTAGTGAAGAAACACTTCTCCCTCGCATGCATAAGATGATCCCTTCTCAAAGTCTTTCTACATGGTTAAAGTTATCATATGCCTTCTTGATGCAATACTTCATCAATTATATAAACTAGATCCATGATGCACAACCCATTACCTTTGAGGCTAATAAGATAGACTTGGAGATTCATACCCTCCAAAAAATGTTTACTTAACTAGGTATGAAGGCTTATCAAGAAAAGAGGGAGATGAACCTGATGGACATAAAGGTCAATCAAATAATGGTGGGATAATAAGTTCATAAATTTTTCTATATGTTGCACCTTTGAAAGGATCCATAGCCAAATACCCTAAGGAAAAGCTTTCATCAGTGCCACCATTAAAGAAGTGCCTTCCAATAACACCATTTAGTGTGTTATTGGGACATATTATTTGTAAGGAAGGATTTCTAGTAGACCTGATGAAGGTGTCTTTTATTCTTTGCCTCCCTATACTAAAGAATTATCACAAGGTCTACACCTTTTTAGTCTATATCGATTACTATAGAAATTTCATCTATGGTTATATAAATATTGCCACACCCTTAGAATAAAATTGAAATCATAATAAACAAATCATATAGACTTCCTCTTGTAAAGAAGCTTTTGAGACACTGAAGGACAAACTAGTCACCATTCCTATCCTCTAGTTTCCTAATTAGACAACTAAGTGAAGGTAACCTAGATCATACAATCTAATTTGATAAAAGGAAACTCACTCCAGTTGAAAGGAATTACACCACTATGGAGTGCAAATCATTATCGATTGTTTATTCTCTATAAAAGTTTTGATAGTACTTATTATCCACTCCTTTTATCTTGTATATATATCATGAGGCCTTAAAGTACCTCATCAATAAACTAGTTCTACATGGATGGATTTATTGATGGATATTTTTATTCTAAGAGTTTTAATTTTATGACATGGTAAAACTTTGGAAATTCAATTATGGACTTGACCACCTATCCCAAATTGAGTTCAGAGAACCATTATGCACCATAGAGTATGAAATGTCTGATGTTCAACTCTTTTGTGTTACTTATGTACCTAAGGATATGGAAGACATTTTTTCCTTTTTAACCACTAGATTAATGCTTTATTATATCACTCCTCAGGCAAAGAAACAACTCATGGTCCATGCCACCCCTTTTCAACTCATAGGAGGGGAACTTTACAAACTTGGCCAATATGAGATTCTTTGGTGGTGTGTTATGTAACATGAACATCCTGAGGTACTTTAATAAGTTCATGAAGGTATTACCAAAGGCCACTATTTTGGAGAAGCTACCATGCATAAAGTTTTAATGGATAGATTATGGTGGCCTACTCTTTTTCAATATGCTAAAGTGTACGTAAGATAATGTGATATATGTTAGCACATAAGAAAACCTAATTGAAGAGACGTCATGCCTCTATGAAAAATTCCTTCTTTAGAACCATTTAAGAAGTGGGCCATTGATTTTTTTGGCCTTATTACTCTAGTTTAATGAATAATAGGCTCTCAGTATATCATCAAAATAACTAAGTACCTCATGCGCTAGGATGAAGCTATGTAAACAAAATATTATACTACTACTACTACATGCATCATTTGGGAGAATATCATAACTCAGTTTGGATGCCCACTAAGTTTCAATAGTGATCATGGTACTTATTTTTTGAATAAAACAATTCATTTCTTACTAAATGTATTCATAATTGCATATCACAAAATAATGTCATACCACCCTCAAGCTAATATTGCTGTTGAGGCCTTCAACAAGATCCTAGGCACCACTTTGATGAAATTAGAAATATTGGCTGAATATACTTGGATGATAGGGTATCTATGGTCTTTTGGGATTAGTGAATAAATTATAAATGCCTAAAAAAATCACCTTATTCAATTTGGTATATAACAAAGAAGTAGTCTTTCTAATTGAGTTTTTATTATCATCTCTCCATATAGCATGCATAGGATAATTGGAAGAAGTGGCATCCTTGAAAGCACACTTATATGATTTATTACAACTTGATGAATCTTATTTACTTACTCATTAGAGTTAGGATGTGGAGATTTTAAAAAAAAGGCATGGTATGACCACCACATAAAGCACAAAACCCTTACTCTAGGCATGAAACTATTAATATATGATTCCAAGTTTATGTACCCTCTTGGAAAACTTTAGATTCACTAGGATAGACCTCTTGTTATTCATAACATTCAACCTACTAGACCATGTTGGTTACAAAGTTTGGGCATTTATTTATTTCCTTGGCATTACAATGGAAGTTAGCTCCAGTCATATTTCACTTCTGAATAGCTAAAGTATTGTAATCAATAAGGCTTTTTCCATTAGCTTAGGTTTTCTTATTTTCAATTAATGTGATGAATTTATTGTGTAAACACATTTATTAATGTAATTATATTTAATGTAATGTTTTTCTTTTCATGGAGGACCATGACTCATTTGAGTGTGGGGTAAGAAAAAGATCTATAATCTTAATTTGAATATTCATAGGTGTATGAATTACATAGGCATGAAAAGTTCTTAGG
Source organism: Torreya grandis (assembly GCA_037957365.1). NCBI lineage: Eukaryota > Viridiplantae > Streptophyta > Pinopsida > Cupressales > Taxaceae > Torreya > Torreya grandis. The sequence goes on along the minus strand of JARHVA010002100.1, from coordinate 2,160,294 downwards.
GCATGTAAGGAATATATGAATGCAAAGTGTTAAATGTGTGTAAGTAATTTCAAGCACATGAACTATGAATCCTAAGGATAAGGTTTTCTCACCATTAGTTTGAATTTGTAAAGACAATTGTCTTATACAATAAGGAAAACACGGGACATAGATATCATCCACTTCAAAGGAAGGCATGAGATGGGACATGCCATTAATGAAAAAAGAATATCTATGGCAAGAAATTTGATAATGAAATTATGTGATAATACCATTAAAATCATTAAATTCTAAAATAAATGATCAAATCATGGTGGCCATTAAATATCTTAATTAATGACATGAAGTGATGGGTGAAGGGAAAGTAGTAATGATGGTGAACCCCCCTTTGAGGCTATAAATTAGATAGTTAACTTATTTTTTCTCTTTACCTTTGCTTTTAATTATGATTAATAGAGCTAAAGAGCCAAGAATAAGTGAATACCAGAGCTAAGAATAAGTGAATACTATAGCTGAAATATAGAGAAGTCATAAGTTAATATAGGTATTAAGGAAAGCATCACTTATCACCAAGTGAAACACAAGAAAAAGTTTGAGACATGGACACGATAGAGAGAGCTTACAGGTTTCAGGTTTTAGAATTCTACCATTAGAGAATAATCAAGATTAAAAATCCAAAGTCATTAGCCATAACCATGTATTGATTTGAAAATGTTAGATGACTAAGCATAAACCTTTGGGATCCTTGGAGGGTGATGAAAACCAAGAAAAAGGCCTTGAGAATTGAACCATTAACTATAATACCAAAGAAAGAGGAGGTACATGGAAGAGATAAGGTTTTCATTAGGGAAGAGACTCTAGAAGAGCAAGTTTAACATGCAAAGAGAGAGGCAACCAGCATGACATGACCAACAAAAAAACTCAATCATCCCCACCCCCACCTCTTTTGATTAAGGAAATACAATATCTAAAATTGGTATTGCACATAGACAATTAGGTCTCTAATGTCTCCACTTGAATAATATTTGATTATAACCATCAAAAACCTAGAAACAAGATTGGACTTCAAAATGACTATCAAGTCAAGCACCACAACACCAAGAACCAATTGGTGTTTGATCTCAAGATATTTAATACAGTAGATGCTATAGGGTTTTTTTAACTTTTTAATCTACCATACTTTAGAAAACCCATGAAGGTGGTTTATTTCCTTCTCTTGCGAGTCTATGAGTATATCTACTTTACTAGGCATAGTATGAAGATCATGCTCAAGATGATAAGCAAGGTCAAAAGACTATAGTGATTAGGGTTAGATATGGCTAATGACTTGGAAGACACTGAAGAGGTCCAAAATACCTCTACAACACTCATGTACTAGAATTGGGGCCATGACATGTACATCAAGAACCTATAGGATCCCACCCTCTAAGTTATAGTGTAGATAATTATGACCAAGATTGGTAGGACTGATCAGTGGAAGGAGGTTGACATGATGCACCTTTATATTTCCTACCAAGTTACCCAAGGCTTGAAATATAATTGGGATATATATTTTAGCCAAAATATTGTTGAAGATGTAGAGAAGACCCATTATATCCCCAAACATAGATTTATATGGGGAGTATTTCTTCTCGTAATGGTTTTTGATGAGATTGACATGCTAGACTACAACTCAAGAACACTGAAGTGGACATACCTACCCACACATAGGTCCCCTATTAAGCACTATAAGGCATTCACATACCATCAACACATCACCCTTTCCTACAAAATAAATATGAGGAACTATTTTGATAGCATGAGGGAGGCATTTAGAAACAAGTGGTGCATCTTGAAAGATTTGCCTCCTTTGGTTGCTGAGCGAGCCTAGTTTGTAGTGAATCAACACTTCTCCCTTGTGCACATAAGGATGATCCATTATCAAGAGATTTCTACATGTTTTAAGTTATCATATTCCTTCTTGATATAATACTTCATTGATTCTATGAACTGGATCTATGATGCACAACCCATTACCTTTGAGGCCAGGAAGATAGTCTTGGAGATTCATACCCTCTAAAAAAATGTTTATTTATCTAGATATGAAGACTTATCAAGAAAAGAGGTAGATGAGCTTGATGGATATAAAGGTTAAGAAAATAATGGTGGGAGAATAAGTTCATAACTTGTTATATATGATGTACCCTTGAAAGGATCCACAAGTAAATACCCTTAAGAAAAGCTTCCATTAGTGCCACCATTGAAGAAGAAAAAGAAGGTTGAGCATGAGGCCAGTGTGAGTGGTCAGTGGGCACCACCAAAGTGGTAGAAGACTACCTAAGATCCATAATAAGGCCCCTTATTTTTATACCCATCTCCACTACATGCTTCTCCACCTCTCCCTTCTCTACCTCACCCTTATCTACCTCTCCCATCTCCACCTCACCCTTCTCCACCTTACCCATCTCCACCTTACCCATCTCCACCTCACCCATCTCCACATCACCCTTATCCACCATACCCATCTCCTCCTCACCCATCCCCACTATTATCATCTCCACCACACACATATCCACCATACCCTTCACCTCCATGATTATCTCCACCTAATCACCACCATCCTAAGTCCCTACACCTCCACCTTCTCATCTACACATTTATCCCACTTAGGCTTCACCAATTCAAACATCACATCCATATCCCCCAAAAGCATCCTCAGGAGCTATACAATAGTAGACCATAGAATAAGTACCTAAGTAGGGAATCCCTACAGTGTAGGTATAAAAAATGGATTTTGACTCCAAGAAGACTCTTTCCACAGTGTAAGAGGAAGACATTGTCTCTGATGACTCATTATTTGATGTGGGGGAACTTTATGATGAATAGGGGAATGGTGAGTAAGAGAGGAGCGAAATGACCATTGATAGAAATTCTATGGCTACTAGTGTTGGGGTCAAAGTAGAGCATGACCCTAATAAAGGGAAGGGATTGGCTGGGTCTATGAAAGATCTTGGTGATGATGTAACTATCAATCTGCATGAACATTATCAATTTTTCATACCTAAAAACATGTTATATCTATGGCCAAATTTCATTCCTAAGGATGCAATCTTAGAAACAAGGAAGCATGTATCATTTATTCTTGACATGTATAATGAAGAGTGAGAATTTGAGTTCCCCTAAGAAAAAATTTCCTTGGGACTTAATGCTCCTATGTTTCCCAAGACACTATGGGTAGATCCCCCCTCTTCTTGAAAGTACCATATTTTTGAAACTAGCCATGGAGGTCACATTCTAGAATATTTTGTTAGATTTTGATGTGTAAACTACCAAGAGGAAACATGCATAAATTATGAGTATGTATAATAAGGAAGTCATTGCCAAATAGGCAGTTGCTGAGGAAGTGGCTACTCTAAAGTAGAAGGTCAAAGAGGCCATAGAGGCAAAAGTGTGAACAATAAACCTCTTTAAAAAAATTAGAATAGGATTCAGTGCTAGTGAATGACATACCTATTGATGGGGATACCATAATCAAGTTAAAGACCTTGGTGAATCTTGCTAAAAATATGAATAGAGCAGCCCATGCTGAAGGATGAGGGACTAGAGTTGGTAGAGCAGTTCACTGAGGTAATATAGGTCTACAATCACACCCTAGAAAGGGTTGGGGAAGTCATCCCCATTTTAGATGGAATTTTTGAGTGGTTGACATGCCCAAATAAAATCTTGGAGGCTTGGCTCCAAGCTAAAGAAGTTTAGAGGCAATAACTATCTAATGTTGTGCTCTTAATAAAGGATTGCATCAACCATGCAAAGACATTAAAAGATATAAAGATGATGGAGGAAATCATCAATGCTCATCATCAACACCTGAATGAAATTTTTGATGCCCTCATAAGATAGGTTGTCAAATAAGTATCAACACTTGAATACATCTATAAGGATGCCATCACGTCCCTAGATGAACTAGTTAGGAAGGCCAATGAGACCTCTAGTGTAATGTCCCTTACTTAGGGGCTCTCTTATCTGCACAAAAACTCTGATACCAAAGACCAAAGCTCTGATACCACTGTAATGTCCCTACGAATATCAAAACAAAGCTCCGAATTGCTTATCTAAATTTCTGCAAAATATCTTCAAATAGATGAATAAATCACAGTATAATTTCTTATTTATTTGCTCATAAGCTTACAATTTGAGATCCTCTGTCAGGTATACAAAGAATATCGAAAGTTCGGCCTTATAGCCTGAATATTCCGTGAACTGGGTTGAATCTGGCACGTCTCAGCCTGCTGTGTAAAAAACAGAGTCGCCGACGTCGGTTATACTGCCGTCGTCGGTCGACCTGTAGTGGTCCCCTTGCCGACGTCGGTGATGAGTCGACCGATGTCGGTCTCTGTAAGTTCCTGTTCGCCGATGTCGGTACCTTGAATTTCTGTAGATGCGTATGGATTTTTCGCAGATTTGTACGGAAGTTGTATGGCCGCTGATATAACACACCCTGTATGCCTGATCCTGATCTGTAGAATTATGGGCTGACACAAAAGATCTATATCTGGATAATTCTTGAATCAAAAACCCAAAATAAAGAAAATACCTGTAAACCCTTGTGATAGCTTCTGAGTGAAGTTATCTCTCAAATACCTGTAATACTATGATAACTTCTGGGTGAAGTTATCTCTCAATTCGGCAATAGATCAGCTGATCTTTCACAACCTCTGAATCGCACACAATGAAGAGTTGACGTTCTCCACTGCAATTGGAATCCTGGAACCCTTGGCTCAGTCTTCACAGAAGAATTTCTTAACAAGAATCAATATCAATAATAAGCATGGATACAAACTCTCTTCCATGAGAGATTCTTATACACCTCCAAAGGTGTGCTTGCTAAAATTAGATTCCCTTAAATTAGACTGGGGCTTCCTTAATTTAGAACTAGGGTCTTAAAATTAGACCAATTCTTAAATTAGAATGAGGATCCTAAAATTAGACCCAATAATAACTAATTAATAATTAATAATTAATAATTAATAATTAATTAAAATTGGACCAAATACTTAATATTTGATTAAATCAATCAAATATTAATATCTCATTTAATTCATGTCCTAAAGAGCCCAAACGAAAGCCAAGCCCAGCTCCATCAAGACCCTCTATCCACCTCATCAGCCTACGAGGGTCGCATAATAGGCTAATCATCTACTCTGCACATGTCGACTAAAAAGGGGACATGACAATCCGCCCCTCCTGAAATTGCTTGCCCTCAAGCAATCGCTGAATACCCGGATCCCAAATGAAGTCTCGATCTACAGTGCTGTCAACCAACACAAACTCCAGGCCCTGTCCATCACCACTCTCATCCAATGGCATCACATCACCTCTGTCTCCTGTATGCATATCGTCATCAACATGTGACCCCCCTGTAAAAGAAAGTTGAGCCTCTACCACATGTGCTGACTCTTGAACTGAACTCACCTCAAGACAAAGCTCATCCTCATATCTCTCCTGTGTTGGTGCCAATGTGCCCTCATCATCGCACTCTATCATATCATGTCGTATAGGCATCTCCATCCGATGAAAAAACATATGCTTGAAGCTGCTGCCCCGTATTGCCTTAAGAATATGTGTTTTTCCATCAACCTAAAAATGAACCTCCATATCTTTGAGATGAAGAGTAACTTCCTCAAATGAATGAAGCCACTTCATACCCAAGACTAATTCTATGTCCCCCATGTTCACTACAAAATAATTAGCCTTGAACTCATAGTTGTTCAAGCGCAATGGGAGATCTCTAATCATGCGCTCACACTTAAGAGTGTGACCATCGGCGACCTTAACTCTAATCCCCTCAAAATCTTCGGTAGTGAGTCCACGCTCCTCCACCAATCTAGCATCTATGAAATTATGTGTGGCTCCTGTATCAAGAAGGGTGGTAACCTTCTGCCCTGCCAAAACTCCATGGAGTCTGAATGACTCATCCGACTGAATGCTGGATAGGCGTGCCTCCTGTATATGAAGCTCTACATCTACCTCTGCCTTAGGCTCTGAAGCCTTTGCCTCCTCAGAACTACCCTGCTGTTCGGAATCTTCTGATTCTGCATCCTCATAATACGCCCACATCACACGATTTGCTTTGCCCTTAGGCCTCAAAGGGCAATCGTGATGGATATCATATGGACCTTTGCAGTAGAAGCAAAGCTTCTTCCTGCGTAGATCATTAAGTGCCTCACGATCCAAAGGTGGTGCTGCTGGATTGGCCTTTGAATCATTTTTAACCCCGGATTTATCTATGTTAAAATCCGGTCTCTCTGTATCCCCGTTGGAGTGCTTATGGTCTCTAGATGAAGAAGTACCTCTGGAGTTAGATCTACTTGATGGGGCTGCCATCTCCATACTGTGCGCCTTCTTCATAGCTTCCTGTAATGAAGGAGGATCAAAGCCTTTGATCCAACCTCTCAAGGGTTCTGTCAATCCCTCCATGAAGAGTACTACTAGTCGCCTCTCTGAAATGTCAGGAACCATGACTGATAACTTCTGGAAGTCACCAATGTATGACTCTAGACTGCCGCTTTGGCGTAACTATGCCAACTCTCGAAAATAGGACTCTGGATCCCTCCTGTCAAAGCGCTCTACCAGCCTGTCCACAAACTCCTGATAAGAAGTGATCTGATCATGATGGAGTGTCACCATCCCATGGTGCCACCAATCGTGAGCTACTCCCTCAAGATGTAGTGTCGCATATCTGATAGCATCTTCCTCACCCATCAGTCGCAATGTGAGAAATGTATCCAGCTTACTAACCCAGGCTTGTGCTGTCACCTTACCACTACCGTCAAATGTTGCTAGTGTGAGCCTACTCGTAGCCTGCTTCAGATCATTGTTCTGGGGTCTTGGTCTCCCATTCTGTCGACCTCGGTAATGTTCTTTCCTTTGTGTGAGGAATCGGTCAAAAGTAATCATCTCCCTGACCACATGTGGTAATGACTCCCACTCTTCAGTTGCTGCCCTGAATGTGTCTATAAATTCCTCCTCATGCTCTTCACCTGCGATAACCTCTTCTGCTTCCTGTCTCACAAAGATAGGCCTAGTAGGCCTATTCGCTGTACGAGAAATAGTCCCATGGCCTCGCTGTGATCCTGCAACACTCCTGACATCTTCACGGTGTGGGGAATGTCTCCTCAGAGAACCCAATCTTGGCAGTGCTGCTGCCAACTGCTGTAATACCTGGTTATTTTGCCTTTGCCTTTCTCGTAGTTCTCTAAGAGTAAGTAAAACTTCTGGATCATCTTGGTCTCTCGGATGATGAGGAATACGGGCCCGGCCAATATCATCACCCATCTCTTCCGGCGGTTGTTCTAGAACTTGAGTACCTTCAAGCAAAGCTTTACTGCGTGTGTAATACCCGTGTGGTCGCAACTCTTGTCGCTGCATAAAATTTCTAAACCCTCAGGATGGCAGGATTTAGCTCTGATACCACTGTAATGTCCCTTACTTAGGGGCTCTCTTATCTGCACAAAAACTCTGATACCAAAGACCAAAGCTCTGATACCACTATAATGTCCCTACGAATATCAAAACAAAGCTCCAAATTGCTTATCTGAATTTCTGCAAAATATCTTCAAATAGATGAATAAATCACAGTATAATTTCTTATTTATTTGCTCATAAGCTTACAATTTGAGATCCTCTGTCAGGTATACAAAGACTATCGAAAGTTCGGCCTTATAGCCTGAATATTCCGTGAACTGGGTTGAATCTGGCACGTCTCGGCCTGCTGTGTAAAAAACACAGTCGCCGACGTCGGTTATACTGCCGTCGTCGGTCGACCTGTAGTGGTCCCCTTGCCAACGTCGGTGATGAGTCGACCGATGTCGGTACCTGAACTTTCTGTAGATGCGTACGGATTTTTCGCAGATCTGTACAGAAGTCGTACGGCCACTGATATAACACACCCTATATGCCTGATCCTGATCTGTAGAATTATGGGCTGACACAAAAGATCTATATCTGGATAATTCTTGAATCAAAAACCCAAAATAAAGAAAATACCTGTAAACCCTTGTGATAGCTTCTGAGTGAAGTTATCTCTCAAATACCTGTAATACTATGATAACTTCTGGGTGAAGTTATCTCTCAATTCAGCAATAGATCAGCTGATCTTTCACAACCTCTGAATCGCACACAATGAAGAGTTGATGTTCTCCACTGCAATTGGAATCCTGGAACCCTTGGCTCAGTCTTCACAGAAGAATTTCTTAACAAGAATCAATATCAATAATAAGCATGGATACAAACTCTCTTCCATGAGAGATTCTTATACACCTCCAAAGGTGTGCTTGCTAAAATTAGATTCCCTTAAATTAGACTGGGGCTTCCTTAATTTAGAACTAGGGTCTTAAAATTAGACCAATTCTTAAATTAGAATGAGGATCCTAAAATTAGACCCAATAATAACTAATTAATAATTAATAATTAATAATTAATTAATAATTAATAATTAATTAAAATTGGACCAAATACTTAATATTTGATTAAATCAATCAAATATTAATATCTCATTTAATTCATGTCCTAAAGAGCCCAAACGAAAGCCAAGCCCAGCTCCATCAAGACCCTCTATCCACCTCATCAGCCTATGAGGGTCGCATAATAGGCTAATCATCTACTCTGCACATGTCGACTAAAAAGGGGACATGACAATGGAATTTTTGAGTGGTTGACATGTCCAAATAAAATCTTGGAGGCTTGGCTCCAAGCTAAAGAAGTTTAGAGGCAATAACTATCTAATGTTGTGCTCTTAATAAAGGATTGCATCAACCATGCAAAGACATTAAAAGATATAAAGATGATGGAGGAAATCATCAATGCTCATCATCAACACCTGAATGAAATTTTTGATGCCCTCATAAGATAGGTTGTCAAATAAGTATCAACACTTGAATACATCTATAAGGATGCCATCACGTCCCTAGATGAACTAGTTAGGAAGGCCAATGAGACCTCTAGCCAACTTGAGGAGATGAATATATAAAAGGAGGCTATAGATGAATTAATTTCCAAACTATTTGAGGCATTGTCACTTTGCGATAGTGTTAGAAAGGAGATCGAGCAATAGGGACATGAATTTTTGATTGAGGCTATTAGCACAAGTTAGTCTGGGATGGACTACGAGATTAATGTGGGGTAATATTGGCCCCAAAGTTTGGATAAGTATTATCCATTTTGGCACGAGATTGATATGGTGTGGAAGGACCTATTGGCCATTTTTTTCCCACATACCAAACTTGCCTAAATGTAGTGTAGTTTCCTGAGGATCAAGTATGGAGCAAGGCTTGGACAAGATTTTTGGATGAATTAATAGAAAAAAGGGATCTTATAGATTTTAGAGATTTTGAAAACACTTTGAGCTTGCTTAAAAGTGTATCTTTCCAATTTATAAGGGGTAGGTCTATGGTTGCAAAGAGACCCTATGGGATGGATGTCAAAAGTTATTGGGTTAAGTATGGAAATTCAAGGAATCCATCTAGTTATTCATTATGTTTATATAAGCATCTTGGGTCTAGTGGTAGAAATTTTGAGTGGGTAGTTTGATGATGCCAGATCTCACACATGTGGACAAGTCAAGAAGAATTAGTCATATGGGTTTATTTACTTTTGTGCTAAGATCATATGTGCCAAATATTATGTCCTCTACCAATCACATCAAAATTAATGGAGATCAAATGTTAGCCTCTCAGTTAAATTCTATTGTTTTTCCACACAACCAATTTTTAAGAAGTTTGAATAGAGCCAAGTAAGCATCTTGACAAGGACATATTTCACATGTGTAGTAGTTATAAGAGAAGGCCATCACATGAGTTTGTTCATCTTAGTCCCTAGTTATAATGCTCTAAGTTTTTATTAATCCACCAAAGCATGGTAGGAGTTATGTAGGTTCAAAGTTGGCTCTTTAAACAAAATTTTCCAAGTTTCCATACTTAGCCATTTTTGAGCCAGGATGTCATGCAAGATCATATGGACCAGCCATATTGAGAATTTAATATATTCACTTTGATATCTCTTGGGACTAAAAAATCAAATCAGTTTGTCATTTTTGACATTAAGAACATCTCTTAAAAGTTTGATGCCTTTGTGACCTTTTCTCTTCAAGTTATAAGCTTTAAAAAATGGACCTGCAGTATAAGACCTTCATGCTAACATCAAACTAAAGCTCAATAAAAAATATATCTATGCTTAAATTTGATAGTCTATGAGATGTGAGACATAAAATGATGGTCGATAGAATGCCAACTTTAAAGATAGAACAAGATAAATCCTATTGAGCTTAAATTTGATGGTCATGCGATGGTCATATGAACATCATCTGATAGGAGCAAGGGCATAAATTTTAGGGTTGTGAACTAGCCATTATCTTTCAAATGGTGGTCCCAGTAGATCAATGGTTGGCTTTTGATCGAGCATCTAGATCTAATGGCAAGTGAAGGTCAAAGGGTTAGTAAATCTCAAGGGTGAATGTGTTTAATGGGTAGAAGATTGATGCTCCATGGGACTTCATATAGATTAAAATCAATGAAATGAGTTGGGTCAACATGTCAATGAGCCAAATCATATTTTGATAACCAATTAAATTAAAGATGATCCTAGTATTCTTGATGGAGGTTGAGATTCTATTTTTTACCATGAACATAAGATTTTATAGGGTCTTCCCAATGCCATTAAAGATGGTTCTAATGCCATAGAGTGGTCTAACTAATTTAGTAGGATATAAAGAATACAAAAATACCACCATTGAAGCTAATATTGATCTCTAATTTGATAAGTTAGAGCTTATAGGGTTCATGCTTGAGACTAGTTCACCAAGTTAAATAAGGATCTATGTATAATAAATTACTAGACCCTACAGAAATAAAGTAGGGTCTAGAAGGTGCTATATGGTCTATAGGTCTATTTTAATATATAAAACTATAAAGAAATGTCCTTAGATTGGTTTTCTATCTATATGTGGGAACTATGATCTAGATATGAAATTGGATCAGACAAGTGACTAATGCAAAGAGTTTTCATCCTTCAGCATGGCCATAGTCTCGATAAGTAGCCACCTAAAAATCATGAAGCCATGATTTGGTTAGATCTATGATCACGAGGTTTTGAACTCAAGTAAGAGATGGTGTGAAGGATCAAAGAAAGGGTCCAATGATAGGAACTATAGTGAGGAGCATTCAATGCATCCTTAGAACCTTTGGGAACTTTCTCACTCAACAAGCCATGGACATTGTCCTAATTGATCAAAGAAGAGTCAAGGTTTTCATTGGTTAAAATGCAAAGGTGGTAGCTCAATTTCAATTAATGACCTAGGACAAGTTTTCTTTTTTTGATGGCATGCTCACACATCCTTTCTATCTATTTCTCTTCTACTATATATCCTGGTTTCATTCCCATTGAGGGGGTTCTCAAATTTTAGAATTTAGCATTTTTTCTTGAAATAAGGATACTCATTGAGAATATTACAAGAATGTGATTGTTTGATATGGTTAAGCCCTATCAAAATATTGTAAAAATTTCCTTTTGAATTAATAGGATCAAATCTTTGCCTATCTCTTGTCTTTAATAAGTGTTTGACATGCTTGTGTATGGTAAATTTGCTAAGAAGATTCTTCCTAGTTTGTTTTCCTTCTACTTGCCTCTTTGAAGGTGTTTTGAAACTAACTTACAAGTCTGGATTAATGTTCTATTTGGAACCTCTTCTATGAAATATTTATGCAACTAGTGAGATTGAGTAAGCCATAGTTGTCTTTTGTTTATCTAGTATGTGTTCAAGATTATATGAGTGCCCATTTAACTTTGGTACATCACCCTTATAGATTTATTAAGAGCCCTTAACCATCTTTCTAACCTTTTTCCCTTTGAATCATTAGTTTAAGTGAGCATCAAGAGGAAGTCATCCTTATCTAGAGGTTCAACCCCAACATAGGTTACCCATAGCCTAGAGTTGTCCCAATATTATAGATTAGTTGGAGAGAGCTTGAATAACCCTCTCCAAGGGTAAGAATAAAGTTTATAATAGTTTATAACATGCTTGGTAGTTCTAAGGTCCAAAGAAGTGGAAGTATTTTTGATGTTTTCCTTCTACATATCAGCCTTTGGAGGCATTATACAAACATCAGTGATGACTCCAAGTAGTTTTCAACTGGTTAAAGTAGTCCAAGTAAGCCTTTAAGAAAATTTCACCTTTATCTGGTCTCTTTTATGAGTCTTTATGGTTGGGTTTAGGGCAGATTTCTATCCTAATTAGGTTGATGAGCTATATCATTAACCAAATGAAGCCTACCAAACTTATTATGACCCTCACCAGCTATCTAATCATTCCTATCATCCCTACAATGGGCCTATCTTTCCTTCATATCAACCTACTTACCCCTCTAGCCAACCTTGTGAAAACAATGTTTCTACCACCACATCCTTGTTGGCATACAAGCCAAATATGCTAAAATTAGAAGAGTTGATGAGAAAATGGGACATAGAACTTGATGTGATCCCTTTCCATCTCATATAGAGGATAAAGAAGTCAATTCAAATGTTGATAGGTAAATGGATGTCTATTTATTAATGATGATTTATATGAAATGAGGACTTTAATCTAATGGTGGAAAGATATATTAGTAAGGTGGAAGAATCAATAAACCCAATCTAAGTAAACTCAAACTTCCATCTCACCCTATCAAGAGGAAACAACTTAAGCTATAAATGATCAATAAGATGTTCCTTCCATTTCCCAACTCAATTTAGTTTCCCTACATGAATTTCTTCATGAGTCAACCATTCTCAAGGTTTTAAGTTTTATGGAGCCACCCTCCATTGATGAACCATCCATCATACTTCATGCTCCATATCTAACTCATCAATACCCCATTAAATCTCATCCTCCACCTTAAAACCATGAGCTTATCCATCAACTTTCTACCTTGCCCTTTCTAAAAAAGGAACCCATCTTGAGGGAAACTTCTCCAATACCTATCCAAATATAAGATAAAGAGAAGTGTGTAAAGGTCAAGACAAGATAAATATCAAGTCTCTCAAGTCCTTCATCTACCCTTCAGGTTGATATATCCATGAAGACTCTTGCCCTCTCACCGTCTCCTTTTATGAAGAGGAGCCTATTCTATGGAGTATAGATGAAGAACTTGAAACTACTAGAAAGCCTCAAGATGGTTATGAGGATAATGCTTAAAACATGTATGATGAGGAAATATTTCTTGGTACTCCTATTTATCAAGAAGGAAACAAATCTATCTTCCAAGATGATGAGAAACATTGTCTTAATGGAGGGGTATAAACTAATGTGATAGACAGAAGTGAAAGAGAGGATATTGATTAGGTATGGTAGTAGTTGTACCATGGTTTCATGAAAGAAATGGACTTGATTGGAAAGCATGTGATCTCTTTATCACATGAAGGTGAACATAAAAATGAAGTTTTAGATATTGGTAGCCTCCTATAAGAAGATAAATCAGGTTTCTCATGAGAGAGACATGATGAATTGATCCTTGAATGGGCATACGAGCTTCCATTCTTCATGTATAAAGAAGAAAATTAGTTTATTTCTCATGGATGAAATCTTGATGAGAAGAGAGGTAACTATATGACAACTGAGTAGGATATAACTAAACATGAGATGGTTAGCCCTTAGGAGAATAGTGAGATTGATACTAATCTTGGCATAATTTTGAGTGATAAAGAGAAAATGGATTGTCGCGAGGAGCCAATTTTTTATATGTAAGCTTGGATAACATACCCATACCTCCATGTGACCAAGATGATGTTTTCCTCCCAAATCAAGGTGTGATCATTTTAGAGATCTCTCACAATTCCAAAAATAGACAACCATATAAGGTAAGGGTAAAATATTAATGTGAGCATTTTTACGTTGGGGACATGTTTGTTGATGATATATTAGAGGACATGCCAATGAAGTTGAAAAGCAACAAGCATGATATATCAAATTCATTAGTTCAAAGGTAATTTTTTCCACAATATGTCTCATATCATGAGGTAAATGATCTTAGAAGATTTCCTTTTGATCTAGGAGGATCGGTTTTGAAATTTTATTTATACATAGTAGTTTAGTTATTTTTATGCTTTTCTCTAAGTGCCTTTATGCACATGTTATTAATAGGTTAGCTAATTTTATTTACTACATGTACTTATTTTTTATTTCCTTATTTTTTTCTTGTTTATTTCATCCTTTTGATTTAAGAGAGGTTCCAGAAAGGGTTAGCTTGGTAAAAAAGAAGCTTGTGACTCCATACCCAATGGATCAGACTAGGTACATAGTCTGAGTTCTTTTGAATATACATGCATGCAACCCCTATGCGTCACCAAAGATGTTGGCCATTTTTTGCCCCACATACCAAGCCTTGAAAAGTTGAGAAAAGTTCATATGGAGCTAGTGGATCAAAGGATTTGGAATAAGCTAGAATTATAAAATAGAGGGATCTAAGTAGGTTCTCATATGTACCAAGAATTCAATAATGTGGACCAGGTTGTACAAGCCTTAAGAATCCATCAGAACCTTGAAATATTGATTAGAGAATGAATTGTGTAATGTTTTAAAGCTAGACCATCACTAGGATATCACAAATAAATAAGTAGACTAGTCAACATGTGCATTTAATATCTCACTCAGGGAGCCTTATGTGACCAAGAAATCAAACACAAATGTAGTTCTACATGCTAGGATCATCCTCAAAAAAATTTAGATCTATGCAAAATTTTTGGTTTGAGTTAGAAGATTTCAAAGATAGACCTATGTAGTAAGATGTTCATGCTAATGTCGAGTTTAAACTTGAAAAAAGTGAGTCATTTTGAGCTTAAATTTTATGGTCATGTAAATATCAATAATGGTTTCATCGACATAAAATTACATCCTACTTATCTTTAAATTTAAACTCATGAACTAGCCATTAGCTTTTAAATAGTGGGTCTTAATAAGATCAATAGTCCTTACTTGTTTGTACATCTTGATCCAACAATGCAAGATGGTCAAATGGTTAGATAGCTCAAGAGACCACCATGTGTTGTAAGTGTATGGGATGAAAAATTGACATAGGATCTTGCAATCAAATGTGCATTTACCAAGAGGAACTAGTGGGGAAAAAGTTGATAACTTAAAGGTGGATTAGAGGGTTCATGTTTATTTATATCTAGATCTTATGGAGTGAATGAAGGTCAAGGGGTCAATAAGCCAAGCTAGATTTTTGATAGCTAATAAACATAAGGACCAAGCTAGGACATTTTTTACTAGAGTCAATGGAACAACCTGACTCAAGCAAAGCAAATAGATGGACTTGAGCTGGTGAAATACATAAACCTGAGTTCAAGCTCAAATATGAGTTGAGTTAGACTAGAGTACATAAATAAAGGACCAAGTATTGTCATCAAGGTTATGTATAGATAGATTAGGTCTTTTAGACCTAATA
Source organism: Torreya grandis (assembly GCA_037957365.1). NCBI lineage: Eukaryota > Viridiplantae > Streptophyta > Pinopsida > Cupressales > Taxaceae > Torreya > Torreya grandis. Next base: position 2,144,863 of record JARHVA010002100.1, on the reverse strand, counting down.
TAAATTAAAGGCCAATGTCTTATCAATAAAATGGGACTGAGCATCGAGCAAAGTTCCATCTATAAGGACCATAAGAAAACCAATAACCTTAGATTGGTTTTCCTCTATAGTGAACTTAGGTCTAGTTCTCAAAGAAAGGGGAAGGTATGTGTAATCAATGAAGAAGAACCCTATGACATGCCCTTGGAAAACATCTACTCAAGTAGTTTTTTCCATAGCTCTATTAGGATCAAAGATATAAGGCTTGTCCTTATCATAAAGCCAAGTGGAAAGGTGTGTAAAAGATCAAAGATAGAGATCTAGTGGTTGGAAATGTAGCCATAAAATTTAATAGATTTTCATAATGCCTAAGGGTCCCTTTTAGGAATAGGATCATGAATCACCATCTTTATCAAAGCTCTTGTCTTCTAGTGTATTACTTAGAGACTATTAGGGAAAATGTAGGCTTTCTTATCCATGATGGATTTTTTCATGATTGGACCAAAGTGTGATGGAACATGCCTTAAAATCTAGAAGTTCATTAATTATTCTCAAAATGTGCTCCCTTTTCTCTCTTCTTTTTCTATATTATCCCATTCTTTCCATTTGTAAAGGGTTCTAAGCTTTTAGAATTTAGCATTTTTTTCTAAGATAAGGATACTCATTAAGACTCTTTCAAGAGGGGACTCATTTTATATGGTTAAACCCTATCAAAATATTGTAAGAATTGCCTTTTGATATAATAGGATCAACTCTTTGCCTATCTCTTATCTTTAATCAATGCTTAACATGCTTATATATGGTAAATTTGTGAAGGAAATGCTTCCTAGTTTATTGTCCTTCTACTTGCCTCTTTGAAGGTGTTTTCAAACTAACTTGCAGGTCTAGATTAGTATTTCGTTTGGAACCTCTTATATGAAATATTTATGTAACTAGTGAGATTGTGAGATTGAGTAAGCCATAGTTGTATTTTATTGATCTAGTGTGTGTTCAAGCTTATATGAATGTCCATTTAGCTTTGGTGCATCACACTTATATCTTTATTAAGAGAACTTAACCATATTTTTAACCCTTTTCCCTATGAAGCATTAGTTTTTCATTAGTTTAGGTGAGCATCAAAAGGAAGATGTCCTTCTCTAGAGGTTCAAACCTAACATACGTTACCTATAGCCTAGGGTTGTCCCAAAATTATAGATTAGTTGGAGAGAGATTAAAGAACCCTCTCTAAGGGTGCAAATTAAGTCTATAATGGGTCCAAAAGTGGTTCTCATGGTGATAAATGGCATTGGGAGTGGGCTCTAGGACAACTAGTTAAAGGTGGATTGAGATTAAAGACCTCCATCAGTGGTGTCTAAGAGATTTGTAGATTTCATGGAGTCTTTTATAGGTTGGGGAGAAAATATGAGTTGAGAATGAAATAAAACATCAAAAAGTAAACACTCAAAGATAACCTTTAGGGTCAATTGTAAGCATAAAATGCTAGATCACTAACCATGACATCAAGTGGCTTCTAGAAGAAAAGTGGAATGGGGTGTAGAAGTCAAGTGGGAAAGCCTTTGGGGAATTAAGGGAAAATATTTTTGTCTTATAGTGCCTTTTTAGGCCAATGCGAATGATTGAAGACCCTTTTGACCTTGGAGGTTAATTTTATGAGAGAGGATCCATGCTTAATTAAGCTAAATGTTGTTGAGACTCCATAGAAGGTGGTTGAGTGACATTTATTGAATTTTGAGAGCTTTCTCCTCCTCTTTCTTCCTTTTTCTCCTATATCTCCCTCTTATTCCCAATTTTTAAGATACAATCTCATTTGAAAAGGCAAAACCCTATCAAAATTTTGTAAAATAGCCTTTTTAATTAATAAGATAACTTATTTTGCCTATCTCTCAATTGTATCTTGTGCTTTGTTAGTCTGTGTATGATTGCTTTATGGAGAGGTGTTTTTCCTTGGTAATTATCTTTCTTTCTTGCCTTTTTTCAAGTTTTCCACCATTTTTGTAGGTCTAAAATTGTGATTTTTTGGTCATTAGTGAAGGTATAATGTGAGTTTTATACTCCTCTATGCTTCATCTCCTGGCTAGTGGGCCTAGTTTTAGAAAGATTGATGCAAAGTGACCAGTTTAAGAGATTGTGTGAGTAAGGGTTATATTTTAACTACCTTAGTTTTATTTTTATGAAATTTGGAGTGTATTTAATTTTGGCATAATGCTTTATTTGTGTTTTTAATCATCCCTTATAACCCTTCTATCCATTTTCCAAGTAGAATTTGTAATTTAGTTGAGTTACTAAGAGGAACCAACCTTATCTAGAGGTTCAACCCCATCACAGGATACCCATAGCCTAGATTTGATCCCATTTTGTATCCATGAGTGAGAGAGACTCTAAATAACCCTCTCACAAGGGTAAACTTATTTTCTACAATAGTTTCTAAAATGCCTAGTGGGACAATATTTGAAGAAGATTGATTGAGATTGATGCTAGTCTTGGTCCATTTGTAGAAGCTATTTCATCCACATTTTTAGCATTTGGATATTATAAAGAACACTCAACATTTTGGTGGTAGAACAATATCTATCTTTCATGCCAAAGGTGACTACAAGATCATCTTATAGAGGCATTCCTTTTAAAATTTTTGAATTGCATTTTAACTTGATAAAAATATTGAGGTTTGCTAACACTCTTCCTTACAAACAAAATTTTCTTCCTAAATCAATTTCTAAGTCTACCTCCACAAGTAGATATTTGTTGGGCCCTTTTACTACCATGGCTACCCCTAGAGCTTTGTATTTTGTGGCTTTCAATGGTCAAATTCCTTTGGACCTCAATTAGTGTGATCCCATTCTAGTGGAAACCCTTAAGAGTGTGCCTTAATTCATAAGAGATAATTCTACAACCCCTTCTAAACATGTCAGAGATATAGCCAACTTTTGCAATATCTATGACATCAATGAAGAAAATGTGGCTATCAAGTTATTGGCCATCTATTTAAAGGGTAAGGCCCTAGAATAGTATAAGAACCTTGATCCTGACTCCATCAAAACATGGGAATAGTTAGGTGATTCTTTGTGAAAGAGGTTTAAAGATAAAAGTGACCACTTGTCACTTGCAAACAATTGACTAAAATAAAGAGGAATGCTCAAGAGGTTATATAAGATTTCAATAATAAGTTTCAAAAGACATGGGGTGGGATTCTAATATATATCAGGAATACTCCTAACTAAGCTTTCCTCTACTATCTAAAATATCTCACTAGTAACATTCAAATGATGATATAGTCTATGGGGGAACACACTACCAAATGCTTATGAAGTGGCAATCAGAACAAAGAATAGCCTAGTGTAAGTTGGTAAGCTCACACCTAGGAAACCTATGCCCTTGTTTTATGAGATTAATCCACCTTCTATTGTCATTCCTCCCCTTGTTACCATTACTCCTTTGCCAATACTTGCTATCATACCTACACCAAAATAAGAAAAATCTTCAATTAGTTAGTCCAGTGACTTTCAAGAACTCAATAATATATTTCAATCCTTGGGAAATGAATTTATAAATGTAAAGAGGTATCAATATCAGTATAATATACCATATCATCCCCCATATCATCCCCAATAGTATTACCAAGCTAATAGGCCACCCTTCAAGGTAAATTTCTAAGGGCAAGGACAAAGGCAACCTAACTATGCTAGGCAAAACAATTACAATCCTAATACTAAAAGTTATTATAATACCTTGGTCCATATTCATAACAACATTAAAAAAAAGGTGAGGGTTTTCTTCCTTGGAATTAGTCATTCAATCAAGCCATTGTCCCTAACACCGAGTTCAATTAGACTTTCAATGATTAGTGGCAACAGGGTGTTAGTTATGGATTCAATCAAGCTCTCATGGCTCAGAATAAATAAGTGACTATTATGACCAAAACATAAGAGCCTTAAAAATTACAAGGGCATAATAAAGGACCAAACTAGTTGGGTGATACAATGGTTAACTATGAACATGAAGAGTGTTATGCTTTTAATTAGTAGGTTAGTTCTAACTAAGAAAACATTCTTGTGGCAACCAACACAAGGTTCAAGAGAAGGAACATGGAGGGCATAAAAGAAGTAGCTAAAGAGTCTCCTACTCTCACTCCATTACTATCAAAACAAAATGAGATTACTAATACTCCAAAAGTTGTAATAACTCAAAAAGATTAGAACCAAGGAAACACCTTCACACCCCAAAACTCACAGGTTCAAAGAATAGTTATGGATCCCAAATCACAAGTAAAGATTGGTGGTTTGCACATAAACATTTTTGAGAAAATAGAGAATTCCAATGTGGGAAATTCTTTTTATACCTGGTCAAGTAGTGGATATCCTTCAAGAGGGATTGTCAAAGATCAGTGTTTTAGAGAAGCCACCAAGCAAGGTGAGTGTAGTTTTCACTAATACATCTAAGGAAAATGAAGGGTAGTAAAGAAAAGTGGTTAAAAATCCTCCCTTATACCTTTATTTAATCATTGGTAACTACTTGGTAGAAAACTACATGGCAAATAGTGGAACAAGTACATTAGTTATGCCAAAATCAATAGTAGATCAACTTGGTTTGAAGTATGAACCCCAAACTAAGGGGGTGTTATAGCTTGATGGATCTTATACCAAACCAATTGGTATTATCAAAGGTTTAAACTTGACCTTATATTCTTGTCCCAGTGTTTCAATATCTCAAGATGTAGTGGTGTTAGAGATGCCTCCTCATTTTTCCCTATGCTTATATAAAAACTTCACAACCAAAATTGGGTGTTATCTAGAAGTAGATTGGTCCTATATGGATTTTAGGACAAGGTATAGGACCAAGTTATATATCAAGGATAAACCTATTTTGCAATTCCATATTTAGCCTTATGGGTCAAGTATCCCAAACATCAAGTATACCATTCTATATGAAGAAGACCACGTTATGGGTCAAGAACTAAGCACTCATCCTAAGGGGATACCTGATATGTTCTTGGATGAGTTATGCAGTGAGAATAAGATACTTGATCCTTTGGGAGGTGTTTAAAAAACAAACATGGGAGTTTATTACCTACATGAATAGAATGATTTCATGCCATCCGTCACTAGGCCATATGTGGATACTAGTGGATTATGGAAGATGTTCTTTGATATCTCAAAAAGAAAGCATGGATTAGGTGTAATGCTAATATCTCATTCTAATGACAAATAATTTTCATCATAAAGGTTCTAATTTAGTTGTTCCTGCAATACAACTGAGTATGAGGGACTCATCCATGGTCTTCAATGGGCTAGTAAGAGGGGAATAAAGTAGTTACAGGTGTATGGGGATAGTGAGCTGATAGTAAATTAGGTGAGAGGTCAAAACACAAGAAATAACCCCTTAATAAAGTCCTAAAAACATAGAGTATGGGACTTACTTGAATATTTTGAAGCCTTCAATATCCAAGTAGTCCCAAGAGGACAAAAACAACATGCTGATAAGTTGGTAATTTCAGGGGCTTAGTTTGACATCCCAAATGATTTAAAGAAGTCTAAAGCACATCCACACATCAAGGTGCTAGTGAGACCATCAGTTCCAAATAATGAGGCTTATTAGCAAGTCTTTGATAGTGACAAATAAAATTATTATTTTCTATAACACAAGGCAGAGTTTTCCTCAATAAACCAAAATAAACTTTAGCAACAATATGAGGACCAAATTGTTTAGCTAAAGTCAAATAAACTTCCTAAAGGGTTGGTCACCCTTCAGGGTATTTTCCATGAAGGAGATCACATGAGGAAGGACAAGGTAGTTATGTTTACTAATGAATAAAACTATGAGAGAGTCCTCATTTCCAAGAAAACACTTCTCAATCTTGGAAAGGTGAGCAATGGAAAAAAAAACATCCATTTATTGATCTTTTTGGGGAATACTTAGATATATTTGCTTGGGAGTATAATGATATGAGAGGTTTTGACCCCAAGCTAGCCCAACACACCATAGAATTGGAGGCCAATACCAAGCCTCTTAGGAAGAAGCAAAGGCCAATCAACCCAAATATTGAATAGATAATGATAATAGAGTTAACCATGTTGATTGATTCTAATATCATTTTTACTATCAAACACTCTTCTTGAGTAGTTAACTTGGTGCCTGTGAGAAAAAAGAATGGCGAGATTTGGTTATGTGTGGAATTTAGAGGCTTGAATAGGGTCTCTTAAAAAGACCATTGCCCATTACCATCCATGGATCAACTCCTTCAAATGATTTTTAGTTTAGAATGCTTCTCTCTTTTGAATGGGTACTCAGGTTACAACCAGGGGTTAGTCAGAGAAGAAGACCAATATAAGACTACCTTTAACACAAAGTGGGACCCATATGCTTATAATAATATGACTTTTATCCTCTCAAATGCTGAGGCTACTTTTTAAAGATCCATGGGCATGGATTTTCAAGGTTTGCTCAATTAGATGGTGCCTTTCTACTTAGATGACATAATAATTTTATCCAAAAAGGATAGTGAACACTTGGACCACTTGAGGTTGATCTTTGAAATATGTAGAGAGTATGGGATCTCCTTGAATCTAAAGAAGTGTGTGTTTATTATCCATGAGGGTAGAATATTTTTTCATATTATCTTAAAGTATCTAGCTATTGATCCTAATAGAATACATGTAATCTTGGCCTTGTCCTTTCTCAAGCATAATAAGGGAATTAATTTTATTTGGAAAGATAAAATTTGTGAGAAGATTCATACCTAATTTTTCAATCTTGGTTAAACCTATCACTACTATGTTGAAGAATAATTAGGTGTTCAGCTAGACAAGAGAAGGCAAATCATGATTTGAATCTATCAAACAAGCCAATGCTCAAGAACCTATAGTCATGAATCTTGATTTCTCAAAAGATTTCATCTTGTATGCCTTTTCTAACATTGAAAACATATCAACTATGTTGATGCATAAGAATAAAGGGATTGAACAACCAATTGAATTTTTAGCTAAGGGCTTGAAGGGTATGAAGAAATGTACACCTTCATATAGAAATAAGTCTGTATAGTTGTGAGAAGTCTAAAAATGTTTAGGCCTATGTTATCTAATAGAAAAATTAAAACTTATGGTGTTTCATCTTAGAGTGAGAGAATTCCTTCTCAAAAATGATGTGAATGAGAAGAGGGATGGATGGATTAAAAGATTCATGGAATATGACATAGAAATCAAAGTCACTAAGTTAGTAAGAGGTAAAGGCTTATGTGAACACATAATTACTAATTGTTGACCATTTTTTTCATGACCAATTTGTGTTTTCCCTTTGGCTCTTTTCATTTCTCCCTTATTTTCTATGTTTTGGTCTCTTACCTTGTCACTTATCTTTTCCCTTTGGCCTCTCTTGGTTTAGAATCTTCTCCCTTGTCTTTTGTTGTTTCCCTTTACCTTGTTTCCCTTAGCCTGTCAAGCTTTATTTTTGCTCAAATTTCCCTTCAAAAGGTTTTTGAAGGGCCTTTCTTTCCTTGCCTTCTTCCCAAGTGTCCCTTTAGACTTTTTTAGGGAAATTTTCTTCCAAGTGACCCTTTGAAAAAGTTTTGAAGGGAGATTTTTAGCCTAAGTGTCCCTTTGAACTTTTCGGAAGAGCACTTTTCTTCCAAGTGACCCTTCAAAAAAGTTTTGAAGGGAACTTTTCTTCCCAAGTGTCCCTTCAGACTTTTTTGAAGGGCACTTTATCTTTATAAATGCCCTTAAAAAAAATTTAGAGGGATTTTTCCTTAAGAAATTCCATTTAAAACTTTTTGAAGGGACTTTGTGCCTTCCCTAGGTGTCCTTCAAAACTTTTTTGAATGATACTTTCCTAAGTGTCCTTTAGGAAAAGTTCTCAAAGGAACTAGCCATTGCCTTTCAAGAAAATCCATGAAAGAATTCCTTTAGACAAATTATTGAAAGGAATTACTTCAAGAAAATTTCCTGAAACAATAATCCTGATTCAAATGGATCCCCATGACAATTTTTAGGCATCAAGTTTGATACAACTAACTAGCCATTGGGATTCAAAGATGATGTGCCATAAGATGTCAAATTTAGGGTGGCCAAATAGCCATTAGGATTCAAAGATGATGTGTTGTAGGACATCAAATTCATGCCTAAAGTCTTCAAGCAAGGAGTAAAGCCATTCATAGAACTTGATAGGGTCTTAAGCAAAGAAAAATTAGGTTTTGATAAGAGCTTTGCTTATGAATTTTATAAGTAAAAGCAATCAAAAAACCTAAAAGGATAAAGATAGTGCAAATCAAGTTTCCTAAAGAGCTTTGCTTATGAATTTTATAAGTAAAATCAATGAAAAAACTTGAAAGTTTAACGATAGTGTAAATCAAGTTTCCCAAAGAGCATTGCTTATGACTTTTATAAGTAGAAGCAATTGAAAAACCCAAAAGGGTAAAGATAGTGCAAATCAGGTTTCCCAAAGAGCTTTGCTTATGACTTTTATAAGTAAAATCAATCAAAAAACTTGAAAGGGTAAAGATAGTGAAAATTGGGTTTCCTAAAGAGGTTTGATTATGACTTTTATAAGTAAAAGCAATTGAAAAACCCAAAAAAGTAAGGATAGTATAAATCAGGTTTCTCAAAGAGCTTTGCTTATGAATTTTATAAGTAGAAATAATTGAAAAAACTAAAAGGGTAGAGATAGTGCAAATCAAGTTTCCAAAAAATCTTTGCTTATGACTTTTATAAGTAGAAGCAATCAAAGAACCTAAATAAACAAGTAAGAAGTAAAGTCACTTGGAAAACCTGAATGGGTCTATAGTGTAAAACATGGGAGCTTTCATGAGGAATCTAAGGTTTGTAGAAATTATCTGAGCTATTTATTATGGAGGGTCATCTCACCATTGATTTTGTAGTTATCCTAGTCATTTCAAGAGTGCAAATCAAAGATAAGGAAAAACTCTAACTGGATGAGAGAACAACTAGAATTAGTTTCACCAGGATGACAACTACAAACCATTTTGGAGGCTTCTATTTTGGTTCTCAAGATCTCTCTCTTATCTCCCTCTTTTTCTATAAATAGGACCCTTAAGCTCTTGTTTTATCATCCATAGATAGTACGGTGAAGCTCTGCTAGAATATTTTGCCATTTTCTTGCCTTTGAGCGAATAAGCATAAGTCTATTTTCTTTCCAAGTTTTAGGCATCTGCTTAGGCATGAAAGAAACATAGAGTGACAACAAGTGATGTTTTATCCTTCTGTTCCTTGTCCTTCATGATTTTGAGCAAAGAGTTGATCCAATAGGTCATGTAGATTGCATTGTAGCTATATGATATTTTGCACATGTAACCCTTTTTTTGGACTATATAGGTTATCTTTTCTAGTTATTTACCTTGTGTGATCTCATTCATTTTATCTCTACATTGAAATAATTCTGTTGGAATCTTCTAGAGCTTGAGTTATAGAGTATATTCTACTGTATTATGAATAAGTATAGGGCATACATGTGGATACTAATTCTTGGTGTATCACCATTTTAGACTAGGATTTTTATTTATGCAAACTTCTGACTCTTTTCACTCACACAAATTGGTTCAATAGTTTTATTACACAAAATTTAATACATGGAGACAACCCTTTCAACCTAGAGGTTCATTTCCACTTATAGGCACACCCACAGGCTTGAAAATGTCCCAACATTGCCCAAATCTATAATAAGATTGAATAATCCTCTTTTAGGGTACAAGATTTGGAGACAATAGTTTTGGTATGCCTGATGGAACCCAAATTATTACTAAGTGAAGGTGAATGCTGGTCTTGATATGCCTAAAGTAGTAGAAATACCCCTAACCCAATGTTTAGTGACTCCAAAAGGGTGTGAATCTCTAGTTCTAGACCAAGTTTTATTCATTATCCTAAATGGTCCTAAAAAGGTCCTTAAGATTTTCTTGAAGAACAACACCCTAAACCACTCCTAGCCCTATTAAATCCTTGACAAGGAGGTTTTGAGGAAGAAGTAGAAGAGGTTGAAGAAGTTCAAGGAGAGGAAGAAGTTGAAGAAGAAGAGGAAATAGAGGATCATAGGGGAAGAAGAGAAATGGGTGAAAGGGGAGAGATAGATAGATGTCAACCCTTCCCTAATTTTAATACCCAAAACCCAATAAAGCTTCTTGTATATGACCCCATCCCTCCAAATACTACCAAAAATTTTCTTAGTTTTAATGGAAAGGGTCCTATTACCCCTTCTGAACATATTAGAGACATATCTAATTTATGTAATTTCTATAACGTTACTAGGGCCAACATAGCCATTAGGATACTTGCTATGTCTTTAAAAGGCAAAGCACTTGACTGGTATAGAATGTTGAAGGGGGGATGCATTAAAAGTCAGGATGGTTTTAGAGACCTATTGGTGACAAGATTCAAAAATAAAAGTGATCATGATTCTCTAATACATCATCTGAATGTAATAAGAAGAGGTCTAATAAAATCCACAGGAGATTTCAATGAGAGATTTCAAAGAACATGGTATATGATGCCACCAATCATGAGACCTCCTCCTATATTTATGTTCCCAACATACCTCAAAGGGATAGGTATTGATGTTGCTATCATGTTGTAGTCAATGGGATGATTCACTCTTCCAGGTGCATATGAGTTAGCAATTGAGGTTGATAATAGCTTGATTTAGGCTAGAAGACTCCCTCCAAGAGTTTTCATACCTTTGTTGTCCCATAATTTGGTTGAAGCTTCAAGCATGTCACAAGTTCCCAATACCAATGTGAAGCCAAGAGACTTTCCTAAGAAGGTTGATAACATTGTGGACAAGGATGAATAAATTAGATCATTGAGAGCTCAACTCAAGCAAGCATAATATCAGGCAAGTACTCCTCCTAATGCACAATAATATCCTCAGCAAGGATATATAGATCCATCCCAATATAATTATCAAGGGATAGGACAAAATTAACAAGGTTACAATAGACAATCCAATGCATATAATCTAAATTCTACTCCTATAAAGGTTATTGTTCCAATTCATGCAAATCTAGTGCAAGGAGAAGATCATGTGGACCAATAGGGGTAGCCTCAATGTCATTTTGCACATGATGATCAAGGAGCTAGCTATGCTTTAACTAAACAATAAGAATATACTCCTTACATGATAGTAGAAGAAGCATGTCCTAGCCAAAGGGATAGTCATGGGTAAGACAACAACCTAAGTGTGGGGATGATGAACTTTCAAGAAAAGGATGATTTTGTGTTGATTCAAGGCATGCCAATTGTAGATAATATAAGGTCCAAGAAGAGAGCCTTAGGAGAAGGCTAGGAGCCATGAAATGTTCCAAGTGATGCCTCTCTAAGGCCATAAAATTCCAATCAAAGTGTTGTACCTTCTATAAGCTATATTCTTCAAAAAAAAGGAATGTAAATGCAATTTCCAAGATTGCAACACAACAATCAATAGCTTCTTTATTACCATAAAAAAATTAGAAGAAAATGAATACTCCATCTCTAAATATAGTGGACTCAGTAAAGAGTACTAAGACAAGCATATCCCTTTGGGAGGTTCTACATATATCTGGTCAAAAGGAGATTTTACAAGAGTAGTTAACAAGCATACAGGTGGCTCCTAAATATTCAAAGCATCATAGTTTGGTTCTAAAAAATTATCCAAATAATCTTTTGGAGCCTTTTACTAAAGCTAAAAAGCCTCCACCCTTCTACCTCACACTCATTATGGGAGATAAGTTGGTCCACAATTGTATTGTGGATAGTGGAAAAAGCACTAATATTATGCCTAATGTAGTGGTTGATAAGTTGGGTTTGAACTATGTGCCACATATTAAAGGCATGTTGCAACTAGATGGAGCTCCCACCAAGATGGTAGGATTGGTCAAAGGTCTGAAAGTGTTTTTACATGGCTGCCTAAGCTTACCTATCATGCAAGATATTGTGGTGGTGGACCTTCGAACACACTTTGCTATATGCTTGTCTAAGGACTTTATGGCCAAAATAGGAGGATACCTTTCTACTGATTGGTCCTTTCTAGATTTCAAGACAAGGTATGGAACTAAGGTAACCATAAGGACTTAGTGCTTAGCAAGGTTCCACATTAAGCCATACTTGGAGATAATGACAAATCAAAACTATCTAATCAATAAAGAGGAAGAGACAGCCCTAAATAGTGAAACATTTTCTCCTCTTGAAGGTATTTCCAACCTTTATCTTGGCAAGTACAACACTAAAACACATAGTCTCAATCCTTACACTTTCATTGAGGAAATTGATTTGGGAGTTTACTACATGAATGAGGAAAATATACCAATTTATTCACTTACTAATGAAGATCATGAGCTTGATGGTGTGTGGGAAATGTTCTTTGATGGGTCAAGGATAAAATTAAGCACAGGAGCTAGTGTCATGTTGGTTTCCCCATCAAAGAATCATTACTACTCTTCTTATAGGTTTCACTTCAGCTACACTTATAATTTGGTATAATATGAAAGCTTAGTTCATGGTCTCCAATGGGCAAAAAAGAGAGGAATCAAGATTTTGAAAGACTATGGGGATAGTTAGCTAGTCATCCATTAAGTGAGAAGTAAAGCTACAAATGAGAACCCTTTTCTCAAGTCCTACAAGCATAGGGTATGGGATCTACTTGAGGATTTTTATGCTTCAATATCTAATCCATACCAAGAGACTTAAACAAGCACACTGATAGACTGAATACAATAGGAGCACATTTTGACTCAATTGTTAATGTTGAACAATAGAAAGATAAATCCCATAACAAGATGATTGTGAGACCTTCCATTCTAGATAATGAATTGTCATGGTAAGTTTTTGAAATTGATGAAAACATTGCACACTTCTTATAAAATGAGGTAGGTTTCTCTTTAATAAATTAAAAGAAGTTACATGATCATTATGAAGAGCAGATTATACAAATGAAGATAAATAAAATACCCAAGGGGATGATTACATTGGAGAGTGTTTTCAATGAGGATGATCAAAAGAAAAACCAAATAATGAGCATGTCAATAAAAGAAGAGAACTATGAGAGAGTTTTGATTTTCAAGGACAAACTTTTGAATATTGGCAAGACTTGTTCTCAACTAGAAAGACAAGATTTTATTGCATTATGTAAAGAGTTTCATGACATATTTTCCTAGGAATACAAGGACTTGAAGGGTTTTGACCCAAGTCTAGCTCATCACACCATAGAGTTGGAGCATGGAGCTAAACTGGTAAGACAAAAGAAAAGGCCTATCAACCCTAAGGTAGAATAACTCATGAATAAAGAGTTGACTAAATCGATTGAGTCTAGGAATATCTTCCCTATCAAGAACTCAACTTGGGTGGCCAACCTTGTGCTAGTTTGAAAGAAGAATGGAGAAATCAGACTTTGTGTGGATTTTTGTGATCTAAACAAAGTGTCTCTCAAGGATCATTACCCACTCCCTTCCATGGAACAAATTCTTCAAGTTGTTTTAGGTTCTCAACATTTCTCACTTATTGATGGTTATTCAAGTTATAATCAAAATATTGGTAAATGAAGGGAATCAATTCAAGATAGCCTTCACCACCAAGTGGGGGACCTTTTCCTACAATAAGATGCCATTTGGTTTATCCAATGTTGGAGCTACATTTCAAAGGGCAATGGACATAACTTTCAAAGGTTTGATCAATAATTTTTTGCTTGTTTACCTTGATGATATAACCATTTTTTCAAAGGATGTTTATGATCATATGGGATATCTAAGGAAAGTGTTTGAGAAGTGTGGAGAGTATGACATATCCCTCAATCCAAAGAAGTGCATCTTCATTGTCCATGAAGGTAAGCTTTTGGGTCATGTTGTTTTAAAAGAAGGCTTATTTATTGACCCCAAAAGGATTGAATCTATTCTAGGCTTATCTTTGACTCAACACAAGAAAAGGATGCAAAGTTTCTTAGGAAAAATAAACTTTTTAAGGAGGTTTATCCCAAACTTTTCAACTATGGTAAAGCCTATCACAACCATGACAAAAAAGAACCAAGTTTTTACTTGGACAAAGAAAGGTAAAGGCAGCTTTGAGTCAATGAAGTAAGCAATTGCAGCCTCTCCCACTTTATTAAATCTAAATTTTTCTAAATATTTCATTCTTTATACTTTTTCTAACCTTGAAAATATCTTATCTATGCTTATGAAAAATAATGATGAAGATGTTGAACATCCAATTGCTTTCTTCAGCCAAGGCTTAGAAGACTATGAAGTGAGATATTATTTTGTTGAGAATCAAGCTTTAACCATCATTAGAGGTTTGAAAATTTTTAGGCATATGGTTTCCAACAATAAGATCCATGTCATGGTCTCCCATCCTAGCACCAAGGAGTTTCTCCTAAGTAGGGATCTCAATGAGAAGAGAGCTAGATGGATCATGAAGGTGATGGAATATGACATTGACATCGAGGTAACCAACCTAATAAGAGGAAGAGGTTTATGTGAGAACTTAGCATCTAAATTTCAAGATCCAAAAGAGCAAGCCTTGGTGAATCAAGTTCAAGACTAGCTAGCTGGTAAAATGCAAAATCAAAGTTGGAGACAAGACATCATTGGTTTTTTTCAAAATGGTGAGTGTCCCAATGGCTTGAACAAATCTCAAAGAAGGTATTTTAGGCTACAAGCTATTAATTATTGTCTTGTGGATGGTATTATATTTAACAAAAATGTGATCAATGTGTTTCTAAGATGAATTAACAATGAACAATTTTATATGCTACTAGAAAAGTTCCATAATGGTGTAGATGGTGGTCACTTTTCTTTTAGAACAATAGCTACAAAAATAATGAGAGATGATTACTATTAGCCTAGTCTTTTTAAGGAATATTATCATTGGGGTAAGGTTTGTCCTCAATGTGATTTATCTATTGGTAAATAAAATCTTCTTACCCTTCCATTAAATCCTATCCAAGTGGACCAGCCTTTCATGCAACGGGGCCTTGAATTCATTAGCATGATCAACCATCTATAGGGTACTAGACACAAATGGATATTACTTGCTATAGAATACTTCACAAGATGGGTAGAGGCTATTTCTTTGAAGGAAGCAAATGAAAATGCTATCTTTGAGTTTTATGATAGAATTATAACAAGGTTTGGAGCTCCTCATGTCATCATCTTAGATAATTCACTTACTTTCATAAGACAAAAAAGAGTGGAGTTCATTTGAGTACCTCATCCACCTACTACCCTAATGGTAATGGATTGGTTGAGTTTACCAATAATAACCTCATCAAGATAGTCAAGAGGTTGTTGGAAACCAATCAAAGAGAATGACATAACAAGGTGAAGACAACCATAGTATCACTCCCAAGAAGTCAATTGGTAATTCTCCCTTTGTACTTGTTTATGGGAGAGAGCTAGGCTATCCATATAATAAGAGATCCCTACTTTAGAACTTGCACAATGGATAGAATTACTTGAAAAAACTCCCATATAGGTTAGATTGATATAATTAATTCAGTTACAAGAGGCAAGAAATTATGCACACAAAGCTTTAAAACACCATCAAGTTCTCATGAAGAAATCCTTTGACATAAGGGCATGGGTAAGAGTGTTCAAAGAAGGTGACTTGGTCTTGAAATGGGATGAAGATAAATCAAAACAAAGTAAACAAACAAAGTTTGATACTTTGTGGAGTGGTCCTTACATCATCAATAAGTGAAGCAAAGAAACTCCTTTCAGCTATCCAAAATGGATGGAGAAGAGCTGCCTATTCCAATGAATGGAATCCATTTGAATCCTTGCCTTTGACCATTGTTGGCCATGTATTGTATATAATTTATTTTGGTGTGTTTATTTTATTGTGTTTGTTTTCCCTAAGTGCTTTGGAGCATAGTGTTTCCCCTTCTAGTGTTTTATTTCTTTTGTTGGCTATGCATGTGTCTCTCTAGCTTGTGTGTTCAGCCATGGATTGTTATTTAAACTCTTGTTTGCCTTGTGTGACTCCATGAATAATGGAAGGATTTAGGTGATTGGTCTTATGACATAATAGGCATGTCTCCCTTAAAAATCACTAGAATGTTGACCATTTTTTGCATGACTAGTTTGTGTTTTCCCTTTGGCTCTTTTTGTTTCTCCCTTGCTCATTTTCTATGTTTGGTCTCTTGCCTTGTCACTTATCTTTTCCCTTTGACCTCTCATGGTTTTGGATCTTCTCCCTTGTCCTTTTTTCTTTCCCTTTTCTTTATTTTCCTTAGCCTTTTAGGCTTTATTTTGCCTTGAAGTTCCCTTTTGAAGGTTTCTGAAGGGCCTTTATTACCTTACCTTCTTCCCAAGTGTCCCTTAAAACTTTTTCAAAGGGCACTTTTCTTCCAAGTGACCCTTTGAAAAAGTTTTTAAGGGTACTTTTTATCCCAAGTGTCCCTTTAGACATTTTTGAAGGGTACTTTTCTTCCAATTGACACTTCAAAAAAGTTCTAAAGGGAACTTTTTAGCCCAAGTGTCCCTTCAAAATTTTTTGAAGGGCACTTTCTTATCCAAGTGGTCCTTTTAAAAAGTTTCAAAGGGCACTTTTTTTCCCAAGTGTCCCTTCAGACCAAAGGGCACTTTATCCTTGGAAATGCCCTTCAAAAAAGTTCTAAAGGGCCATTTCCTTTGGAAATTGCCTTAAATTTTTTTTTAAAGGGACCTTGTGCCTTCCTCAAGTGTCCTTCAAAACTTTTCTGAAGGATGCTTTCCCAAGTGTCCTTCAGGAAAATTTCTCGAAGGAACTAGCCATTGCCTTTTAAGCAAAATGACTAAAAGAATTCCTTCAAAAAAATTATTTGAAGGAATTACTTCAAGAAAATTTATTGAAACAATAAGCCCAACCCAAATGGATCCCCATGATGTGCCATAGGAAGTCATGTTTGATACAACCAACTAGCCATTGGGATTCAAAGATGATGTACCATAGGACATAAAATTTAGGGTGGCCAACTAGCCATTGGGATTCAAAGATGATGTGCCACAAAATGCCAAATTCATGCCTAAATTCTTCAAATAAGGAGTAAAGCCATTCAGAGAACCTGATAGGGTCTTGAGCAAAGCAAATTGGGTTTTCAAAAGAGCTTTGCTTATGAATTTTATAAGTAAAAGAAATTAAAGAACCCAAAAAGGAAAATATAATACAAATTAGGTTTCCCAAAGAGCTTTGCTTATCAATTTTATAAGTAAAATCAATCGAAAAACTTGAAAAGGTAAAGATAGTGCAAATCAGATTTCCCAAAGAGCTTTGCTTATGACTTTTATAATTAAAAGTAATCAAAAAACTTGAAAAGGAAAAGATAGTGTAAATCAAGTTTCCCAAATAGATTTTCTTATGAATTTTATAATTAGAATCAATCAAAAAACCCAAAAGGGTAAAGATAGTACAAATTGAGTTTCTCAAAGAGCTTTGCTTATGACTTTTATAAGTAAAAGCAATCGAAAAACCCAAAAGGGAAAGGATAGTAAAAATCAGGTTTCCCAAAGAGATGTTCTTATGATGTTTATAAGTATAAGTAATTGAAAAACTTGAAAGGGTAGAGATAGTGAAAATCAAGTTTCCCAACAGGCTATATTTATGACTTTTATAAGTAGAAGCAATCAAAGAACCCAAAGAAGCAAGTAAGAAGAAAAATCACTTAAAAAACCTAAATGGGTCTACAATGTAAAATATGGGAGATTTTAGGAGGAATCTAAGGTTTTTAATAGTGATATGAGTCATTTCTTATGGAGGGTCATCTCACCATTGATTTTACAGTGATCCTGGTCATTTTAAGAGGGAGAATCAAAGAGAAGGACAAACTCCAACTGAATGAGGGAACAACTAGAATCAGTTTCACCAAGATGGTGATTGTAAACCATTTTGAAGGCTTCTATTTTGGTGCTGAATATCTCTCTCTTCTTTCCCTCTTTTGTTATAAATAAGACCCTTAGGCTCTTGTTTTATCATCCATAGATAGTGTGGTGAAGCCCTACTAGAATGTTTTGCCATTTTCTTGCCTTTGAGAAAAGAAGCATAAGTATGTTTTATTTCTAAGTTCTAGACATCTACCTGGGCATGTAACAGACATAGAGTGATATAAAGTGATGTTTTATCCTTCTATTCTCTATCCTTCATGCTTTTGAGCAAAGAGTTAATCCAACAAGTCATGTATAGTGCATTCTAGCTGTATGATATTTTGCACATGTGTAACTCTTTTTTAGGACTATACAAGTTGTCTTTTATAATTATTTACCTTGTGTGATCTCATTCATTTTATCTCAACATTGAAATACTTATGTTGGAATCTTCTAGAGCTTGAGTTATAAACTATATTCTACTATATTGTGAATAAGTATAGGGTATACATGTGGATACTAATTCTTGGTGTATCACCATTTTAGACTAGGCATTTCATTTATGCAAACTTCTAACTCTTTTCACTCATAAAAACTAGTTCATTAGTTTTATTGCACAAAAGATAATACAAGGAGCTAGGACTTTCAACGTAGAGGTTTATTTCCACTTATAGGCACACACATATGCCTAAAAAAGTCCCAACATTACTCAAATCTAGAAGAGGCCTAAAAAACCCTTTTCTAGGGTATAATATTTGGAGACAACATTAACCTTTATGAAGATAAAGTGTTTCTTTTGGTGACACAAGATGACTTAAAAATAGCTACACCTCTACCTTACACTAGTTGAGTCTAAGATATGGCAAAGTTTTTGCTAACAGGTGAGTGTCCTCAAGGTATAGATAAAATAAAGATAAGATACTTCAGACTTCCATCCATACCTTATGATTTGATTGATGTTTTTCACTTTAAAAAATAGCTCAGTGGGGTGTTACTCAGATGCATAGATGATGATCAAATGACTAGACTTTTGGAGAAATTCTATGATGGACCTATAAGAGGTCATTTTCCCCTAAGAAATATAAATTCAAAAGTGATAAGGGATGGTTATTATTGGCCTATACTATTTAAATATGCATATTCATGGGTGAAAAATTGTCAAAAGTGTGCTCTCTTTATAGGCAAGAAAAGGTTAGCAAGCCTTCCTCTTAATCTTGTTTAGATAGAGTAGCCCTTAAAGTAATGGGACCTAGACTTTATAGGAATGATCAATCCACCTTTTAGTGGAGGACAAAAGTGGGTACTCATTTCCATTGATTACTTCACTAAATGGGTAGAAGTAATTACTCTCAAATAAGCCAACAAAACAACAATATTGGACTTCTATGATAGTATAGGGACAAGGTTTGGTGTACCAAAAGCCATCATTTCATATAATGGATTAACATTTATTATCATAACGATGAGTGAATAGCCACTTCAACTAGGCATATACCTTAGCACATCCTCTAATTACTATCCCCAAGGCAATAGACTTGTAGAGTCAATGAATAAGAACTTGATTAGAATAATCAAGAGGACTATGGAGGAGAACCAGAGAATGTGGTATTCAAATTTAAGGACAACCTTATGGGTTAATAGAGTGACTCCCAAAGTTGACATTGGTAACTCATAAGTTTTCCTATTATATGGGAGAGAAGCCAAGTTACCCATCTCTCTTGAATTACCTACCTTGAAGCTAGCCAATCAACTTGAGTTGATGAAGAGTGAACCTATGAGTGCGGGGATGACATAACTCATGGATCTTGAAGAAATGAGGGACCTTGTAATGAAAATAATGGAATCATATCAATATCGAGTCAAGAAATTCTTTGACAAAAGATCTATTGTAAGATACTTTAAGGAGGGTGATATAGTCCTCAAGTGGGATTCAAATAAGGCTAAGCTAGACAACCATACTAAGTTTGAAAACTTGAAAACATAATGCCTTTCAGGTTACCTAGTTGGATGGAGAGATATTACCCATCCCAATAAATGGGATTCATCTAAAGCCTTGTTACTAAAAGGAGGTTGCGGCCTTGTACATATTAGAGTAGATTTTATTGTTTTCCTCTAAGTGCCTTGTGTTCATTTCACTTTTATTTTGTGTTTCCCTTCCCTAAGTTATTTGAGCACAATTTTGTTTTATTTCGGGTTCTCCCTGCTATTTTGAGACTTGATTAGTTAAAAAATAATTTGAGAAAGAATTTTGTGACCATGTAAGTCCAATGGATAGACTAAAGAAAATAATATTTTACATAGATAGGCATGCGATCCTAGGAGGTCACTAAAAATATTGGACAAAATTAACCTACATACAAATTTTTTTCTTGGATGGATCATGCTACTCTCCTAGACCACTCAGTGACCTTTTGCCTCCATGATTAGTCTCTTTCTAGTCCTGAATTGATGATGCAGTGAAGTATATTAAGAGGTTTTAATGTTGTGTGAGGATTTGTATAGAGTCATTATGTAGTGGATGATCCAATGGTGGAAGGATAAAATAAACCTCATGACCCTACCTCATGTCCCTTGTAGGATTTTGAAACATTTTAAGCAAGTTTTAAGGTGAATTTGGAGATTTTAAAGAAAAGTCCTAGAAATGGTTCTTAAATTGTAAGTGAAATATCTAGCTAGTTTCTAGGGTGTTTGATCATTCAAGGGTAGGAATGAGGTTTTTACAAGGTATTAGAGATTCTAATGAGTCAAAAATGATGCCTAGGGAAGCTATTTTGCCCAAAAGACCCCCAAAAGTGCATTAGATAACTTGAGAAGCTTCTAAATAGAAATTCTTAAGTCAAAAAGTGATTTTTGGAGAATTAAAATTAGTTTTTACTTCCTTCCACCTTTTTAGATAACTTGAGAAGCTTCTAAATAGAAATTCTTAAGTCAAAAAGTGATTTTTGGAGAATTAAAATTAGTTTTACTATTTATACATTTTCAAGGAGATTTCAAGTCATTTGGAGTGGAAGAGAGGAGTTTGGGAGCAAAAAGGATATAGTTTTGAGCCTTTTAAAGCTTTGGATAAACATGATTTTAAAGGTTTTGATTAATATAAGGGATCAAATATCATATTCAAGAATCCATGGTGTCCTTTAAATCCTCTCTTAGACCTCTAAAATTAGATACAAGCGTAAGAACTAGCAGAGGTAAAGAAAAGCTATTAGCTACAAACTAGACATGAAATAGGTTTTCTACCATTAATGGAGGTCCAAAAACTTCATAAGGTTTAAAGAAGTAATTAAAGGTAATTTAAATCATAAAAAATATTTAACAAGTGTTTTATTTCATATATAAAGTTTTATTTCTTCATTCTAAGGAAAAATTATTTTGTGCAGTCTTTGAAAACTTTAGGAGAGACTCAAGTTTTCACTCGATATAGTCGATCGAGAGAGAGAGAGAGAGAGAGAGAGGAGAGAGAGGAGAGAGAGAGGAGAGAGAGAGAGAGAGAGAGAGAGAGAGAGAGAGAGAGAGAGAGAGGAGAGAGAGAGAGGAGAGAGAGAGAGAGAGAGAGAGAGATGGGTTATAAAATTTTGTTAAATGATATGGACCCTAATTACCCTCCACTTTATATCTTTGGTTGTCTAGTTCATCTTCCCATATTTATGAACAATTACTAATAGTGTAAGGGTGTCTAAATGGCCTATTCATCCAGTCAAGGTCTAAGTTTTCTTATGTTTCTTTTATTCAAGATATTATGGATAAGTATGTTTTTGAGTAAATTTACTAAAATTATTATATCTCCCTTTCATGGTGATTTAATTGGATAATTCATCTCCATTAGTAAGTTTTAATTGAAATAATAAGGCATTAGTGTACAGGTTACTTTAATGAATTTTTCTATAAATTTTATTTTGTCTCCATGGTGGTTACTCTCATAGGTTTATAATAATTCATCACTCATGTAAGACTCCTCAAATTCATGTATTTCATGTGTTTTTTTGATATGTTTCTCTTTGTCCATAATCTCTAACTGTCTTGCTCTTTGGAGAGCTTGTACAATACTTGAATGATCTTCTCCAAGTTTGAACATTATGTTAGGTTTGAATGGCAATAAGAAGCCAATAGTGACATGAAGGAAACACCATTATACTTTTTGGATTCTTGAGGAGTGAAAATAATGGTCTAATTCTTCCATGAGAGAGAGAGAGAGAGAGAGAGAGAGAGAGAGAGAGGAGAGAGAGAGAGAGAGAGAGAGAGAGAGAGAGAGAGAGAGAGAGAGAGGAGAGAGAGAGAGAGAGAGAGAGAGAGAGAGAGAGAGAGAGAGAGAGAGAGAGAGAGTTTAAGCCTCTAATGTTTGTTTTGACATGTTCATTATTTGATTGAAGCTTTCTCAAAGTTTTGAAGTGTTGATTGTAGGGTATGCATGATTTGAAAAGCTCCATAATGAATAAAACATCTAGATTCACTCTAAATAAATTTTTTTTGAGTGTTTCAAATACATTATTGAGGTAGAAACCCCTATTCACACTTCATTAAAATCAATTGTTTGAGTGTTGAATAACATGGTTGTAGGTTTCCTCATAGATAGAATTCTTAGACAGGGTTGGGTGCAACTTGGAGGGATTTGAATATATGTGAAGAGTTTATCTTTGGTTTAGGAATATTAATAAGGTATTTTTGGTATTGGTGGCCCATAAACCTCTCAAGGAAACTAATACACGTCATAAAAAACATAAAATTTAATTTAAGGCAACTTTACCTCAATTTCTCTGATGCCAGTCTTAATCCTACATAGATTCATGCCATGAGGATGCCTATGAGAGACTAGGACAACTAAATAATATTTATAATATACTTTGGAATTAGTATAAATATTTAAAGGAAATGATAGAGTTTTTTTTTAATTATTTAAGGAGATTGAATTATGTTTTAGTTTAATCAATGGTGATTGGAGATCTATAATGTGCACAATGGTGCTTAGTCTAAAAGAAGCCTAGAAGATGAAAATTGATTGATAACATAAGTGTTTTGGTGATTGAGGATGAAACATAGACAAAATTCATGAATATATTAATGTAATTAATATTATAATATAAAATTTAGTTGAATAAGTTCACCATAGAGTTCCCATTGATGGCAACCTACTGGATTGTCAAACAATAGTGACCTACAACCAACCTTGACACTTTAAGGAGTATCTTGAGGAAGTTAGAAATATTATTGTGTTATTTTATTGATAAATTGAACCTTTTTAATTTAATTAATTATACATAAACTTAATAATTTATCAATCAATTTATATCATACATTTTGGCATAATGCAACCTATAGGACTCCTAACTCAGAATTACACCTACAGTGATATCTTATGCTTAGAGAGAGCTAAAGTATAAAATGTGCCTAATATGGGAAATTAATAGAATATAAAATATTAATATACCTAGAGGAAATAATTATATGGTATCACACACCCAAGAGTTCCAAGGATGATGGAGCATTCTCCCATTAGGTCCAACCTAGAGGTGATAGTTCGTACATTCATTGGTTTTGACTATCAACTTGTGCTATATGATAATAAATTGGGATAAATAATTATATAGTATTTTTTGGTAATGGTGGAATATATAAGTTTTAATATGAGTTAATAATACTACAAAATAGGTGTTAAAGTGTTGTGATCATCCCTCAATATGTTCTATACATAAAATAACAGAGGTAACCTTCAGACTAGCATGATTCTTCCAAATGTGAAGTGTAGAGTCTCCATCTTAAAATGGTTAGAGGTATATTAACACCATGGTAATAATAAATTCAACTCAAAATTTAACATATAATCCTCTCCGCATCTCCAAGGTGGTAGTTTGAGTAAGGGTTAACTTGGTATTTTAGTTGTCCTTCACACAGTCCAATTTTAGGGCTAATTTGAGGAAACTAGAGAGATTAGGGGTCTTAAGTGTGTGATCTAACTCTATAATTTGTAAAAAAGAGTCATAATTACATATTATAACTCCTCAAGGTATTATTATTCTAAATTAATAGGGGATATGCCCTCTATTTAGTCTCAAAGTAGAGACACTCTAAGAGTTGAAAACCTTGTAGATTGGTCAATGAGTGCAAGAAAAGGAAAAGAACCATGGTGAAATGTCTTGTAGAGTAAAGAGGTGGTATTGAAGATGTTTTTGGATATAATAAAGTGTTAAATAATACCTACATAATCCCAAACCCCTCAAAGTGGCCAAAAGAGCTCATTACACACAGTCAGGCCTGTTAGGCCTAGACTAAGCCTAAGTACCTAAAGTGGATAAATAGAATTATATGAATAAGTGAGACTTAAAATAACATAGATTAACTTAAAATATAAGTTTAATACTAGTCAAGGTCATTTTAATATAGAGAAACACCTACATCCATACTCTTTTTGGTTTAAGAAAGTGGTATGAGGTTGAGGTTATTTTCAAGATGTTTGGTGAGAGAATATGGTTGATGGGGTTGTGATTAAGTTAAGTAAAAAAGATTATATGGAAAAATATTATATTAATTGGTTTTAAATATATAAAAAATATCTCAATATAACCTACAACCCTTGTTTGAGGAATAAAACCCTTACTCAGTTAAACCAAAGGACACAATATTTTGTGACTTTCATTGTTAAAAGCACAAAAAGATTTATGAATATTTTGTAAAGTATTTGTAAAGGTGGAAGAGGGTAAGACAAACCTTATAGAGATATTATTTGTTGTGCAATGGTCTAGAACAAAATAAATGGATCTTAAACCTTGCATATTCTTATGCAGTCTTATGAAGAGGGTACCTAATTCTATATTTTGGTTAGTTTAATGACACTTATGATTGACCAAGGGATTTAACTTATTGGATAAGCTGTATGATGTTAAAATATACCTAGAAATGATCATTTTTTCCCTCAAAATGTCTTTAAAATAAATAATTTGAATTTGTAAGGATCTTAGCCTCTATAGGAAGTCACCTAGGGTTTTAAAACCTAAATGCAATATAGGGAGTTTCAACTGGTGAAGAATTATAAAAACTTGTAATCAGGTATATTTTATTATGTGTAAAGGGAATGATAGGGTTTTGGTTTAATTATATATGGCACAATATGGATTTGAGCCCTATGTAAGTGTGATAGGGCTTGAGAGGCCTAATTGGAAGGATGCTAACAAAGGAAGTACCTTCCAAACAAGAAGTTAGAGATTAAAAATTTATAGAGACCTTAAAGGAGATAGAGGGTGGTCAATGAAGGTCTTATATATCTAATAATGTTTTTAGAGTGGTCAAATAAAGATAAAACGTGGAAAATAAGGCTACAAGGTAGACCTTAAAACCAAAGCAAGAAGGTATACAATAGAATACATGGAAAAAAATAAATGATTTGGTTTTACATCTATAATAAATGTATAAAGGTACACTTCACATCATTTGAAGATATAAAAAGGGACCAAGCACAATAAGAGATCTATAGTCAGCTTCAAAGACAGTCATAAGCGAAGGAGTGAACAAAGTAATGAATAAACATTAAAGGAGGTTTTTTGGACTATGAATATCATATCATGACAATTAAAGGACTATTTAAACTCTTGTTACCTATTTTAAAGCTCTCACATTACTAAAACTCTGCATATTTTATGCAAGAGTTTATTTTGATGCATAGTCATGTTTTGGAGTAAGAGAGAAGGTCTACTTTCAAGAAGGTGAAATGATGACATAAAAGTGTTAATGTGTAAATTAATACATGTTAATCATCATAAAACAAAATATCAAGGGAATATCATGAGTGATAATCACTCTCAACCCAACATGTTCTCAATATAATTGACACCTATAATAGATTGAGGGCCTCTTGAAGTATGGAACTTGAGTTAGCAAGTTCCAAATAATGAAAGTGGTATTTTATGGCATGAATTTAAATGAATTATATGCCATGTTTGAATATAACATAATATATTTTGGAATAACATAGCATTAATTTCATTTTAAGCCTCATACAGTCATTTAATGGGAAGGTCACCTACAACCTCCTTAACTCAAGCCTTTCCTTCAAGTTGGCAAATAGGATGAGGGAAAAGTGATTTGTGGTGGAGTATTGTGATCATAAGTGGTTAATAGGATCAATAATGGTGACATGAACTTGTAAAATATGAAGAGGGGGGTTAGAAACAAGTCTACAGTCAATTATACCTTAAAAGGCACATCTATAGTCGTATAAAAGCCATTTCCACTCATACACACAGTCATAAGCTAGCAAGGTGAAAAATAAAAGACCATTATATTCAAGGAGTGAATATATATAGTGAATTATTAAATTAAATTAACTAATTGTATCTCCAAAACCTTTTATAATAACTAAATCACTGCCAAGAGCATGAAGTTGAAGGTACACATGCCTGTATGAAATAGGACTATGTGTAAGGCCTAAAAACATTGCAAGATGAGTCAATATGATAGAAAGAGCATGCGAGAGAGAGATTTAAAATATTTAAAGGAGTATTTTATGCACCAATTCATGTTTTAATGATCAATAAACACATATACACTTCATAAACACCACCTACAATAGTGATAACATACAGTCACAATGAGGTTCCTTGAGAAGCATGGTATGGTGATTAGTTGCATAAGCCTACAAAATAACCAATAGAGAATGAGACCAATTAAAGAGGGATTTTAATGAAATTTAAAATCATATTAAAGATTATAAATAATATTAAAAGGTTAAAAATAATAAAAAATCAATCATAGGACTTAAAAGGAGGCAACCTACTAGTAAATTTTGGGAAAATCCACCTACAAGCTACAATATGCATGATCCAAGCATGAAAATTGGTAGAGATGAGAATAATGAGTTTACATACCTATAAATAATCTTGGTTATTATAATATAATATGGTAATTATTATTATTTTTTAAATCATATTCAAACCCGTATCTATTGACAATTAAAGAACATAGGTAGCTTAAGCTAATTCAGAGGAAAATCCATCTACAAACCTTTATATGCAAGATCCAAGTATGAAAAAATGTGAAGATGATTTTAATGAGTTATTATAAAAATATATAATATTATATAGGTAAATTTAGGAGTTAAATTATCCACTATTTTAACATAGTGACCCACCTGTCTATGGTAATCACCATTGGAGTTCAGGCATACTTCTTGAAGATCTATAGGTATACAAGGTGGTTTTAACCTCATGTGGGGTTTGTAAGGTAAGGAGGTGTTTTTAAGTATATATAAACATATTTATACGTTATCACACTCTAGTTTCAATGTAAAGCATGCCCTTGAGGGCTAAAATAAGCAAGCAAGCAACCATAAAACATAGGCAGTCCTAAAAAGCCTGAAGACAAAGTGAAACTTGAACATCAAAATGAGGTAAAAATGGATGGAAATGAATTTTAATAAATTTATTATTGTATTTATTAATGATGATATACTCTTATAGGTTCCTCAAGCCCTAAATTTTAGTATTAGGCCTAAAGCTAGCCTTAAGGCTTATAAAGCCTACACCATATGATGGCACTCTCAGACCTTAAAATGAAATATAACCTATTGAGAGGGTGTCATGAGATGGTATAGGTTATAAAAGGATGATTTAAATCAATTAAAAATAATGGATTTAGTTTTAGTTCAAAGAGCAAATTCAAACTATGTAGTCTAAAACACCCATTTTTGAGCCCCCTCTTCAGATGCTCATATCTTTCACCACATAAGGAGTTAGGAAAAATTATCTTAGTGTGTTTTTAGTCCCAATATTTAATTTAAATTCATTATTGATTTATTTTATTTTATGGGATGAGGTTTATGAACTATTGTTAAGACTATAAATAGGCCTAGAATATATGCAGAACCCCACAAGCAATATTTTTACGTACGTATCTTTATACACCTTCTCATAGAAGCCCAAAATTTTAAATAAATTTGAGGGGGTATATGGAATAAATATTCATGGAAATAAATTATATAATTTAGGTCTATATTTTATGAATAATCATCAAGAAAGTAGGCTTATCTGAGCTGCCAAAGAACCTGTTTTGACCAATTTTGGGTTTTTGAAATCATAGATCCATTAAATGACATATAAATATTTGTAAACCACCTATAAAATGTAGATTAATATATTAATATCATGTATAACCAATTTTTTATAATAATTTGTCACATGTGGGTGCCTAAGAGGCCAAAAATGGCCTTAAAATGCATATTTTTTAAGGTCTTCAAAGAGAGAAATGGTATAAATGCATGGAATAATCCTAATTGGATTTTAGTAACCATTATATGTCATTAAAATCCATTCATATCAGTTTATAGGGTGCCTTGCTGAGCTAAAAAGTTAAAAACCCAAATTTTTTGATAATTTATGAATGGTTATAGGTTTAATGGATATTTCCACCATTGTTGTAGGTCTATAAAGTGGTCTAAATATACATTTTATAACTCATAGGAATGATATGGATGTATAGAAGCCTTATATAGGTCTAAAATTTGTTCTCATGGTGACAAATGACCTTGGGAGTAGGTTCTGAGATAACTAGTTGAAGGTGGCTCGAGCTTGAAGACCTCTGTCAATGGAGTCCAAGAGATTTGCTAGTTTCATGGAGTATTTTGTAGGTTGGAGGAGAAAAGATGAGTTGAGAATGAAAGAAAACATCAAAAATTAAATACTTAAAGATAAAATTTATGGTTAGTTGTAAGTATCAAATGCTAGATCACTAACGATGATGTCAAGTGGCTTCTAGAAGATAAGTGGAATGGGGCGTAGAAGTCAAGTGGGATGGCCTTTGTGGAGTTGAGAGAAAATTGGAGAATAAAATGAGATATATATTCTTTGAATAATTTTATCAAATATGGATCAAGACAAGTATGTTTTAAATAGAAAAACTCATTCAAGGTGGAAAACTAAGTCTAAGAGACCAATGAAAAGATTTGGTGTGTGTTGCCAAGTGAAGAGTGATTAGTGTGAGGATAGTGAGTGATAAAAGTGAAAAAAAATGGATCAGTGAATGGAAATGGGTTGAGGGAATTCATGGAGATTTATAAGGTGTCTAATGACAGTGAAAAATGACTCTAAGGTGTTTAAGAAATAGTGAGAATGAAAGGAGGCTATAAAGCCTAGTGAAAGTTGGAAGTTTCCTATTGAAGGTTGAACTTAGTGAACCAAAGCCAAGAATTCAAAGTTGAGATCAAAGAATCAAGTTAAAATCCATAAATCTAGTGATTTTGAATATTTTCCCATGTACCTCTACATCATTTAGTATTAGATCAAGGTAATATCTTGGTTTCATCATATTTTGAGTAGTTAAAGTGTGTTGATTTGAGATAGTCATAGAATGCTATGAATATTGTATAAGAGGACATTGTAGGGTATTATGGGAAAAATTATGGTACATGTATGGCCTATTGATTTTATTATGGATAAATTATAGAGGTGATAAAGAGAGGAACTAAATCCTTAAATTTAAATGAGGAGGACTTGAAGCTAGTTGAGAGAACTATAAGAGGTAGAATGAAGTGAGCATTGAATCTCAAGAGATAAAGATGAGAACAAATCAAAGAGAGAGTCAAGGGGATAAGAATTCCTAGACTAGGAATAGATAAAGATAAAATATGTAAGAGAGGCATAAGAGGCAATTAGGTAGCTTGATAAGATATTAGTCTAGGTAGGCCTAGAAAGTGAAGATAAATAGAGAAGATAGATGTCGAAGAAGAAATAAAAGATATGAGAAGAGATTTGGGGAAAATTTTGGAGAAGATATATCTCATGGTGAAGCTCATGAAATTTTAAACAAGAAAATGACTTGTCTGTAGTGTGAGAAAGAGGGTGAAGTGGCCACTAGAGCTACTTAAGAGAGAGAGAAGGCACAAGATGGGTATCTCGAGGAAAAAAGAATAAAAGAGAGAATGAAACCCATAGGAGCATGAAGGTTGAGAAGTTTCCAAGAGAGAAACATGAAAAAGAAGTGTAAAAATGAGTTGTAATTGAAGTAAAAAAGGAGAGAAAAGTGCCAAGATAAGCACTTGAGAGAGAAGATAAGGAAAAGAGAAGAGTGTATGAGAAATAGGCATTCATAGAGACTCTGTGGTCTCTTATTTTATATGCTAACATTGCATTTGAGTTTTTATATTTAGGATTGAAGAAAATTTTGATGAAGGCCAAACATAAGGCATTAAAACTTGTAAAATATGGGTCTAGTACATCACCCTCAAGCAAAAATAAGATGACAAGGAAAGATAACCAGTTGAATAAGTCAAGATGGTGAAGATTGAAGAATCTTAGTATGCCAAAGATGAGGTGAAAGGAGAATTTCATGATAATTTAACTAACATTGTAGCTAAAGTAAGAGAAGAGGCATAAAAGGAATAAAATATAGCTAACCATGAAGACATGAATGAATAAATGACTTTGTAGTAGTCATATATGGAGGTAAATAAATGTTTGAACATTGATAATGATTTTACATATGAAGAAGATGGAGCCAATATGTAGATTTGATAAGTAAAGAGTAAGGTACAACCCTTTAAGATGGTAAAAAGGCATAAATATGTTTGGCCTAAGTGTCTCAAGGCAATAGGTGTTGAGAAGGAAAAAGTAAAAATCAAGCAAGAGGTTATTCAAGGAAAGGATTCAAGTGAAATACAAGAACAAACATGGAGGCAAAGATCAAAGGGAAGGTTACATCATGTTGGCATGACAACTTATAAAGAAAATAATCATAGACAATATAAGGTAAGAATCAAAATTAAATTCAAGAGTAAAAGGCATAAAGTGGGTTACAAAGAGCATGGAAAAGGTACAAAGAAGTAGTGTTGAAAGTACACTTCAAGAGGGCATAAAGGAAGAGGTAAGATGCAAACCCAAAAAGAAAGAAGATATGATAGAGGAAAAAAAATACCAAGAGATGAAGGTGTAGCTATGTAAGCAAGATCATGAGTGTGAAGAAGATAATCAGACTCTAGGTTTGATTTCTAATGTTATTTATGATGATGCATATGAAACTTATTCAAATAATGAAGACATTTTATATATAGAAATAATAGAATTGATGAATGAGATTGTGAAAAGGAAAGGTGAGGATGGAACACCTCATAGAGTGCTTAACAAACTTGATATACAAAAAAAGGATATTGATTTGAGTCTCATGAATGAAGTAGTCCAAGGACAAGTCAAGGATCAAGAAGCTGAAGAAGATAAATATTAATGTGGTCTAAAATTTGATGAAGATTGTGGAGAGATGGATGCTCTCATGTTAGAAGAGGAATTAAAGGCTATATAAAAGATGTCCAGTCTGTCAAAAGGGATGAAATCAAGTGAATGAAAGCAAGATAAGATCATGGATGAGCTTAAATAAGAATCAAGATTGAAACACCACATGGAAGTACAAGGAGTTTTGTAAGCTAAGCCAAAAAAAGCAAACTAGATAACAAGTAGTTAAATCATGAGAAAGTCAACAAGGTAATATATTCATTTGATAAAATTATAGTTGAGTTACTTATTGATGTTCATGGATATGTAAAGTTCAGAAGGTGCCAAACAATAATGTACCATGATGAAGGTTTAGTGGTTGTGAGGTTGTTCTTGCAAGATGAGCAATGCCATAGAAAGAGAAATCAAGAGATGGTAAAGTGTAAAGAAAAGATAGAACATGAGAGTTCATTTGAGAAAATTATAGAGGTTAAGTTGCCTATTATTCCCTTAAATTAAGAAAATAATGTTTTTAAAAAGCTAAGATAACTAAAAAAGAAACCATCGAGTGAGATCCATGAAAAAGGCAGACATAGAACAAGAGTAAGCAAAAAGAGTAAGAACCATTTGTTTGAAGTAGAAGATGATGAATCAAAAAGTGAGTTGGAAAAGATAGAAAATGTAGATAATAAATAGTTTTAGTAGTTGATACACCTTATAAAGGTAGAGGTAGAGTTGATAATGAGACTGGATAAGGTAAGGAAGTAGAAATACAAGAGCCTAATGAAGAGAAAAGAGCAAGAAAGGAGGAGTTGCAATAAGTTGAGCATGAAATATACTCAAATATTGAATTATAAGGAAATAAATAATGTGTAGCACTCAATTTTATACCTCTTAGGGAATATGATGCATGAGCATCTAGTAAGTTAAATACCATTTTGAGTTGTTGAAGTGAAAAATATTAGTTAGAGGTCAAAGTTGGTCTATTTAGGGATGAAAGTCTGTGTGAAGGATCTTGTAGGGTCCTTATGTTGTCTCAGAGTCATACTATTGAGTTTTGTGGTTGTTTGGAGTTTTGCTTCCAAAAGTATAAATTTGAAAATTCAAATATTAGAAACAAGTCAAGAATGACAATAAGCATAGCAAGAAATGTTTAGGTGAGAAAAGGTTTGAAAAAGGATCCAAGGAGTCATGTAAAGATTGGTTTGAAGACATTTAATTTATAATTCATTAATGTGGTAAACATTAAGATTCATGTTTAGTAATATAACTACTATTCCCATGTTAGGGTTGGCATGTGAGAGTCTTGTTTGTAATTACCTCATAAACCAACGTAAAATGTTTGATGAGAAAATAAGTTGAAGGATTATAAGGATAATGTGAGATAAAGAGTAAAGAGATCCAAGAAGAAGGAGGAAAAACTAGAGAAAGGAAGAATGTAAAAACTCCTCGAGAAAGTTGACAAGTCCATGAATGAATTGTAAATGTAACATGGAATGATTTAAATGAATAAATTAATTAATTTTATGTGTATTTATGATTTTTTTTATGGTATTGGATTAATATTATTTGTATATTTCTTTAAAATTCCCTTGAGGACATAAACTTGTCACTATTTGTGTGTATTTTAGGAGAGAATGTGTGCAAGTTACATTCATGAAAATAAGGATTTGATAGAGTTATAATTTTTGGTGTAAGATATGTTTTTTTGGTCATAAAAAAGGTATATAAAATTTTGAATAAGTTTCATGTTGACATTTGATACTTTCCTTCAAGAAAATACTTAAAGAAAATCCCTGTAAGAAGAAACTCTGTGGTAGATTGTAATACTCTAAGAACATGTTATCATAACATTTATTGAAATGTTTAGTGTCAAGAGGTTCATTGTATTATTTGATATGATCTGTATAGAGAATAAATATTAGTTGAAATATTGGTAATTAATTTTTAATATATAATAATTGACAAATGTTCACTACTAGTCAACCTAAAGATGGAACCCTGTTTGCATATACAGACTATACTCTATTGCATAGTCATATGCCAGAGAAAGAAATGTGTGTTGTGAGAAAGTGAAGGGAAATTGATTTTATAAATATTTGAAGGAAAAATTTATTAGGTTTGAATATTTGGAGAAGATAATTATCCTTAAGTGGTAATAGTCAAAACAAACCTTAAGAACTTTGTTTGTACCCTCTCTTGAGATAGACACTCAACTTGAAAAAAGAGGTAAAGTCATTTTGTTCTCAATAAATGAATATAATTTTATATTATAAGGTTATTTTTATCTACCTAGGTGATAAAAAGGTGAGGAAATTTTAAAATTTACTAAACAGAGTCTTCAAACTTAGGTATAGTCAAATCCTATTGCCACAGTCCTCTATAGAATGTAGAACTCTATATTTTGTGCATTATAAGTCATAACCATATTTAAAAAGGATAAATAACCATTTTTAAAGGTTTATAATGATATAATTGACATTGGATATGTATTATTTTAGTTTTAAATTCTCCCAAATGAAAAATATTGTCATTTGACTCCTCTCAGCCTGTATAAGCCTGAACATTCATCTAACTAGGGTTTCCAAACTAAAAACTCCATAATTTGAGTTCTATCTAATGAAAAAATACCAATTTTTTTTATCATATGTATTTTGGCATGTATAAAAGGAATCAAGTGGTTTTAGTCTAGTAATGTGTTGTATGGTATGGATTTGAGGTCTGAGTAAGAGCATATATGGCTAATAAGACTAATTGGTAAAGTGCTTGTGAAGGAATTACCATATAAAGAGGGAGTTGAAAATTAAAATTTAGGGAAGGTTTTAAGAAGATAGAGGGAATAAAAATATGACATTATATCCTTAGGGGAACATAAAAATTATTTAAACAAAGGGAAAAGGTGAAAAAAAGGCTACAAGGGAGTGGAGGCACTAATGAGGTTGAAGAGTGGAAATGAAGGATAAATAGGGAATGAGAGGTTAAGAGGGATAAAGAAAAGTATGTTTTAACCAAGATAACTCATACAAAGTTTTATATTGAGTCCAATATACCAATTCCAATATTTAGTGTGTGTTTCCAAGAGAAAAGTGATTAGTGTGAGGATAGTGAGTGAGGAAAGTGAAAAGAAATGGATTAGTGAATGGAAACGGGTTAAAGGAATTAATGGAGATTTATAATGGGTATAATGATAGTGAGAAAAGAATACAAGGTGTTTAAAAAATAATGAAAATGAAAGGAGGCTATAAATCCTACTTAAAGTTGGAAGTCTCCTATTGAAGGTTGAATTTAGTGAACCAAAGCCAAGCATTCAAAGTTGAGATAAAGTAATCAAGTTAAAACCCATAAATCTAATGAGTTTGAAGATTTTCCCATGTACCTATGCATCATATTTAATTTAAAAATATCCCTATAAAATCTTCATGATCTCACTTGACTCTCTGTGGGCTTGAATTTCAATGCCATAGTACATATTGTCCTTGCACTTTTGGAGATAGACTTGAAGACTCTACATTAGACAAATGTAGCCCTAACGGTCTAGTTTAGCTCTAAATTCCTCAACTTGAGGATCTTATTACCATGAAAACCCATATAATGGATTTTTATATTCTCATATGATGTTTTCCAACCTTAAACACTCCTAAAACATGCAATTTATCTCTAGTTTCCATGTACAGAACTGTAACTATTTATCTAGGCCTATTGAGCCTAGTTGGACCTTCTATTCCTTAGGTTGTCTTTAGTATCTTTAGTGTCACTATGTGAGGGTAGTTTAAAATTTAGGGTGAAATTCACATGTGTCTTAATATCATGCAACATTAGACCTCTTCAAGGACTCATTCAACTTTGTCATAAGCCTGTAGTGCTCTTGGCCTCAAGACTACAAATTCTTCAAATGGACTCCTTGGGTTAGTTTCTTGTTTTTTAAACTCTCATATACATGAGGAGTATCCTTAGAAAAATGGGGTATGTTTGAACTATAATTACTATCTTAACTCACTCTTTTAATAGATAATAGACCTCTATCCTCCTAGTGTGTAGGTACAAACCTATAGATTATTAATTCTTTAGACCTATATTATTTCAAAGAGGTCTAGTGATAGTGTTGCCCTCTATAAGGGCTAGTCCTTACTAAAGGGATATTAAAACTTGGATTCCTAAGGTTTTTGATCCTTTGAATGTTTATTAATATTAATTAGGGTGAATAATGATGTGTAAGAGTGGCATAGGCCCTTAAGGTCTACCTAATCTGTCATTTAGATTCTTAAACCCTCTCACAACAAATCTAACATAGATAAGAGACACTATGACCCATTTTCTAGTTGGTGTTGAAAACCTCTTTGAGATAATCTTCATATGTAATTTGAATGTGTTACACTTCTTTTAAATATCTTGAGAAATGACAACACCTTCATGAGGCTTGAACAGGGTTACTTTGCCATGATTTATTCAAGCTATTTGACTCCATTTGTAAACTATATGTGATCACCATTTTATGGATTTTTAGGTCCATAAAATCATTGAAAATAAAATGTTTTAAAGCCTCAAGGAGGTTTGAAAGATTTTTGAGACCTCACCAACACTTTTTAACTATTGGAGACTCTAAACCATTAAGAACTTCAATGTTATCAACCTATAGATTATTCCAAAAGAAGGTTTCTTTTTTCGTTATGGATCATAAATACAAAAAGAGTATTTAATATGGTGTATAATACTTTTAAATACCCATGATAAATTACCTAACTTGTCATTATTTCATCATGCTCAAAAATAGAGAAACCAAAGCAAACTAAACCCTACCTGGATGGAAAAAACATAGTGAGTCCTTCACCTTCTTAGTGATTATTCATAAAGGAGGGGGAAATAATCTAGGAAATAATGACACAAAATGGAATAATACTAATTTCCACTTCTTTACCCAAAATCTTAGGTCTTGATTCTCTCTCCTTTTTCTATACCGAACAAAAACTTGACTAGTTCTTCTAAGTTGCCAAGGAGGACAATGGAAAAAAGGGGTTAGTTTTTGACCTTTTTTGAATTAAAACTCCTTCCAAAGCATGGATATATGCTTGGGAAGTATAAATTAACAAATTAATGTTAATAAACATGATCTGAATCTAAAAAACCTATATGGAACACCTAAAAACCTCCACTTTCTACTATGAAAAATATCCATTCTACTTGAGAACTGTGAACATAGGATTCCAATAAGGGATATTAATATTATGTTAGTAAATCAAAAAAATCAATCAAAAACACACTAAAATAACACCCTAAGTCTATCTCAAATGAGGAGCTTAGTTAAAAAAACAAAAATTGAAAACACAACTAAAACATGAAAGGAAGACCTTCCTTCACCTTCCTTGGATGCTCTAAAATGCTTGTTGTAATGGATTGCCCAGTTTGTGCTCATGAAGTCTGTATCAATGAAGTGTGTCTACGTCCATCTCTCCTTGGAACCTTTTTTGGCTTTGACTTGGCTTGGCTTAATATTTGGGCATTATAATACTAAGATGCAATGATTTTGAATGCATTTGGGCATTATAAGTTTGGCAGAAAAGAGATTAAAAATCAATAGGCAAGGCCTCCTATTTATAGATTTTTGAAATGGTTTAGGATCAACCATGATGATCCATATCAATATTGAGATGTGTGGCCATGAATTAATCCAAATTATGTAATTAAATTCATAAATATCCCCAATAAATATTTGGGAAGAAGGGGAATTTAAGAGGCATGGGAGGAATTGATGAGGCATAGGAGGGTCTTAATGAGGCATGAGATGGTTTGATGAGATATTTTATGCATTTATAGCCTATGGATGTCTTTCCAAGAAATTATGTCATTTGATGATGCAAATATTCAATATCAATTTATAAAAATAAATATTGAAACATTTCCATAGAAAATTAACTTAAGATCTTGATTTGGTTTAATTAGCCTTAAACATGATTAGTTAACTTTAATGCAAAACTTTAGAAATTTATGCACAAATTAATCTAATTGGTCAAAATTTTATATTATTGGTCTAAAATTTGATTGGGTTAGAATTAGAAGGTTAGATGAGTTGGAATTGTATTCCCATTTAGGATGTTGTCAACACAAAATAATAAAGGCATGTGTCTCATGTAAAAAATTTGATAGAAAAGAGCAATCCAGAGCACCCAAGTGTGAAAATGTTATTTTGACTCGAAATGATCTGATCAAAGTTAACTGATTCATAAATTGTATTACCCCATTTAATGATACCTTGAAAAAATTGGAACTTGAATATAAAAATTTCAACTCTTTCAATACATTTTAGTATTTTTAAGCCAAATTGTGCACTTTGGTAGAAATTGGTCAAAATCTTGGTTGAAGGTTATCGATGGCCAATTTTAGGTGTCTACAATTTGGCCCTATTTGGAAAGGTATTTCAAGGTATAAG
Organism: Torreya grandis; assembly: GCA_037957365.1. Classification (NCBI taxonomy): domain Eukaryota; kingdom Viridiplantae; phylum Streptophyta; class Pinopsida; order Cupressales; family Taxaceae; genus Torreya; species Torreya grandis. The sequence continues at coordinate 2,107,479 of JARHVA010002100.1, read as the reverse complement.
CATAGTAACATCTTCTAAAATAATTAAAAATTATGTATGCCTATAAATGTAATGATGATGAACTGACTATATGATGCCCCCTCTAGGGAATGGTTGGCACAAATAGGTCAGCAAATGGTCCCTCGAAAAAAGGAAGCAAAATGAGGGGAACAAAGAAAGGAAGATGATGGGGTGAAAGAACAATGAGTTTGAAAAAGTATTCAAAATCATTGAGAATGTAAGTGGGATGGCGTAAAATGGTTTTCCCAAAGGCAATATAAGCATTGTACCTTTATAGTGGCAATGTGGTATGATAAAACAATGATTTTCCCAAAGGCAATTATAATCATTGAGAAGATGGAGTTGTCCCAATTAGGATAGATAAACAAGATAAAATCATGCCCTTGTTTGGGCATATAAAAAATAAATTTGATGAGAAATAATGATTTTCCTAAAGGTAATTATAATTATTAAGAAATGTAGGTGGGATGATGTGCAATGATTTTCTCATAGGCAGTTATAATCATTGGACCCCGATGATGGAAAACATGATTGAATTTGCCAATGATGATGATAATATGATATAGAGGATAAATATGAATTAGGACAACATACTAGTGCAGAGATGCTCATTTAAACTAAATAAAGGTTGTCATTTTTTAATTATGTTGTGTAGGATATGATTGGGATTGAATCAGAATGTTCATGCTAAAGAGATGCCAATGTATTCATTGTTGAATACAATTATAGATGCTTAGGTTTGTTATAAAATTTTTTGGTAGGCATCATGGTATAAAATCATGAGGGCTTATGTAAAATATGCATAAGGACTAACTCCCATAATCCAATACTCAATAGAAAACAATGTACCAATGATAAAAACCATGATGCCAATGTAGACGTATGAATACAGATAGATTCAAGTGTAAATGTAGGAAAGGAATCACTTAATGAATGCACATAGACCAAATCAAGGCAACAATGTTGAAATAAAATAAACATGCATATAAACAAACAAGTAGAAACAAAAAATAAATAACTCAATATAAACCATACAAACATTACCCCTAGAAAATAGGTGATAACTTAACAAACTTAAAAAATGGGGTAATAGAAGAAAAGGAAAGGGGTGACCGAGTTATCTCCATATGCAACATGAAAGTGGATGTTTCTTATATAGTTCAATGGATGTAATATCCAACAAAAACTTCAAGCCAAATGTAGTTCTTCTAGGAAATGGGAAGAAAATGATAACTGATAAAAACAACATAATGAATGTGATATAAGAATAGGAATGGTCTTACAAAACCATAAGTGCATGGGAGAAAAGGACAAAAATGATGGGGAAACTAAGTGATAAGTTATTTTTTTATGACTTAGTAAGGGTTCTTATAATACTTAAGGAAAATAAGTGGTCAATGTTTTTGGTTTTTCTAATGGTTTTATAAATGTTTTGTGGAATTTTTAGAGTATATAAACTTGATAAAAAATGATAAGACACTAAATGGTTCAAGCTCATAAAATGGTGAGAGAATTACTTATTTTGTTCACAAAATGGAGAGAGTGTCGCTTAGGTTTCTCAAAAAATTATGAGAGTATGGATAGAAAGGGTGACTGAGCTGGTCTCAACAAGTATCGAATGCTACCTACATAATCCTAGAGTAGGACCTCAAATCACTATAGTTCTACCCTACAATAGATAAATTTGACTAGTGTAGTAGTGAATTCAAACAAAATAGGCATAGTTGGTATAAAGGCATAATATGGTATAGAGAATGGCTAATTGATATGGTCAAGGCATAATAAACAAGTTTTACCCCTAGTTTGCCCATAGGTGGTTATAACAAGGATACAACATCATAGGCCACTGAGACTAATTTACCCATAGGTAGTTATAATTAGGATCAAGATAATGAGAGAGAATGAAACATGAAATGAAGGATGAAACTACCAAATATCTATCATACTATTCCAAAATACTATATCTAAAATGCTCAAAACAACTGCTAAAATTGATCAAATTCATTGGTGCTAAAAATGTGCAACTAATGGAAAAACCAAGGTCAAATAGGCTAGTTAGATAGGATTCAAAACATGCTTGGTTGATATAATGGAATGGTAAAATGGATAATTAATAGGCTAAGAGGAATGATAAGAATGATATTCATATAAATAAGAATAGTGATAAAATGGCACAACTAAAACGGTTCTTATAGATAATATACCATAGTGCTTAAGCATAGTACTATGTAAGGTGAATAATATTTATCAGCTCAAGAAGTTAATCTATATTTGGTTTGGTGAGATTGTATGCTCTTAATCCATAATTTTTAGTAATGATAAAAGGCCCTATCTAGTTTGGTTTGAATTTACCTTTATGCTTCTTCTCAATCATGGTATTCTTTAAGAATGAGATCACCAAGTTTAAATGTTCTATGCTTGACATGATAATTATAGTGGCCTTTGAGTTAGTTATAATATGCCTAAAGATTATTGACCTCAATTATGAATTTTTCATCAAGTAGGACTAGCTCTTGTAGGTGAGCTACTCGATAGTCATAATCATCTAGGACATGCTAGAAAGATATGCATAGTGAAGGTAATTCAACCTCAATAAGAAGTGTGGCTTAAGTACCATAAAAAAGTGAGTATTGAGTGAATCTTATGGGGATATGATGATTGGTATGGTATATCCAAAGGGTGTAGAATATCTAAAGGTATCAGTCATGATCGACATCATTGAAAATATTTTTGAGAATGTTAACACTTGTTTTATTACATGCCTCAGCTTGACCATTACCTTGAGGGTAATATGTCATAGAGAATGTTATGTAATATTGTATTTAGTACATAACTATTTGACATATTTGTTTTAGAAGGATCCTCTATTATCAGATATAATATTGAAAGGGATACCATAACGATAGATGAGATGGTTAAAAATGAACTTAGAAATCTAGTTTCCAATCATGTAAGTGAGGGGTATAGCTTTGATCCACTTAGTGAAATATTTTGTGGTGGTAAGGATATGTTTATGGCCATATAAAGATGTAGGATTGATTTTCTCAATGAGGTTGAGTCCCCATGTATCAAATGGCCATGGTGTCAATTTTGGTTTTAGAGTCTTAGCTAGTGCATGAATCATATTGGTATGCCATTGACATTTGTCACACTTCTTTACATATGAAATTTTATTTGCATCCATTTTGGTCCAATAATAACTAGTACATAAAATCTTTTTGGATAAGAATAACCTACTAGAGTGGGATCCACATATTCCATGTAATTCTTGTAACACTAGTGTAGATTCTACTAAAGTTAAATAATGTATCAGAGTTCTATCAAAACTATAGTGGTAGAGGGTTGATCCAAGTAGAGTATAATGAGTGGAGTGATGGATAAAGGCTTTAGTTTGTTTTTAGGAGAGGTTAGGTGGTAAAACTTGGTCATGAAGGTAGTTATAAAGTTCTAAGTACTAGATAGAACTAGGACCAACAATATCACAAATCATCATGATAGTGGAAGGCTCATGAATTAGTACAAACAAGTTCTTAACAAGGAACTAATACTCTCTAACTTTGTCTATTTTTTGAATCAAATATCCAATAGTGGCCATAACATCTATAATTATATTACTTGACCTTGGTATATGCTCAAACTAAATGTTGAAAATCTATTATTTGAGAGTGTCGACCATGGATTTATATAGAACCAACTTGTCATCTTTGGTCTAAAAGTGGTCTATAACTAGATTGATGATTAAATGACAATTAACATAGACTTTGAGATGAGATAGGTTCCATTGTACCACTGTGTGAAGCCCTATAATAAGTGCTTCATATTCATGCATGTTGTTGGTACAAGGAAAATTGGTCCTAAATGTTTTGGGGATTAGATCCCCCTATGGTGTAATAAATAAAAGGCCTACCCCTGATCCATGTGCTATGAATGATCCATAAAAATATATATTCTAGTGATACTCTTTAATATTTATGTCAATGATGGTCATTATGGATTTATTAGGAAATTGGAACGTGAGTGATTCTATGTCTAAAAGGGGTGCTTCAACAAGCTGATATATAATAACTTACCCCTTAATGGATTTTTGATTGAAGTATTTGATGTAAAACTCACTAAGAATAATGATACATTTGGCCATTCTACCTTGTAAAGATATTTTAGATAGTAGATACTTGAGCGGATCCACTTTTGAAATGATCATGGTCTTATTGTTCAACATGTAGTGTCATAATTTTTGAGCTATGAATACCATAGCTAAATAAGCTTTTTCAAAAGGTGTATAGTTGTGTTCATATGTGACCAATGTATGGATTAATTAGTATACTACATGCTCTTTTACATTGTCATCATGTTGAGCTAGAAGTGCCCCCAAGGCATTATTTGTAGATGATAGGTATAATAAAAATGGTTTTCTTGGAATAGGGGGTAACAAAATAGGTAGATTTGCTAGGTAATCTTTTAGCTATTGAAAATCTATTTAGCAGTGATTATCCCAATGGAATGTATCTCCATTATTCAAAATATATGTAAATACATGAAACTTGTCTGCTAACTGAGATATGAAGTGTCAGATTGACTAGATCTTGCCCTACAAATTGTGGAGTTGCTTCAAATTAGTTGGTGGTGGCATCTCTATTATAGCTTGGACTTTGATTGGATCAACTTAAATGACCCTATGAGACATAATGAAGCTAATTAATTTTATTGATTTCACTCCAAACAAACATTTATTTAGATTTAGTTACACTTTGTACTCACATAGTCTTTTAAATGTTTTACTTAACACTATTGGATGGTCAACCCTGATTTTTTATTTGCCTAGTATGTCGTTGACATAGTCTTTAATAATATCATGCATCATATTATGGAATATGATGGTGATATCTCTTTTATAGGTGGATTAATCATTATTAAGACCAAATAACATTACCTAATAATAGAATGCTCCCAATGGAGTGGTTAATGCTATTTTGTGTTGATCTTTTGGTGTTATTCTAATCTAGTTATATCTTGAAAAGCCAATCATACGTGAAAGCATCTCATAACCCACTGTGGAGTCAATAATAATGTAAATATCATGTAATGAAAAATCATCCTTAGGGAAAGCTTTGTTTATGTCTCAAAAATTAGTATAAATTTTGATTCCTTCAAGCTTTTTGCTAACAAGTACAATATAGGTATCCATTCTAAGTAGTCAATGGATCAAATACATCTTGCTTCAAGAGTTTTTACAACTCTTTCTTTACTAATATAGTAATGTAAGGATGCATCTTGTGTAAATTTTGATTAACTAATTTTTCATTAGAATTTAACACAAGGTGATGTAAAACCAAGGCAGGGTCTAAACTTGGCATGTCATAATAAGCCCATGCAAAAATATCTACATATTCTCTCAATAGACATGTAAATATTTCACATTCCTCCTCAATGAGGTATGCATCTAATTTTATCCATTTTGGGTTTGATGGATTTTTGATGTTTATCTCTATTGTATCTTTGACTAGAAGGGTGAAGCTATCTTCTAAGATAGTAGGTAAAGACTTAAACTATTGGACAATATCAAGGTCCTCTATTAGGACTTGCTCTTCAACTTCTCCTAGGCATGATAAATTTGAGTCCCATAATGGGAGATCTATCCATGTGAAAAAAATAGTTAGAAATTCTTGAAGAATTCAATCAAACACTTGTTGTTGCTAAAAATTGAACTCAGATCCATAGGCAAGTTCATCATTGGTGGTCTCCTGGTTTAAATTCAAAGAAGAATGAACACCCCCATCTAATGGTGCCTAAAATAAGTTTTCACCATTAGACTAGCCTTTATCTTTAATTTTTCCCTGATCATTAAGCACCTCAAAGAGGTTTTCACTTTGGGACCTTAATGTTTTATTTATTTATTTTTGGCTAAGAGTGTTCACCTGCTCTCCAAAATAGGATTCAAATCTAATTTGATTTAGAATCCTAATTTATGATCTCCCAATAGAATGTTTTATCTAAGGCCTATAAAATCATAGAATGCCTAATTGTTTTGAAACTCATCAATTGATAAACTAGATTCTTGTTGGTCCCAATCTATCAGTTGGGGATAGTATAATGAAAATAGGTTGTGATAAATGACTAGAGTAAGGGTACAAATGGAATTATTATCAAATAGGTTAGTATTGGCTAAGTCATCAAAGATAAGGCTATGATCAGAATCTACTTCACTATTGACATCATCATCACTAGTCACCAGTGATGGAACATGAATAAGATATGTGGGGTCACCCCTATGTAATTTAAATCCAAGTATTTATGGTCTTTTATATTTGGTCATGGAAATTGGTTCAATGGTTCCTTATTGATTCTATCTGAGGCCTCTTCCTTCATAGTCTTGATTCTCCATGATCCTATTGGGAATATGATACTTTGCACTCTTATAACAATCAGGTTGGTTGTCATTATATAATCATGATTCATCTCCCTTGAGAGGGTCTGGTACTAGGCTAAATGCTGGTATAAACATGACAGGTCCTTTATTTTTTCTCTTTTGTTGCCAAGGCATGTGTGGGGTAACTTTAGGTCTTCCAAAGTTCTTTAGATTCTGAGGAAGATTGGTAATATGAAAGGTATCATGTATTAAATATTCTACTAGGCCATTAACTAAAATGGTATAATGATTAGAAGCTTTAGGAGGAGGCATATGGGAAAGGGAATCAAAGGTATTATGATCTATGTAAATGTCCTCTAGATAATCAATAAGTATGGCCTTTCCTTTATGCTTCATAGAACTTGGATTCATGTTGTATTGGAAATTTTAGCTTTGAAACTTGACCATGTTTGTAGTGTTCATATGGGTTCAAATCTCTTGAAATATTTACTTCCATCCCTAAGTCAGAGAACTTGATACATTGGTGTAACATTGATGGGACTACATGAATCTCATGTAACCAAGGCCTACCTAGAAGCATAGTATATGACAACTCAAGATCAAACACATGGTAAAGTGTATCATGGGTTAAAGGAACAATGATAACTAGTAGGCTAATGTTGCCTTATGATTCTCTCTCTTGATTATCATAGGCTTTGATATTTATCATTTTTGGTTGGAGATCTGCCATTGTGTACCCAAGAAGCTTGATGAGATTTAGATACACTATGTTGAGGCCTGATCCATTATCTATAAAGACACATTTCACTTTAGACCACTTTATATAAACTTCTATGTATAATATATTATTATGGAGTGGTCCAAGGGAAGACATATGACTTTGGTTGAATGTGACTTGTTGGGTAGGAGCTAGGTGTCCAACCAAAGCTTGAAATTTATTAGGGTATATGTCAGTAGCACTAGTGTAATGGGTTAAGAACTCATTCAAAATGTTCTTATAGATCATTAATGTTTGCATCAAATATAAAATGGAGATCTGGGCTGATGTCTTCTATAATTATTCCATGATATCAAACTTCTTGTCTCCAACAATGTGAAATGGTTTGTTTTGAGGCTAAATGATTGGTTAGATAATGGGTGAGGTGGAAAATGGATATGGGCTTGGAATGGTAATATTTGACCTTTGAGTTGTGATTGCACAATTGGGATTAAGTACATGACCATGACTATGAACAAATAATGGTAATGGTTTGGGACCAGATAGGACAAGTCTTAGTTATTGATGCATTTATATGTGGTCATGGGGTAAGGACAAGTTATCGATATAAGGTCCAAAAGTGGAAATCTTGGTTTGTTAGTTTGCCTATGTGTGGTCCTAGATCAAAGAAGAATTATCCATGTAATTTGGCTGAGTGGTATTATTTAGCAATGGTCTAGATTGATTGGTTCTTAGTATAGGATTAATGGAGATGGTATTAATGCTATCCCCTGCAATATGACCTAAAACCATATTGTAGTCATGTGAAACTACATGGTAAGTTTATTAGTTGTTATCATTTGATCTTAGTTTTATCCATTATTTTGACATTATTGGTTCTATTATTGATTCTACTAGTTCTATTAGTTTTACTAGTTTGGCCTTTGATTTTGATGCTATTTATTTTATTGTTGCACTGGTTGTTATTGTTTTTGCTATTATTAATGGTTATTGTATTAGGGAAAAGGGTTTTGATAAATCCCAAGAGTTTGATTAGAGGTGTAAGCACCACCATCCAATGTGATCTCCCCATTCTCTAACATATTATCAATCAAATGCTTAATTTGCACACATCTTCATAAATTATGTCCTTTGACCTAGTGATATTCACATAATTCATTTTCATGGTACTAATCAGGATAAGGAATTCCTTGGGGATAATGCTTTGGTATAAGCCAAATAATCAAATTAGAGACAAAAAGTTAATAAAAAAATATATTCAATAGGCTCTCTAAGCTCACTAAAAACATGGTGAGTAGGTACTATTCTCCTTGGAAGAGGGTTTTACAATGGAAAAGGTTGTGGTATTTTCTACATGGGTCTTGGTTATTGTGATTATGGTGTTGTTTAAAGAGGTTGTCAGGTAGGAGTAAGCTAAAAAGGTGGTGCAAGTTGAGCTGATGATGTTTACACTATTTAGACATGTCGTGATTTAGTCACTCTATTTCCCACAACATTCTTATTGTGGTTAAATTATTTTGGTCTATCTTGGTTATTAGCCTATGTTAGTTGTGATGCTTGTGCTTGGATTAGATATTGGTTTTGGATATTCCTTGATTTGTACTTTGGTTTTGATTAGTTGAGTTAAGATAGATGACTTTTTTATTAATGATCACTCACTTGATCAACAAACCTTTGTCAATGATTAATTTAAAGGTATGTGCACATTGCAGTTCTAGATGATAAGCTATCTCACTATACAAGTTTTTAGTGAATACAACAACTAATTGTTTATCTAGTAAAATATGAGTGAATCAGCTTGCAAGTGCTCTCCATCACTGTAGATAACTTGTAAAACTCTCATTAGCTTTTTGTTTTACTTGTGTCAAGTTGAATAATGAAGTCTCATGTTCAATATTGTAGGAAAAGTTCTATATAAACTTTTCTAAAAGGTCATCAAAATATGTTACTGAATTCTTGGGTAACTTTACAAACCACTTCAAGGCATGTCTAGCTTAGCTCCTTGGAAACAACAACAAAAGGTATATATCACTATATGCCACTAGATAGCATGCAATAAAGAACTTGATTAAATGGGATTTGGGGTCACTTTTCCCCTTGTATTTATAAAACTTTGGTAGCTCATATCTCAGAGGAAATGAAATATGTAAGTACTTCATATTGAAAGGATAGGAACACACATCATCTAGCTTAAAATTTTAAATTTGTTTCCCTGTTTGGATGGCAATGATTGCATCCTTCATTTATTGTAACTCTTGCACTAGGAAACTTGTGGGAATATTGGCCTGGGTAAATGGTTGGATGGTCACAATTAAATCACTTTGACAAGGGTATCATGGGGTTATTTGGTATACATTGGATTGGTTGGGGAATAAACTAGGAATACACATATACAGATTATGATGTACTTGTTAAAATTGTATGTTTGGTTATGCGATATTCTAGTTTGGGTTGGTGAAGAAGGTTTGACCTAGAGGATTTTGAGGTTGGGATGGAGGGATATAATGATACTATGCCTATTGTGGTTGAATAGGGACCTATTTTTGACTACTCAAACCTTGTTTTTCAGTGGAAACTTGTGAGCCAAAACCCTTTCTCTAAACTTGTGGTATGATATGCACAAAAGGCAATTATTGCCTAATAGGTATTTAAGAGACATTAGAACCCATTTATTACATGAATCCTAGTTTCAAAGTGGATGCACATTGGATATTTATCACTTATCATTGACCAACATAAATACACTATTGATTAGACATCATTTGGTTTTGAATTGGCATGTTGGTATGCAAAGAAGAAGGTATGTTTACTACTACCTGATGAGGTGCAACATTAGTTTCCCCTTATTGAGGTGGTAATATGTTAAAATTTTACTACATTTGTATATTTATTTGTGTCTTTTGTTGTAAAATACTACTCATCACCTATGGAGGAGTAAGATTCATCACATTCTGTTGTTGAGGCATGGCATTGGTTACTAGTTGACTACATGATCATGTTAGCTGTGCATTTGATGAAGTAGTTAGTTGATGTTGGGGTGCAAAAGATCCAATTATTAGGTTTATATATCCACTTGTGGTATTAATTAAAAACATATATTTTTGAATAGTTTTTATTGTATTAATACCACTTTGATTTTGATTAGATGTTACTTGCACATTGTCCACTATGTTTTGCTTATTATTCTGCATAGAAGTAGAAGACACTTCTTTGATAATTAGCATATGCAACAAGTTGTCTACCAAAGTGTTTTGTATGAATGGGTTTAAAATATTATTGTCTTGACCAGTTAACTCTATCAAAATTCTTATTGAAGGAACTAAGTCAATAAGAGGTTTACTCACCATGGTCATCTGATTGAAATTACATGCTTGATTTAGGTAGGTTTGATATGTTGTCTACATTTGGTTAAAGTGGTCTTCCATGAGTTTATTTAATTTTTTACAAATATTAGGGTCCTAATACATCATTTAGACTAGAGTTAAAGGGTTTCTATAAGAGTCCTCTTAACTATACAATATGTTGTGAGGCATTCTTACTAGTCTTGGTAAATTTTCATGAGGGAAGTCCACTAGAAACTTATCCCCTACTTCTATGGATCTAACCAAAATATCATCTTTGTTCTCCAATAAATGACACTAAAACTAAAATATATCATATGTGGAAGGCATATTAATAGAGTATGATTGTTGAGGAACTGGTTCTTCAATTATGGGTATCATAGCTAGGTATTGTGCAATTTGTTCTTGGTCCTATTTTGAATATGGTGGCATATTAACCAAATAGTTAGTCAATGGATCTTGGTTTTTTGCCCCTATTTAAGTATTATAAGAGGAATAAAGATCCATCTCATAAGAAATATTATCTGCACAGGAGTATTGCACCATTTCTTCTTGTATAACCACATTACTAATCCCTGTATTGTATATAAGTCCACTACAAGTGTAGGAGTACATGTTGGGATCCATAAAAAATGTTTTTGTGATAAATAAGGAAAAGAGTTATACAAACTCTAAAAATACAATCTCTAAAAGATGATATTCAAACTTGGTCTAGATTCGTCAAAAGGATGGAAAGGTTTATGCAATGATTTATGATAAAACAAGCTAACATTAAGTATCTAACATTACACATCTTATACAAAAGGATCAATTAAATAGACCTAAAATAAAAATCCCAAACTCTAAGGTCAAAGGGTTTCAAATCAGTCTAAACTATGAAAATAAACCATTGCTAGGCCTTTTGGCCAAACACAATGTCAAAAGCTAAACTCAAACAAGGCATATGCTAGGACTCTTGACCAAATGGCATCAAAAGCTAGAATTTGAAATAGATGAGATTTTTAATTTAATGGATTTGAAACACTTCTAATAAAAAATAGGCATTTGACTCTTAGACATAAAATCAATTAAATAGGTATAAGGTATGAAACAAAAGGCGCTTTAGGGATAGTTTGCTTTCTATCAAATAATGGTGTAAAACTTGGTTATTTTGACAAATAGGCTAGATAAATGTGAAAAAATATATGTGCTAGACAAATATTCACAAAAGGTATACTCGGATTGGCTTGAAAAATGTGTAAAAACTTAAACTCTATGTAAAAATGTCTATGAAAAAATGTTTGAAATGATTTGGGCAGCATAACAATGCTAAACTACTCAAAATATGCGACAAAATGTTTGTTTCATAAACTTTCTAAGGCAAAGATGGTTTCTCACAAATTTGGCAGTGTAACACTACCTTTCTTAACTCAAATGACATACATATCTTTAAAGTTTTGACAATATATCTAAGGAAAAATTGTATGTATTCAAATGATCTTAATGGAAATAAGATGGCAAAACAAAAAAAATTGGTGCATAGACTCAAAGTGTAAGTGTTTAGCACAAAATAACTTAAGTCTATCAAGTGGTGATAATGATTATGATTCTTAAATGACCTTCAACCCAAATTGGAAATTGAACCTAAGTTCCCTCAAGTTTAGTGCAAATGGTGAACCCACTTATCACATCAACCCTATGAACTTATGAAGGTTCAATTTCGAATTTGGATTATAAATGAAGGATTTTAAACAATGTTTGGTAATAGTCTAGACTCAATTGGGCATCATAGATGCACCAAAGTGGTTGATATGACTCCAAGTTTTGATAAATTTTGAACAAGGAAAATTGATGATTCACATGGGTAGTATAATGCCTCTTTATTTAAAGGAAAATGAGGACTATATATTTTGGTTTATATCATTTGTTCACACCAAGTTTTGACTCTAAACAAGACTTTAATCTAGGACAAAATAACTAATTAATCGTTCTTAAGTCTTAAACTAACAAGGTTGCATATTATTGTTGGAATCCATCAATATACATCATTTGAGAGGATTTTAGTGTTCATCCAAAAGGTTAAATGCACATTATATAGTAGGGGTTTTACACCCCCCTGCTCTCAAATGATAGTACTATGACATGGACCTTGAGGCACACCTTGCACCAACAAGAACTCTGTAGTAAGTGGAGATTTGTCTAAGATCTACAAGTTTTTGAACATCTAGATGGATCAATTTCCCAATGACTTTCATGTCACATTGAAAAAGAAATGCACTTAAATTGGGTGTCTAAGGAACTTGGTTTCTTGTAAAAAGGTCTTGTCCTTTTTGAAACTACTACATCCATCATTTTCTCCATGTAGTGTGATGTCCAAAGTGTATATACATCCCGTGTGCAACTCTAACACTAGAAGGTGGTTTAATCACTGAAACCTCTGATCCTAATGGGAGTGGTAGAAGTTATTATTGAGAGATGAAACCCTAGGTTAAATATTACATATAGAAATTAAGGGAGGTAATGAAGTCCCCCTCACAAGCCAAGATGCAATAAAATAAATGACTAATAGAAAGAATTTAGGGTTGTTTCATGATCACCTAAACTATTGTGAGTTTTCAGGGAGTGGTTTAGATGACATTATTTTTATGTCTTGGACTAGGCATGTTTGTAATAATGATGGAACTTTTGATTCCAAAAGTTCCCTAAAGGGGATAGATGGAAGAGCATACATGCAATGTCCCTCTTTTTTCCAATCAAATTATAAGTTAAAACAATTATTGAAAACAAAATTTGACAAGTGAGTTCAATTTTAATCACCAAATGAAAGATTAGGTGGTGTTATTTTAACCGCTTGGTCTTAAGTTGTAAAAACATGTAAATATTACAACAAAAAATACTAAATGAAACAATAATCACCTAATTTTATTTTAAACCCAAAGTTTGAAGTGTTCAAGACTTAACATGTTAAAGATTCATTTTAGGCACCAAAGAAGTGTCCATGATTTTAACCAAGTTCCTTTTAAACCTCAAAATTAAAGTGTATGATTAGTTAAAAAACCCACATTAACTTACAAACCATCCTTTCAAACTAAAAAAAAAGATTATGACTTCCTGCTTTGAAGCATTTTAGAGGATGAGACAAGGACTTTTGAAAATGAGCTCTCAAGTAGACAATCGAGTTGGGTTCATAGGCAAGTGAGGTTGACAAGCAAGTTGGGTTGGTAGGTGAGTTGGGGTCAAGTTGGGGTGAGTCAAGGCTGAGTTTGGGTTGAGTTGGGGTGAGTCCCACTAAGTGTTCCATTTTTAAGCATAGGATTGCAATAGGGGGAGATTAGTATTATGTTAGTGAATAAAACAAATTAATCAAAACCACACTAAACTAATACCTTAAGCCTATCTCAAAGGAGAAGCTTAGTTAACAAAAAAAAAATGGAAAACATAATTAAAACATGAAATAAAGACCTTCCTTCACCTTCTTTGGATGCTCCAAAATGCTTGTTGTAGTGGCTTGTTCAGTTTGTGCTCATGAAGTCTGCATCATTGAAGTGTGGCTACCTCCATCTCTCCTTGGAACCTTGTTTAGCTTTGAATTGGCTTGGATTAGATCAAGATTTGGGAATTATAACACTAATATGCAATGATTTTTAAGGCATTTGGGCATTATAATTTTGGCATAAAATATCTTAAAAACCAATAGGCAAGGCCTCCTATTTATATATTTTTGAAATGGTTTAGGATCAACCATGATCATCCATCTCAAGATTGAGATGTGTGGCCGTGAATTAATCCAAATTATGTAATTAAATTAATAAATATCCTCCATAAATATTTGAGAAGAAGGGGCATTTAAAAGGTATGGGAGATATTGATGAGGTATGGGATGGTCTTAATGAGGCATGGGGTTGCTTGATGAGATATTTTATGTATTTATGGCTTAGGGATGTCTTTCTAAGAAATGATGTAATTTAATGATGCAGATATTCAATATCAATTTATAAAAATAAATATTCAAAAATTTCCATGGAAAATTAACTTAAACTCTTGATTTGGTTTAAATAGCCTTAAACATGATTAGTCAACTTTGATGGAAAACCTTGGCAATTTATGCATAAATTAATCAAATCGATTAAAAATTCATATTATTGGCTCAAAATTTGATTATATTGGAATTATAAGTTGATGATATATGTATTGTAACTGTGTTCCCATTTAGGATGTTTCCAACACAAAATAACAAAGGCACGTGTCTCGTGTAATAAATTTGATAGAAAAGAGCAATCCAGAGCACCCAAGTGTGAAAATGTCATATTGATTTGAAATGATTTGATAAAAGTTAGTTAATTCATAAATTAAATTTCAACATTTAATGATACACTTACAAAAATAGACAATTTATATAAAAATTTCAACTCTTTTAATGAATTTTAGTATTTTTCAGCCAAATTGTGCACTTTGGTAGAAATTGGTCAAAATCTTGGTTGAAAGTTATCGATGGCTAGTTTTAGGTGTCTACAAGAACTAATGGAGATGATATGTTATGTGCCTCTAAATTTTTTAAATTCATGTACAAACATGTATTAATGTGTTCATATCTTCATTCTAACATACACTTGTCATTTTCTTGCAAAACCTTCTTTAGACATTTCAAAATGGACAATAAAGCACCTTGAGAGTGGAATGTAACATTATAAAGTTGATTTTCCACTTTTATAGGAGTTGTACAAACTATATGAGGTGTGTTATGACTTTAAAACCATATTACATGTCTCATCATGACCCCTAGACTACTAACACCCTCGAACCCACTTGACCATGCTAGGAATAATTATACAACCATAAGGCCAAGAATAATATTTACCTTAATTTTATCAAAACAACCTTAAATAATGATAACCAAGGCTTTTAAATATAATTTTTAGGACTATGAAAATATATAAGGTAATCATACACAAGCTCAGAGGGATTTAGTAGAAAGTTTTAAACTATAAGGGTTGATATTTGGCCTAGGAGGCCAAATTATCAACAACACTACTATTTGACTTAGATGTAGATGTACATTATGTAATATCAACTATATCTAGGTGTAACCCTATAAAAAAATTTAAGTTTTCTATGACCTTTACTCTTATGCATTTATATCTTGTTCATAGGTTATCATTCTTTATCAAATGATCAAACCCTATATTTTTCACCCTTGGAATGACTGTGGGAAATATGAGGTAGTGAGCACATGATGTTGAAATAATCCAAATACCCCTCAATTGTTAGGAGTGTGGAGCTAAAAGCTTCACCAAGGAGCATAGACAAACAGGTTCGGGTCTACACAGACGCCGGCGTCGGTCAGGAGCGACCGACGTCGGTCAGTTGCAGTTCAGAGGCGCCGACGTCGGCGGTATGGTCGGCCGGCGACGGTCACAGGCGAACAGACAGGAATCGACGTCGGTTACCTGCGTGTCCAGAAAGCGATTTCCGAGGACAGAAGCGAGTGTTTGCATGATGAGTTTGAGTTGTAGACTCATGCTCGCGTCTCTATTGTTAGCAATGTTATTTTTAGAGCCCTTGTTGAAGAGGCTTAACTGTTTGTTGTAAGAGCATGCTTAAGTTTCCTATTTCTATATGTAGGAGAGATCTTCTAAGCTATTGTAAAATGATGAAGTGTATGAGAGTGTAATAGAGTACGAGTAGAACATTGTGAATGTTTGAAGGACTGTACTTTAGTGAGAGCTCTTGAGGAATAGAGATCTAGTGAGAGATCTTGTGTGCATCTGAGAGAGGTGTGGAAGAACAAAGTTCTTCATTTGTATTCCTATTGTAAAGAGTTTTTAATACAAGTTTTCAGGGTGTTTTCTTGTATATCTTGTTCTGTGCTATTTATCATTTTAGTTACTTATCTATCTGATTATTTCCGCATATTCATTGCTTTCATAAGTGTAATCCATTGTTGGTTGATCCCCAACAAGTGGTATCAGAGCTCAAGTTCACTAACAGGTGGTTCAGATCTGTGTAGTGTGTTCGGATTACAGGTTGCTCACAGGGATTTCTGTTTGAGTGGGAGAAGCAATGGCAGAGGAAAGTAAGTTGAGAATGGAAAAGTTTAATGGCAAGAACTATCAGCACTGGAGAATGCAGATAGAGGACTATCTGTATCAGAAGGATCTTTACTTACCGTTAGGTGGGATAGCAAAGAAGCCCAAGGACATGGAGGATGAAGAATGGGAAGTTCTTGAAAGAAAGGCTCTTGGTTCTATAAGACTGAGTCTGGCCTCCACTGTGATATCTAATTTGTCACAGGCAAAAACTACGGTAGAGTTAATGACCATGTTAGCAAATTTGTATGAAAAACCCTCCGCTTCAAATAAGGTATATTTAATGAAGCAGTTGTTTAATTTGCATATGCAAGAAGGTGGATCTGTTTCTAATCACCTGAATGATTTCCATGGTATTGTTAATCAGTTAAGTTCTGTTAATATTTCATTTGAAGATGAAATAAAGGCTCTTTTAATTTTATGTTCTTTGCCTGAAAGCTGGCATGGCTTGGTAATGGCAGTTTCTAATACTGCTTCTGCTTCGAATATTTTAAAAGTAGAGGATGTGGTTAGTGTTATTTTGAATGAGGAAATACGCAGGAAAAGCACAGAAGAGACTTCTGGGACATCCGGGAACGCTTTAAATTTTGAGAGCAGAGGAAGGCAAAAAGAAAGGAGCAAGAGGAGATCAAGATCTAAGTCTAAGGGAAGAGGCAGATCCAAATCCAGGAATGGCAGAAGGCCACAATGCTGGAACTGTGGAAAGTTGGGGCACATAAGCAGAGATTGCTGGTCAAAGCCTAAGGAGGATAATCAGCACGAAGGAAAGGAAGAGACAAAGGTTGCAGGTATTGC
Source organism: Torreya grandis (assembly GCA_037957365.1). Taxonomy (NCBI): domain Eukaryota; kingdom Viridiplantae; phylum Streptophyta; class Pinopsida; order Cupressales; family Taxaceae; genus Torreya; species Torreya grandis. The sequence continues at coordinate 2,090,193 of JARHVA010002100.1, read as the reverse complement.
ACAGGATGCTCTTATTTTCTCTTTGCATAATAACATAGAATCTTGGGTATTAGATCCTGGTGCATCTTTCCATGCTACCCCTAACAGAGAATATTTCAGTGACTATGTCCATGGAGATTTTGGAATAGTATACTTAGGGGATGATGAGCCTTGCAAGATTATTGGCAAAGGTAAAGTGCAGCTAAAGATGCAGAATGGCAACACATGGGTGTTGAGGGATGTGATGCATGTTCCTAGTTTGAAGAGAAATCTGATTTCTGCAGGTAAGCTTGGTGATGAGGGTTGTACAGTAACTCTCACAGCAGATTCTTGGAAAGTGACCAAGGGTGCACTTGTTATGGCCAGGGGTAAGAGAGAAGGTACTCTCTATTTGTGTAATTGTATTACTAACAAATCTCCTTCAGTTTTATCTACTTCAGATGTGGATGCTAAATTGTGGCACTCAAGGCTTGGCCACATGAGTGAGAAGGGGATGTCTATCCTTAAGTCTAAAGGTATGCTTTTAGATTTGAAAAGTATGGATCTAGAATTTTGTGAGCATTGTGTGTTTGGAAAATAGAAAAGGGTTAGTTTTCTAAAGACTGGGTCTACTAAGAAAAGGCAGAAGTTGCAGCTTGTTCACACAGACGTGTGGGGACCGGCTCATGTAGCCTCTATTGGCGGATCACAGTACTATGTTACATTCATAGATGACGCCACAAGAAAGGTATGGATCTACTGTATTAAAAAGAAATCTGATGTTTTTGAGACCTTTAAGATATGGAAAGCCATGGTTGAGAATGAAACAGGCAAAAGATTAAAGTGCTTGAGATCCGATAATGGTGGTGAGTTCTGCAGTCTTAAGTTCAAATTGTATTGTTACATGAATGGGATCCGTAGGCAAAGGACGGTTCCAAGGACACCTCAGCAGAATGGTATTGCTGAAAGGATGAACAGGACTATTATGGAGCATGCAAGATGTATGAGATTGCATGCAGGGTTGCCCTTAGAGTTTTGGGCAGAAGCAGTTGACACCGCAGTGTACCTGATCAACAGAGGACCCTCTACAGCTCTGGATGGTGGAATTCCAGAAGAGGCATGGACAGGTAAAAAGATTGATCTCTCATATCTCAGAGTTTTTGGTTGTGAAGCCTTTGTGCACATAGATAAGGAAAATAGAAAGAAGCTTGATGCTAAGTCTATGAGGTGCACGTTTATAGGCTATGGCTCAGATGATTTTGGTTTCAGATTTTGGAATCTAGGAACTAACAAGGTAATTAGGAGCCGTGATGTTGTTTTCAATGAAAGAGTGATGTACAGTGATCAGACAAGGAAGCTAGATCAAGCTGGGCAGAGCAATAATGAGTTGGATGAAGTTATGGTCCAAAATGAGCTCGCGGGAAAAAGAAATAATCACTTACAGGAAAACACAGAGACCGACGTCGGCAGGTTTGGAACCGGCGTCGGCAGTACAGAAACCGATGTCGGCCATACAGAGACCGACGTCGGTAGACCAGGCACCGGCGTCGGCCAGGAGGAACCGGCGTCGGCCAGTAACAGGTCTACAGGTGGCCGAGGTCGGTCACTGTCAGAAAATTTGGGTGGACAGATTGTGGAAAACGAGTCCAAGACACCAATCAGGAGGTCTGAAAGGGTAAGTAAGCCTCCAATTAGATACTCTCCTTCTTTATATTATTTATCACTAACCGATGGTGGAGAACCAGAAAGTTTTGAAGAAGCTTTACAGGTGGAGTCCAGGAGTAAGTGGGAGCATGGCATGATTGAGGAGATGGAGTCCTTAAGGGAGAACCAAACATGGGATTTGGTTGAATTGCCAGCTGGTAAGAGAACACTGAAGAACAGGTGGACTTACAGGTTGAAGGAAGGTGAGGATGGTCAGATGAGATACAAGGCCAGATTGGTTGTAAAAGGATTTGCACAAAAGCCAGGTATTGACTTTGGTGAAATTTTTTCTCCAGTTGTTAAGATGACTTCTATAAGGGTTGTACTGTCTTTGGTTGCTTTTGAGGATTTGCATCTCGAGCAGCTAGATGTTAAAACAACATTTCTTCATGGAGATTTAGATGAGGAAATTTACATGGAACAGCCAGAAGGTTTCGAAGTCAAGGGTAACGAGAAACTAGTGTGCAGGTTAAAGAAAAGCTTGTATGGCCTCAAGCAAGCTCCAAGACAATGGTACTTGAAATTTGACAGGTTTATGACTGAGCATGGTTTCAGTAGGTGTCAATCAGACCATTGTGTATATTTTAAGAGATTTGATAACGGTAGATACATTATTCTATTGTTGTATGTAGATGACATGCTGGTTACAGGGTCTCACATGCAGGACATCTCAGAGCTTAAGGAGAAGTTAGCTCAAACGTTTGCCATGAAGGATTTAGGAGCAGCTAGGAAAATCCTTGGCATGAGCATTAAGAGAGACAGAGAAAATCACAGGTTGATATTGTCTCAAGAAGATTATGTGGACAAGGTGTTGAAACGGTTCAACATGCAGGATGCGAAACCGGTAAGCACACCTTTGGCAGGACATTTCAAGCTAAGTAAAGAACAATGTCCCAATTCACATGATGAGGTAGAGTACATGAACAAGGTTCCATATTCTTCCGCGGTAGGAAGTTTGATGTATGCAATGGTGTGTACTAGACCAGATATTGCCCAAGCAGTGGGAGTAGTAAGCAGGTATATGGCCAATCCAGGAAAGGAACATTGGAAAGCAGTACAATGGATCCTTAGATATCTGAGAGGAACCAGCAGTAGAAACTTATGCTATGGAGGTTCAGATACATCTCTACATGGCTATGTAGATTCAGATATGGCAGGGGATTTGGATGGCAGGAGGAGCACTACAGGTTATGTTTTTACTGTAGGTGGAACGGCAGTTAGTTGGATTTCTAAGTTGCAGAAGGTTGTAGCCTTGTCAACTACAGAAGCAAAATATATTGCAGCTACAGAAGCTAGCAAGGAAATGATATGGATGACACGGTTCATGGAAGAGCTTGGAAGGGAGCATGGGAGTTGCAGATTGCATAGTGACAGTCAGAGTGCAATCCATTTGGCTAAGAACTCAGCTTTCCATTCTAGAACCAAACACATACAGCTAAGGTACCACTTCATACGGCAGGTATTGGAAGATGGTGAGTTGAAGCTGGAGAAGATCCATACAGACATGAATCCTGCTGATATGCTAACAAAGCCGGTTACTAAGGAGAAGTTGAATCTTCATTCAACTTCTGTTGGTCTTCACGATTGAGTTGAAGATGGAGGAGCTAGAAGATCTTGCTGTACAGGTATTGGTGCAGCTGGTTTATCTCCAAGTGGGAGATTGTTAGGAGTGTGGAGCTAAAAGCTTCACCAAGGAGCATAGACAAACAGGTTCGGGTCTACACAGACGCCGGCGTCGGTCAGGAGCGACCGACGTCGGTCAGGAGCGACCGACGTCGGTCAGTTGCAGTTCAAAGGCGCCGACGTCGGCGGTATGGTCGGCCGGCGACGGTCACAGGCGAACAGACAGGAACCGACGTCGGTTACCTGCGTGTCCAGAAAGCGATTTCCGAGGACAGAAGCGAGTGTTTGCATGATGAGTTTGAGTTGTAGACTCATGCTCGCGTCTCTATTGTTAGCAATGTTATTTTTAGAGCCCTTGTTGAAGAGGCTTAACTGTTTGTTGTAAGAGCATGCTTAAGTTTCCTATTTCTATATGTAGGAGAGATCTTCTAAGCTATTGTAAAATGATGAAGTGTATGAGAGTGTAATAGAGTACGAGTAGAACATTGTGAATGTTTGAAGGACTGTACTTTAGTGAGAGCTCTTGAGGAATAGAGATCTAGTGAGAGATCTTGTGTGCATCTGAGAGAGGTGTGGAAGAACAAAGTTCTTCATTTGTATTCCTATTGTAAAGAGTTTTTAATACAAGTTTTCAGGGTGTTTTCTTGTATATCTTGTTCTGTGCTATTTATCATTTTAGTTACTTATCTATCTGATTATTTCCGCATATTCATTGCTTTCATAAGTGTAATCCATTGTTGGTTGATCCCCAACAAGTTGAAATAATCCAAATACCCCTCAATCAATAGGAACTATCTACATAGATAATAATATGAGTAAGGACTTATAATTATGTATTTATCCCCTACCTTTTGGCTTATGTGTTCATAATGATGCAATGTGTGATAATTAAGTATATAGATTGACCTAGCTTATAAATTGGCAAGTATGGCTCATGGAGTGCTCATTAAGTACTTAAAATTTGTACATGGTTTTTCCCTATGAATGATATTGAAATAAGAGAGAATATGGAAGATGTAATCACTTGAATTCTTGATTAGGTACTTTTCTAAAGTTACGTTGTGAGTTGTTAGGTCTGTTTTAGGTAAGGAATGAATGAGGGTGGATTTTTATATATATCAACCCCTTTTTGAAATATATCACATAAAATCACTTTCTAACCATAGGTATATTTTTCATTTTAAAATTTGATGACTTTAGGGCACTTGACACTTAGTTTGTCACATGACACTAGTGTCAAATTCAACATCAAGTTGGGAAGCAAGTGTCACAGAAGTTGGAAAACAAATATAACTCCAAAACTTGCAAAGAATGATAATAATTTGGTTTCTAACATCTTGAATTATACATAAGTCATAGTCACTAGAATAACAAATGGTCAGACTATGAGATAATTAATAGAGACAAGATATATCAGATATGAGCCTTTAGGTAGTAATAAGGTCTTAAGAAGTATAGAGTACAATCATGAGAAGTACTTACCAAGTGTAATAGACTCAGGTTCTATATAATTTGGATTTAGTGTTTATATAACCATGTAAAAGTATGTCCTATGTCACACTCATATAACTTATGAGAAACATTGTGTATTAAAATTTGAAATATGTTATTTACTTAACATGAAATAAATAAAATATGTAAATATGTAAGCTAGCAGCATAAGAAAGTACTTAGAGGTCATGATTTTGATTTTTTTATAATATTTTAATTTTGTTTGGATTTTTAATTTTTTTTTTGAATTTTTGAATTTAGGCAAGGTTGGAATTGAATTTTTTTAAAATTACCAAGAACTAAGACTTAAAAAATAGAATTAATGGGATGGACTAAAATAATAATCAATATAGTGCTGAAGTATAGTGTGGTAACAAAGAAAGATAAGAAAAATACCCCCAGTGTATGTGTAAAGGAGGCATAGTGATGTAGCACAATTGATACATATAGATACTAACATACATGATCTTCAATGGGAAAGAGGTACATGTGCTCATGTAAAAGTAAAAATATTTAATCATGTGAGTGCAATGGATGGCATAACATGATAAATATGCAATAATGAGAAAGTGGAGTGCCATAAGGAATGTGCATTGAAAACATTATAAGATAGTTATTTTTTGACTATTTTAATTGGTTTAAAAATTAAGAAAGCAAGTGCCTAAAGTGAAAATAGAACTAAGGGATAGAATAATGTTTGGATAAGGGATATAAAAATTATCAATTTAGTAAAATAAAAAGGAGCTATATACAAAGGAAAATGCAAGTAGCTAACCAATTATATCAATAATGGGAGGAATGTATGCATAACCCATGACATGATATAAAGGAGTGTATGCATGTGAAGAAGAAGTGTTGTAGACAAATATTGCACCCTAGGAGAGGTGTTAAATACTCTCTCATGTTTTGATAAAATGGGATTACCTCTAGGCCTGTGGGTTGCCTATAGCATAGGTAAACCTCTAGGTTAAATGGCTAGCTCCCTATATTTATCTCTTAAGCTCACACACTACACTAGAATATTCAATTGGCAGGTGAAAAGGGAATAAAGTAACATATATTAAGATATACTAATGAGGTGATATACTAAAATATTAGTCCACAAACACACTTTTATATACACTAAGAGAGAAAGATACTAAAACTAACCTCAACCCTATGACCTAGCATTTTGGATTATTGGTGTTGGTTGTGTATGTTTTCTCTATGATGGTTGTGTTTGTTTATTATGGTTGAGGTTGTGGATACTTTAGATATATTTATTTATAGAACATGTATTTATATTTGTTGTATATGTTATAAGAAATATATGTGGTTTGGTTTATTTTCTAGAATTATGGATTACACATGCATGGTTAAAAATAAATAGGTGAAAAGGGACTTGGAAAAATATAATCAATCAAAAATGCACTACAAACTAGTTCAAGTTGGGAAATGTGTAATAAAAAAAAATGACTAAGTATAAATATCTAAGAAAATGGAAAACAAGATTTGTTTTTAAATCAATGTAAAATATTTTTTCACCAAATTAAAACAAGTAAAATCATACTAAATATCACGTTGGTAAGTATGACAAACATTATAATAAAATGGAAGATATGTAAATTGGCACCAATGGTAATAAAAAAAATCAAAATTAAGTCAATCAATTATACTATTTCATGATGGGAAGTACAAAAGAAAAAAAAATTCAAAAATTTGGTCTAAAATTTATCATACTAATTCAAGATGGGAAGTATGAGAAATTCAAGAAAATGGTTGTAATATTACATGCACTCAAAAAATAAGAAATTAAAAGGCTAAATAAAAATGAAGCATAAAACATACTAAATATCAAGATGGTAAGTATGTAAATGATGTGTAACCTCATAATAAATTAAATATTATCTCTTATTTAACACTTGTAATTTAGATGGTGACTTGTTTATTGGAAAATTTTGTGAGGGCCAGGTCTTATCCACAATCTTACACTACAAATCAAAAAATAAAACCCAAGGGGTACCAAATCAAGACTGGTAAGTAGAAGGATAAGTAATGGTAAATAAAGGATTTGGGTAATAGGATGGAAAAGATTGTAATTTGTGAGGGGTGTCAGGTCTTATCCATGGTATTACAAAGCAACTCACAAATTAAATCCCATGGGGAGTGATCAGTAAGCAAAACAATATTTCCCAAGATGAAATATGAAGGAAAGGGAATGAAAAATGGAGTGTAAGAATCAAGACCTTGGCATATTATGATAAGACCTTAGGAATCAAGAGGCATACTAAGGATATGAAAAGACACTAAGTAACTAGTGGTCATCTATGTACAAAGGAAACACACTTGCTATAGAAACAAAGATTTATAGGTAAATAGGTGTGCTAATGAGATCAAACCATGATGGTATATTAGTACAAGGAAAATTAAAATGGACCTACCTTCCCATGATATGTTCCCCACTTCTCAGGACCTCTTACAGAGCCATTGATCTACTACAAAGATTGGGTACTTACATAAGAAATTAGGTAACACTAAAATATTTTTTTATTATCCTCTTCTAATATACTATCCTAACACACCACAAAGGACATTAGATATATTGTGAGGCAAAATTTGGAGTTTGAGCTTCAACTAAAAGGAGATGTGCTTTGAATCACGTCTTTTAGTGTCATTAGACTTTTATGAATATTTAATATTTTTGCCTTTTGATATCATTGCATTTTATTTAAATGACTTGGATTTTAAATTTATTTTGAAGGGGTTTTTAAGATTCCTCCTCCATATAGATTTGGAATGATCAATCATGAGAGAGATAGTGATACACTTGAATGATATATAGGCTAAGGTTAAAGAAAGCTAAGTGACCCAAGATGAAAGACTAACTAGAACACTTAGGCTTAACAATGAACTAGCATGTGATCTCAAGTCTCAATCATGTATATGCTTAGTTTATATAAAAATGAATAAGGGAAAAAGGAGATCCAAAGGAGGACCAGTGAAAGAAAATAGTAATGAGAAAGATTGCTTGGAAAATGATCACATGGTAATAGGATATAGTAATCAAAGGGAAGAGGGTAAATATAACCAAGTCATCATGACAACTATTTATGAAAAATAAAGATAAGAAAGAAAATAATCATGAAAATATTAGGGAAGAGTTTTGAAAAAAAATCCAAAGGAAAATAAAGCAATGATAAGGAAAAAATAACAATGATAATAAAAAGACAAGAAAATGTAAAATGTAAAATAATAACATAACTATATAACAATAAGAAGGAGAAACATGATATAAGATAAGAAAGAATTTTACATATTGTTAAATGATATAATAAAATAGAAATAATATTGGAGTACACATCCAATCCAAACATAAATGAGAAATCACCATGCATGTGCTCATAAATACTAGTAAATATATCCACACACATTATCCAATACATCAGATAAGTCTCTATGAATCTATAATCGAATTGCTACTAAGGTATTATCAATATTTAGTGAATAATAGGCAAATATTTCTCTTCTAATCTCCTCAATTGAAAAATTAGGAATTATTAAAGGATCATGCTGAGGAGGGAAGTTAGGCAAAGACTGGTCATGAGAATGCATGAAAATAGGATCTATAGGATAAGAAGGAAGCATAGGTGGAGAATGATCCATGGGTGAAGGACTCATGGGTAGAGAAGGATACATAGGTGAGGGAAGGTCCATAGGTGAAGGACTCACATGTGGAGGCACCTAAGGTGGTGAAGAAACCATAGAAGGTGATGGAACCACTAGAGGTGGAGCCATGGGAGAAGAAGGAGGAGCCTTCTTGCAAGAATGACTTGTGAGAGGAATGGTAAGTTGTTAGAGTATGGCTACAAGATGATCTTTAAGATGTTGTTGAAGAATTTTGAAATGATTCATGTGATGCATACCATATAGGTGCCATAGAAAATATACCTTACCATACTTAGGAAAATATTCAAGAAGTACCTTTAGGGGAGATATGGTTTTGTCTGATGATGGGGAAGAAGGATGCAAGGTATCAAAGTATTGTTTCAAGTTATGATAATGGGTGGAAGAGTGATTATCTATTCCATGGAAACAATAGATACACTTAAGATTGGTTTTAGAACTCACATAAGGAGGTGAAATATGAGTGAAATTAGATGAAGAGGACTCATCAGCCCATTTGGTGGGCAAAGGAGCCATCTTAGGAAATAGAAGAAAACCATCATTAAGGTAATGTGATGATGGGGAAGGATTGGAACTAGGATCAATAGGAGGAGCACTTGAATGAGAATCAAGAAGAGGGTCAATAATAATAGGAGAGGAAAAAATCTCAACTAGAGTGGAAAAAGGAACATGCTTAACTATACCTGGCCCTACTGAAGGAGGGGTGATAATTGTATAAAGTATAAGGAGGAATACCTTAAGTATGGAAAATCAATAAGGTCTAGTCATATAATGATCCAAGAGCATGTTCCTAAGTAGGAATTTAGAAATTGGAGGTATCAGTACCATCTCTACCCTGCAATAAGAGGAAAATGTAAGAAAGAGAATGACAAGATGCATAAAAAGACTCATGTAAATAAGATTGGTAATTAATAATCTCAAGATCACAAGCCTAGACAAGGCCACTTAAAAGAGAATCATCTAAATAATATCCATCATCATAATCTAGAGTATGAAGATCGATGATACAGGTCAGGATGACCTTGTCATTAGAAGAAGCTTGGTGAATAGAGTCCTTAACCTTAGTTAAGACTATGGGAATGCCATCAAACGAGGCTTGAAAGAATGAGGATATAAGGAATCATGAAGCTATGAGATGAGAGTTAATAGATCATAAGTTTTGATCTTTAATTTAATCTCGTTGGTCTCATCATCATTAGAGTCTAAAAGGTTGGGATGAATGTTACCAATGATCCCAGATGCCCATTGTAACCTATGGTTGAGTTGACAAGAAAGTTGAAATGCTACGACTCATGGAATGGAACACTAGGTAATTATTCTTGAGTAGGATTCCTGAAGACACCATGATCTTATAATTATTCTAAATTTTAAGGGTTAGTGTCTCTTTGAATCTTATAAATAGCTCCATTATTAGGAAATTTTATGCTTTGGTAAGTGGAAGATGCGATAGCTCACATATGATGAATCCATGACCTACCAAGCAAGATGTTATATGAAATGGGAAATTTGAAGATCATCACCTTCACACAAATGGTGATGGGTGGGATGGTAATGGGAAGCCACACACACCCTAAGGGAGACATTTTCTTTCTATTGTATCCTTGACATGTGCTGCATGTAGACGTGAGATTACATTCAAAATACATGAGAGTCTTAATGAAATCAAGGGAAGCAACACAAGTGTTAAAACACTCATTGATCAAAGTTCAATTAACTTTGATATCACTAATTTGGATGCTAATAAATAATGGAGGATCATCTACATGAATTAGAATCTCATTTAGAATCATAGAAACGATAGGAAATAATAAAAAAGAGAAATGTCTAGAGTTTTATCAATGTTAATAGACATCTCTTCATATTGATATAAGATACTATCCTTAGATATAGATAAAGTAGCCTCCCATCTTGATAGATGAGGGTGAGGGATATTCATCTTGAATAAGAGTTACATGAGGTGGTTTCTATGATGTGGATATGTCTTCATGAGTTTAATAAAAGGGATTTGGGTTAGAAGATTAGTAATTTCCGCAATGTGATACCACTCATCATAACCCATAAGGAGATTATTAGATATAGGTTCGTAATGATTAAAAAGGTTTTCAGAAGGTAGATATGAAGAACATTGAAATTTATGTTGATAAGAATGAGAAGTTTGAGAAAAATGTTTTAAATTGTTTGGTGATGAAGAATTAGTTGATTTAGATAGATCTTGAAATTTGGAAGAAGTGTTAGCAAAAACTAGATTGTCATTAGTATTGAAAAATGGTAGGAGATAAGTAGAAATAGTATGAGATGTGTCATCCAAGGGAGAATCATAAATCAGATCATCAAAAGAAACAAGATCTTCTTGCCCTAACTTATTTAAATGATTTGGAGAATAATCTTGGATAACATGATATATCTTATGGGAAGGAGGAGTGTAGATAGATTTTGAATCAATGAAATCCACCACTCTTCATATATTAGTCATGCTAACCACATTCTCTTCAAAATTTGGTTCAACAAGACTTTTTACATTATTGGTGGAAGAAGTGGGCTTATCTTTAATTTCTTAGATTGGTTAATGATTAGGTAAGGGATATTTATAGATAGCTAAATGAGCATTTTCTTGATTTAAGGCTTGAGTTTTATCATGTAATTTATATTCTTTAAAATCAATCTCATAGGATTATTAACACTTATAGATAATGGAATCATGATCAAAATATGGGCCAAGAAGAAAGTCTATAGCTAAATTATGAAGCTATATACAAGTCTTGTGAGAGTGACCCTAAACATATACTCATGTCAATGTATATGAAATCCTAATACATGGAATATAATAATACATATGATCTATCTATATACTCTTACAAAGGAGGAATAAAGTTAGGAATACTTACCTTTTAATATGAACCCACCGAGTCTCAATCTCCCCCTTGGCCAAGGTGCATCACAATAAATTGTCATGGTATGTAATTATAACTAAGATAAATCAGCTCTAGGCTATACAACCCACCCAAGCATCCAAAATACTTATCCATAAGATGATATCAAAGCTCCAAATAAAGTATTGAACCCTAAAGTTTTATTCCCCAAGTAGAATGGTCAATAGGGTGATGTTTGTTCACACTTATTCACTTAATTTTTTACTCTTATGAAATGGTAAGGAATAACCTTATATATATATTAGTATCTTACCCTAAAAACTTTTGGGAATGTTAGTTTTGCTAGGTCAACCTAACACATTTTCAAGGCTAACTCTCTAATTCTATGTTAGGTTAGCCAAGAGGACAACAAACCAAAAGAGAGAAAATGTCCCTAAACTATGCTAGGTCAACTTGGGCGACCTAGTACAACTGATAGGTCAAAAGAGTGCTAAGGCAATAACTCAAGGATAAAACATAGCAATTGATAGGAATAGGTATAACTAAGAAGAATAAGCTTGGGTTAAATGGTTTTATGAGGATAGATTTTGGATGGAAAGTGGTAAAAGGATTGAAAATATTATGAAGCATGAATGGTCTACCCACCCCTTTCTCGGTGTACCCCTTAAGGTATGCACTCAAAGAGATTGAGACTCAACATGTTCCTACAAGATATGAAGTGTCATTAATCAATAAAATTTAAAAGTATTATGTGTATACACATACTTTGATCAATATATTTATGAAAAACTACAAGTTTGTTTATATCTTCTCTTTCTTGACCCAAGAATATGACTTGTTCTTGTCCTCACCAATTGGAGTCCGTATGATGAGCTCTTCTTCATAGTCACTTGAAACATCTTGGTCTACTTGACATTGAGATTGTTCTTCTTTATTCATGGTTCATGGTTTGGAGAGAGATTAGGAGGTGTGATGGAGGGATCATTAATGATAATAGGGATGGATGAAGACATTTGGAATAACTCTTAGAGGGAGAGAAGGTTCTATTAAGCTATATACATGTCACTTTCTTCATCAAACACCTCTTGATTTTCATTATCTTCTTGAAAAAGTTCCATAGCTTCAACTTAAAATTCTAATTCCTTAACCAATGCCTCTTTTTCATATTAAAACTCATCTTATATAGACTTCTAAGATGGTATAGCTATAGGTTTTGAAGAGAGGGAGATGTGGTTTGACTATGCACAAGTTTTTTATTCTTATCATCAACCTCTTGGTTACAAGATGGAACTTTAGGGATACTGGGCTCTTTTGGATATTTAATGTGATCTTAATGAAGATAAGAGGCATGAGAGGACTGATATGGATTATAGGAAAACACTTG
>JARHVA010002100.1:1920000-2075000 GCA_037957365.1 Torreya grandis | reverse complement strand
CCTTGATTTACCACTTTGGATCACTACTACACCTAAATTTTGAGGGGGAAAAGGGAGAGAGAAAACTAAAATAAAACTATCTTAAGGGAGGTGATACACCAAATAAGTTAATGACTTCCAACCAGTTGCATGTTACACATGAAACCAAGAGACTAACCAAACATACACTTCTCCAACTTGCATCTTCTCACATCAATATGACATTATGAGGTTATGGATGAATTTTTAGGCTAGGAAGACTAGACAAGAGGCCTTGAATGGCACTAGTGAATGGAATAACTCACTCAACCTTGACACTTGCTAGAACACTTTACATTCCATTTAAGAAGAAGCTTTCCAGATGCAAATAGGATGAAAGAATGAGACAACATGCTAAGGGAATCATAGTTATCACTAAGTAAGATCAATCATCCAAGTAAAACATGTTATGGATAGTCATGAAGAGATAAAAATAATTAGTATTATTGATCAAATAGTATACAAATGATTAAGGCTTTTCCATAATCAAGTGGAGCATGAGTTACAAAGGCCAAAATGTCTAGTTCTTATAGAACCTGAGAGAGAGAGGAGAAGAGAGAAGTCCAAAGGTCAAAATATCACTTTTAAATATGAAAAAATGAGTTACTTGTGCATGATAAGATGATGTGGGACAAACCATGAAAGGTTAAAAGAGACAAATGGAAATACAAGGCATGAAACTCATGAAAAGTGGCATGAAAGTTCTCATTTTGGCTCAAAAAATTGCCTTCATGATTTGGTTCTGTTTGAACTTCCCAAAACTGATTAGGGATAGTTATAATGATTGGATTGAGAGGGAAGGATTTAATACATGACTCCCCATGTATTGGTTGTAGTCTTGGTCATCTAGAATCATCTAGAAATGAGCTATCATCATCTGTAATCTAAGAAACTCCTCTTTACTACACCTTACACTCTTGGATTCAAATTTGGCTTCAATTTTCCATGAAAATACATGGGACATAGTGTATGAACTAATAAAGAACCTAGATGACCTTAGGGGCATCAATCACACCTCAAAAAGCCATCCACTTGAAGTTTTCACACTTCTCACTATCATGTCCACTATGCTAGTTTTGACTGGCTAAGATGAGAGCTATTGTTTGAAAATTTAAAAGTTTTTATTAAGTATTAAATTGACATGAAGTGTTATAAAAAGTATATATCTTCCTCCCAAAATTGGTTTCATCCCTTGAAAGTCCCTAGAACCTACATAATGACCAAAATAGTCAAAATAACTCTGTTTGTATAATTTTGTACAACTCATAAGTATGAGGAGTAGCCTAAATAAGTACTATACAACCTCAAATAATAATCCTAAGCAAACTATGTCATTAGATTAGCTTTTCATCTCCATTTCTCCAAACTAGTCACTCTAAGGGTTTAGCAAGGGTTTAGGCATGTTTTACCGTCTTCATCTTCATTCACAAAGATGGGACATTAAAATTGCAAAAAATTATACAAGAAGGTTTTTTAGGACCTTTTATAACTCCTATAAACTTATTTGGCCCCCATGAAAATCATAAAGAGAGATATGAGCACTCAAAGTGCTTATTTGAGTTTGTTTATTCCATTTACATAGGCCCAAGGTTGTTTTGAGCCCAAAAGTGGCTTATTTTATGATTCCTCTACATCTAACTAGCTTGAACATGTATGAAATGAACTCAAAAATTTGTATTGGTCCATTTTAATCCACTCATAGAGCTGGAAGTGACATTGATTTCACATTTGGTCTTTATGCCTAAACATGCCTAGTAGGCCTAAGTACACCTTAGGGATCAAAATGAATTTTGATGGTTTTCCTTGCATAAAAATAGCTTAAACACCTATTTTATACCCCAATATACATACTTAAATTCATTATAATTTTCACTCCATATTAGAAATGAAAGTGGTTCTCCATGTGGCTTTAGGCCTAAACTATGTTTGATTGGCCTACTTCCATATTTGAGGGTTTAAAACATCCTATTGGGTATCATCCTTATAAAAAGGGTTACTCATGGTTGTTTTAATGTGTTTCATCTTTTCATACCTTATCCAATGTCTCATTGGCCCCTTATCTCATCCCTTACTCTACATCCCTTAATGTTATAGGTTTTGATCACAAGGGAAGTACCCTCTGTCTAAGATAAAGCAAAATTTAATTCCTCTATTTATCTGTTGATAACGAAAATTGTGCTTGATCTTAATCAATCAACAATGGGAAGTTTCAAACTATGGGATATTGTGGCTTGAAACAACCTCTAGATTTTAGAGAAGCTAGTCTCTTCTTTTGTATCAAGTGTTAGGAAAAAGGGATAGGAAATTAAACAAAAATGCAAATATAGGAAATGAAACCTAACTATGGCGATGCGCCTGAGTGTAATCCTAGTCCTAACCTTGGGCACAGTGAGAATATATGTGGGATCAATTACATTTAAGATCAGACAAGTGCATGATCAATGTAAAAGATCAAAATAATATAAATAGAGGCTCACAACAGGGATTTCTTTTGCTAAAATATAGAAGATGTCAACAAAGGCGTAGTGTTCAATCTTCTTATAAGAATCTTCCAATCACATAAGAGGTTGTTTATACTCTTTTTTCGCTTTTCACATTCAGAAGGAATAAGAAACTAAGATTAAATGGTCAGGGGTTTGTACGTACTCAGATGAAGTTTGTGCACTGTATCCAGATGATTGAAGGAGCTCCTCTTTCGTTGTGGAGGATGACACCTGTAGAGAAAATAAGACTTAAACATAAAAATGTTAGATAGATATGTGGTGGACTGCCAAGCAAAGCTCGGTCCCAAAAGTGCAAAGACTTCCTGGAGGGATGATAGTCCACTTGTTGATAAAAATAATGTTGTTAGAAAGAGAAATGGTGAAAGACTGAACAAAAGAAATAGAGATAATGCGTACCTATATTCTGTTATCAGTCTTCCACAGTCGTCGATGTCGGTAGTTCTATCGGTGTTGGTTGGTGAAGTTGCCAACGTCGATTAGTATGCCAACGTCGATAGGGGAAATGGTTGATGTCGGTCAGAGCAATGGCCTTAGATGGGTTTTAGATAGGTTTATGGTCGACAGAATGGTCTGTGAGATTTAAAAGAGTTGTGCAGGGATGTGAGATAGTGGACAGAGTCTTAGGAAGGACAAGGTAGGGGGACAGGTTGTCAAAAAGGGGTAAGGATAGGAGGAAGGCCTCTCAGCCTCTCCAGGAAAAAAGTCAAGTTTGGTCTGGTCTATAGTACTTAGAAGTAACAAACAGAGACTGATTACAAATACATTCTAAGTTACTGGAATGAAATAAAAGAAGAATACTTAGCTCTTGCTTGTTGAAGAAGGAGTGTAGAAGACTTGTTACTGATGCGGCTGATGTAAAAGACTTCTTGCAATGTTTCAATCAGGGGTGGAGTGACTGATGTAGAGTCCCTATAGCCTATGATGCTTGGCATGCATCTAGGAGAGAGAGAGAGGTGGAATTCTAGGTGTAAGAGAATTTGCATTTAGGTCTGTGATTAGTTTTCTATTCGGCCTACAAGTTGGTTTTAAGCAACTGACATCGGCGATCCCACCGGCATCGATCGACGGGTACCGATGTTGGTGGCTAGAAGATGGGTAAAAAGGCTATTTTTAGCCTTTTTCCCATTCCTCCATCTATCGAGTTTAGTGGTTGTGGTTAAACAGTCGAAGGCGGGTTTAATAGGTGTGAGGATTAGTGAGAGAGTTGGAATGATTAGTCATAGGGTGATAAATGAGGGTATCCAAGGGTAAGGAATCCATGGGTGAGGTGTTATTAATTTAAAATAGGTATTTTATTTTAAATTAATAAGTGTGTGGGTTAGGAATGTTTAGAAGTGGACCAAGGGGACCAAGGGGGAGTCGACCAAGGAGTAGACACAATTTTGGTGTCTACATTTGCCCCTTTTTGTCTTGTTAGTTGTTTTGATGAACTACAAGACAAAAATAGGAGTAAGCTGCCCCAGGTATGGGATAAGGTCATTTTTGTCCTATTGGTTATTTTGATGAACTGCAAGACAAAAATGAATGTAAGTTGCCCCGATTATGGGATGAGGTATTCCCCCTCAAAGCAAGAGTTAAGGGAAGGGAACTTGAAATCGGGTGCCGATTTGATAGATAGTGGATGGATATGGTGAAGGTTGAGTGTGAATGCTACAAAAGTTGAGATTGTGTGTATACCACTTCACATGATAGGTAGGTCAAATTATTGCAGTCAAAGGTCAAGGAGTGCTAAAACCAAAATAACCAGTCCCCAGCATTTAGTCGTAGTTGATTGGGTTAAATGATCCAAGCTGTATCTCTAATGGTCATCGTGTTCCAAGTATCCCAGGCTCAGGAAGTGCTCCTGGAAAACACAAAAATGTCACAAGTAGTGGGGATCAACTTGCTCGTGATCCAATACTTGTGAGGGTCATAATGTGGGTTACAAATAATTTGGCTAACTATTCATGAAATAGCCTACATACAATCAAAATAACTAAGGCAAATTTGTCCCAAAAATGGTCATGGTCTGAGGAGATAGTCATGATCTCCAAGGTTATTGGTCGAGAGTTAGGTTGGTATAGATAGTTGGTCCATTAGATGGACGGACGAAGGAATGGCCGAGCTAGCCTCAAAAGACCCCATGTCAATTGAGTGCTGCCTACATAGCCCCTGTTGGAAGGGCCTTAGGGGAATGTAGTTCTCCTTAAAAGGGAGGAAGAGGGTCGGTTATGGATGTGGGTTGGACTAGGTTAAGTCATGGTTAAAGGTAATATAGTTTGTCTATCAGATAGATAGACCAATGGATGTTGTCAAGCTAACCCCAAAAGACGTCATGTCATCTGAGTACTACCTACATAGCCCTTATTAGAAGGGCCTCAAACTAATGTAGTTTAGGCTGGTTGATAGGTTGGTTTGGTCAGGTTATAAATGATGAGGGTATGATGATGTTACAGCCTTTTCCATATTATGTGATGGTGTATTCTGTAACATTGGTTGTGTGGTTTTTCATCCCTAGCAATTTTACATATTAGTGATGGATGTATGCTAAAAATGAAATGAGTTTATTTATGATTTAGCAAGTAATGGTTTATGCTTGACATAAATTGTGGGGTCGATAGTTTCCATGTGTATTATTTTCCATATAAACTATGTGAATGGGCTATGATAATGTTAGTGGTCTGAAAATGTTTGGTTTGATTTGGTTGGGTTTAGAAAATGATTTGGTTGGATTTGAATTGGTTGTATGTGACGAAGATGTAAGAAGTGAAAGGTGCATTGCTCTTTCATTGACAAGGACCATAATGATAGCATAGATAAGGGTTTTGCAAACAAAAGCCCCATTCATGCATTACGTCATTGACCATTATTTGTGTTAGAGAAGTATTCAAATCACTTGATGTTAAGTGAGCTCGAAATCCCTTGAGTATGTTGGGGTAATAGGTTTGATTATGTGAGGTGTGAGGATAGCGTAACCCTTTTTTAGCAAGGATAGCTTTACCCCTTTTATAGGTGACCCTGAGAATGACTATAGGCAAGTCCATGACTTAATAGTTTGTCAGTCAATGTTTTTTTTAGTAGACTGATCAATGCGAGAAGTCTACATGGGGATGTCATTTTGTTTTGTGGTCATAGTTGAAGCTGATCAATGTGAGAAGCCTCTGAGAGAGTGCTATTTGGAGCAAAATTTGTGTATAGCCATCCTTCGAGGGAGTGGTCTATATTTTTGCTTTATATGTTTTTGAGGGCTTTGAATAGCTATCCTTCAAGGGAGCAGTCTATTAGCTATATCATTAATCATGCAGCTGTCCTTTGAGGGAACAGTCTACATTTAGAGTTTTATGACCTTTTGATATTTTGTTTGACATCTCCATTTATTTTTGACAAGATTTGTAGTCATGGACAAGACTATAGAAGCTTAAGGGCTCCCTTTTATTAGGACAAAGCATCCATATTTTATAAAAGGGTCACATAGTGTTTGTGTAAGGGAACAAGGTTAAAAGGAATGAGGATTAAAATGATAGGGATTGCTCAAGGGATGAGCTCAAGTTAAATATCAAGTGAATGAGTACTTGATTAATAGTAGAATGGTCATAGATGCAAGGCATTAAGGGGTTTAGTTTTTGGCTGGCCTTCAAGAGAAGACAAACTATAAGTCCCTGATCCATACTTGTGCATTATGATGTAGGGTCCGAGCCAATTAGGAGCAAACTTGCCTCGTTTACTTCTTTCGATGTTGGTCACGTGTTAAAGATGATTAAGAAGTTGGTTTATGTTTGGTCGATACTTAGTTGGTTGATGTTTGGTCAATGCTTGGTTGGTTGATATTTGGTCGATGCTTGATTGGTTGATGTTTGGTCAATGCTTGGTTGGTTGATATTTGGTCGATGCTTGGTTGGTTGTTATTTGGTCTATGCTTGGTTGGTTGATGTTTGGTTGATGCTTGGTTGGTTGATGTTTGGTCAATGTTTGGTTGAGGTCATGATAGTCAGGATAGAGTCAAATTCTCCTAATTATTTGTGACAGGGACAAGGTTTGGCACCCATTGCAGATAATCAATGAGTTGGATAAATAGGATGAAGAGAAGATGATGAAGCTCCTCTTTGTTAAGGAGTGCAACCCGAGGATGAATCTTGTGAAGCTTTTACTTGATAGGCATAGTTTAAGAGGGTGAGATCTTGATCTTCCAGGTTGGAGTTTGCAATCTCAAAATTAGGGATGCTGATGGAGGCAATGGTTGGTAATGTTTTGATTAAAGAAGCTAGTAGTTGGGGGTCTTTGAGTTAGACCTCCATTGTCTATAAAGTTTTGATTAAAGATTGGTGATGTTTTGGAGAGCTTTGAATGAGGTCATACAAAGATGTCTTTATAGGGGTTTGGTGAAGTTGTTTCACCATGGGGTCATGAAGTGGTTGCAAAGATGTTGGATGGGATGTGCCCAAGGTTGAAGTCTTGGGTTTTGATGGTTGTGGAGGCGTGACAAATGGATATGTTCGAGGGAGAGAGACCTTCTCTTTCCCTTTATCCTTCATGGTTTGTGACCTGTTGGCCACATTGATGGTGTTGATTTCAAACAAAGGGGTTGAAGATGGTAGAGGGACCACAGTTTGATGATGGGCTCCTAATTTAGGTGAAGATGTTTGAGAGGTATGGGATGGTGTCGATGGTTTGTTGAAAGGGTGGTCAAAAAGATCCTTGATGAAAGAGGTGTCATTTTTTAGGTGTTGATGAATGACAGCTTTAAGAGCACAACAATGCTCAGTGTCATGTAAAGGTGTGTGATGATATGCACAAAATTTAGTGTCATCGAACCAAGATGGTTTTGATCCGAGAGTTGATGAGTATAAAGGTGAAGAGGGTTGGGAGACATGAGATGGTGTTGGAAATTTGTTGACAGTATCCTCAACAAGAAGGGTGTCTTTTTCCATGAATTGGTGGATGACAACCTTAAGGGCACAACAATTTTTAGTGTCATGCCCAGGTGTGCGATGATATTGTCAAATTTTAGTGTCATCAAACCAAGACGGCTTTGGTCTGAGAGGTTGAAATGGTTTGATAGGTGGAAGAGTGATGTTATAAGTTTGCAAAAGTTGACGTAGTATCAAAGCGTATGAACCCACTAATGGGTCTGTGCTTGTTGATGCACTAGGTGTTGATGACTTTTGTTTGGGAGTTGTTGAGGGAGACTTCCGTACCACCTTTTGGTTGGTGGTGTGGCCACTCGTGTAGACAACACTTTCTTTGTGAGGGGTGCCAAATTTTTTAGAGGAGGTATGGTTTTGGTGGGTAAAGGGAGTAATGGAGGCAATTTATTTTGGTTAGATGTCAGAGTAGGGAGCACTCCTATTAAGGTAGAAGGATGAGGGCCCAAAATAGAGGGCAATGATGATGGTGGGGGAAGAGTTCTCCGATGTGGTTTAGTGGCCTTCTGTAGTTTGTTTTGAGGACCACTATTATGTGAGGCAAGGTTCAAGTCTACCTTCACTTGTGGGTGAGTGAGGTTAGATAGGGGCGAACACCGAGGGATTTAACCAGTGTTGGTATGGTGGATGTTTGTGAGGGTTTAGATTCAAATGTGGATGGTTGGGCTTCTAAAGATTTGGAAGTAGAAGCCTAATCTTTGTCAGAGACTTTGGGAGATTTTGTCGAAGGAGGGTCGTTAGTACGAGATGAGATGGGATGTGTAAGATAAGGGGCTTTGAGTCACTCCCATTGTGCTTCATGCTCTAACTTCTTCGAATGGAGAAATCTTAAGTTCTCAACTAATTGAGAGAATGGTTTGGAAGAAGTTGGATGAGGCTTTGGTTTTTTAGAAGATGTGGGTGGTTGTGAGACTAGAAATGTGTTAGATGCAGTGATCTCGGGCAAAAGGTGAGAAAGAGTCATCACTAGATCATTTTTGATCGAGGTAGGTGAAGAGACAAGTTCTTCTCTTGGTGGAGAAGGAATTGGAGAATGTGACTCCTCAAGAGGATAGAGGGCAGGGATGATTGTGCCTTCTACTTGTGGTTGAGGAGTAGGAAAGGTAGGGTCCTCCATTAGTAGTAGGAAGGATGAAGGTGGGGCTAGTGGTGTGGTATGGTTAAAGCATCCTCCAATATAAGAGGGGTAGATGGAGAACTAATAGGAGAAGAAGGCTCTTCCACCTATGGGGGAGAAATAGGAGAAGAAGGCTCTTCTAACTATGGTGGACAAATAGGAGAAGAAGGCTCTTCTACTTGTGATGGAAAAATAGGTTGATTAACCTCTTTGATTTGTGGAAGAGGTTGGTTAGGGATGGGAGGCGAAACCGTGTTGATTGTGTGTATATTACGCTCTTGGGGGTCATCGGCCATGGTCTAAATGTTATTTTGTCTAGGGGGATTGTTAGGAAAAGGTTGTCTAAAGATGTCTAAGTTTTGGTTAGGTGGCACGTTTGGGTTATCCAAGACAAGATCACCTTTATCTATCATGTCTTGGACAATGTTTTTGAAGGTTTCGTAGTTGTTTATGTCATGGCCTTTGACACGGTGATAATGACAAAAGTTGTTTTCCCTATACCATGTAGGGATGGATTTTGAGGGGTCGAATTGAGGTGGTGGTTGAATTTGGGAGAGATTGAGGACTCCCTATTTGACTAGTTTATCCAACACAGATGCGTATGATTCTCCAATTGGAGTGTATTGATGTTGTATGTATCGTTGTTGGAATTGTCATGTAATGCTTTGAGATGTGTAAGGTTTGGATTGGTTAGTTGTGGTCGATGAAGATGATCTAAGTACCATAGAATTTGTTGATCCCTTGGATTTGGAATTGGAGGAAGAAGATTTAGATGAAGGGTCATTTGATTTTGTGTTGGGATTTTTACTACGCAGTTTGACTTTGTTTTCTTCGACAACACAGAGTTCAAGCTTCCTAGCCATGGTGAAAGCTTCATCAAATGTGTAGAATATTTGGACCCATAAGGTAGATGAAATGTGTTTGGCACATGCTTGTGAAAAGAGCTCAATGAGCTCAAGTTGAGGTAAAGAAAAGGAGAGTTGGTTGATTAAGCTTCTCCATCGAGCAACAAAATCAGCTATGGATTCATCATCTAATTGTCTGATAGAATATAGGTCCGTGATGGAGACCTTTTTAGTGATGTTAATTGAAAAGTGGTCAAGAAATAATTGGGTGAGTTGATTGAAAGAAAAGAGAGAATGACTAGCAATAGAAATATACCAATCGAGGGTAGCACCAGAAAGTGACATGGGAAATGTGCATAGTAATAACACATCATCATGTGCTATAAGGTAACAAGCATGTCTAAACACTCATAGATGTTACTGTGGGTCCTTTTTACTCTAAAAGTGAGTAAACTTGGGAAGTTCCCACTGACTAGGATATGATTAGATTGGGACTAAAGGATGAATGGGTTCATTATAGATTTGTTCATATGAGAGAACATTTCTTGAACCAGAAATGGATGTCTCAAGATTAGACATCTTGTCCATCAACATCTTGATTAGATCTGTTGATGGATTTTCAAGTGGGGTGCCCCCTAAGTTGTAAGGCATTTGGAAGGTGTTAGATGGAGCATATGACGTACTAGGTTGTGTTTGTATCAGCGCAACATATTGGTAGTTCATCATGGGGATTGATGTTGAAGTCAAGGGTGGTTGTGTCATGAAGCTAGGAGGCACAACTTGGCTTGATGTTGCCAAAAGTGGTTGGATGGTGACAACATTAGCCAAAGGATGAGTAGCCACCCTTGTGTTGATGGGTGCAAGAGTAGGTGGGATGGAGACAACTAAGTTTTGGAATGGCATAGAACTTTGTTAATAGTTTGCAGTTGAGGGGGCACAGGAACCCCAAAGGAGGTAGGTCTAGAAATAGAAGGAGAGGTCACACTTTGAAGATTGGTCATGGTTGGGTTGTTGGTTGAGGCAATGGCCTGGGTGTTTATGGGCTGAGTGATAGAGGCCATTGATATGATTTCCGTCTCAACTAAGGAAGTTGGCATCCCATAAACTGGGTTGCCTAAAGAGTCTCACATTTGACTTCTTGTGAGATAGTGCTGAAGGGCCTTGACATTGAGGTCAAGGAACCTTTCAAAGTCTTGGTCCCCTTTGAGAACAATATGGGGTTGAGTTAAGGTTGGAGTATGCTCAGCGTCTGAATGATACTCCATTAGACGACTTGATATAGAAGGCAAAGGCGGGAGTGGTTGTTGCCTTACATGGTCAACAAGAGTTTTGGTTTGACTACGTGTCAAAACCATCCAAGGCAAAAGGGGGGTTAAGGTTTTGAAAACTGTATGTTTTAGCCTCAAAACTCTTGAGAATAAAAATTTTAGGTTCTGAAAACTAGCCTCAAAAGCTAAAAAGCTAAATTTTTCTTCTCAAAATAGGTTCTAAAAACTGTATGTTTTAGCCTTAGACAGGTTTTGGATGGGTTTATGGTCGACAAAATGGTCTATGAGATTTAAAAGAGTTGTGCAGGGATGCGAGACAATGGACAGAGTCTTAGGAAGGATAAGGTAGGGGGACAGGTTATCAGAAAGGGGTAAGGATAGGAGGAAGGCCTCTCAGCCTCTCCAAGAAGAAATTCAGGTTTGGTCTGGTCTATAGTACTTAGAAGTAGAAAACAGAGACTGATTACAAATACATTCTAAGTTACTAAAATGAAATAAAATAAGAATACTTAGCTCTTGCTTGCTGAAGGAGTGTAGAAGACTTGTTGCTGAAGCAGTTGAAGTACAAGACTTCCTGCAATGTTTCAATCAAGGGTGGAGTGACTGATGCAGAGTCCCTATAGCTTGTGATGCTTGGCATGCATCTGGGAGAGAGAGAGGTCAAATTTTGGGTGCAAGATAATTCACATTCAGGTCTATGATTAGTTTTTCATTTTGCCTGCAAGTTGGTTTTAAGCAACTGACATCGGTGATCTTGCCGGCATTAATCGATGAGTAACCAACGTTAACGGCTAGAAGATGGGTAAAAAGGCTATTTGTAGCCTTTTGCCCATTCTTCTATCTATCGAGTTCAGTGGTCATGGTTAAATAGTTAAAGGTGGGTTTAATAGGTCTGAGGATTAGTGAGAGAGTTGGAATGATTAGTCATAAGGTGATAAATGAGGGTATCCAAGGGTAAGGAATCCAAGGGTGAGGTGTCAAGGGTGGTGTGTCATGGGTGAGGTGTTATTAATTTAAAATAGGTATTTTATTTTAAATTAATAAGTGTGTGGGTTAGGAATGTTTAGAAGTGGACCAAGGGGACCAAGGGGGAGTCGACCAAGGAGTAGACACAATTTTGGTGTCTACAGAGGCATAGAAATAATGTACAGTTATGTAGAACTTCCGATTCAAGAAAATGAGATAAAAGCAAATGACATTCCTAATTACAACTCCAAAAAATCTACAGTATAGACTACTTTTGCAAATGACACAGATAACATCAACCAAGGCATAGAGTTCAAGCTTCTTAATTCATTCAACCACATAAAAGGCACAAAAACATGCACAGTTACACCAACTTTACAACTCAAGAAAATGAGACAAAAGCAAATGATATTACTGGTCAAAACTCTAAAAAGTCTAAACTATAGAAAGTCCCCCCTTTCTTTAGATTTTACAATTCCTCTTCTTTTATATCCTGAGATGTCTTCTTCCATCATCTCCTTTCCCATGCAATTCTAATCCATCCTTAACTCACAGGGGACAAACATATGGCACTTTCAATGCCTTGGATGCATCCTGGTCTTATCAAGAACTGCCATAACTGTGTCATGGTGATTCATAACTAGTACCTCCCTTTGCACCTAAATTTTTCATTCCATCACCTACTTAGCCACTCAATTGTCTATTCTACCTTCACTTATAGGGGACAAATAGACGGCCTTTTTAATGCTTGTAGGCCCCAAAAATCTACCTGATGAATTGTTCCATCTACCAAGAATAACTCCCATCGAGTTTCCCTCTATCTCTCTTTGTTGTAACAGGTAGACGAACACTCTATTCTATTGAAATAGAAGAGGACACTTAGTCAACCCCCAAAAATTCTCTATATTGCTTAGAAAGCATCAGAGAATGACACTTGGTGCTTTCCACCTACTTTATCAAAGACATGTGACATTTTATACTTTCTCTATATTTTTCTTAGGAACACTCCACCTTCGACACCTGTCACAATCTACTTCTTTGATACTTAGTAATTTAAAAAAAATAAAACTCACTATGTTCCTTGCCTAAGCAGTTTTTAAAAGGGAATGGATGCATGTGGTAGTCTTTGCTGGTTGACACTTGGTGCTCCCATAGACCTCTGAAGTATCACCAAGGACCCACCATATTCTTTATTTGGAAACAAAGGTTGAAGATGGTCTCTCAAAAGTTGACACATGGCAACCTCCACTACTCTTGGAAAGATACGTGGCATCTTTTGCTTCTCCTACTAGGGGTATGTGGCACCTCCACTACTCTTCGATATTTAGAAAAAATGGAATGATGCTTCTCTTTAGCTATGTTATGGAATTATCTAAGGCACATACTAGGCTTCTATGGATGGTGACACTTGGTGACTTCTGCCTTCCTCTAAAAAAGGTAGTTTAGGACCTTTCGTGACTGCCACCTGGTGCTTTCCATTACTTCCTATTACTTAGCCTATTGCAACCCTTTCACTAAAAAATAGATGGAATGTGGGTGCCGATATGAGACGTGGATGCTGACATGTGGTGCATTCTTCTTAGCTACTATTGGATACTTGGCACGATCCATGACTTTCTTGAAAATTACAAAAAGTGTCTCAAACAACGTCAGCTGGCCAGCTCTGTATTTTAGAAAGTGACACTTGGCGACTTCCACTCGGATTCAATACTTAGGCAAAATGGAATGAAGGAAATGAAAGAGAAAAAGAGAACCCATGTTTAGACATCACCACTTGGCAGCCTCCACTATACTTTGACATTTAGACAAAAAATAAACCCGTGCTTTGCTCTAAAACTTTGCCACCATGACTAAGGTATGCAGGAACCAAAATTGTAGTGCTTGACTGAAAATTTAAATACAACGTAGAGTAAAAATTTACTCTACAGTTATTGGTGACCCCTAGGACTTTTGAGCCTACTCAAAAAGAAACCTGACTCTTGCTCTATCAAAATTTCAAAATTTTATAGCTTCAAAAGTGTTGTTTGGTAGATGGACCATTCATAGTCAGATAAATCTTGCTTTTTTTGTAAGTCAGTGAAGGCTAAGTCAAGGCAAATGATATCCTTGTGCAAAAAATTCTACAAAATTTAAACTATAGCCTTCAACTTGAATTCTAGCTGGGAAACAGGAACCAGAATAGCTTCAACTTCTGAGACTGAGGAATCATCTCATAGGCCTTAAAAAAATGTTTGATCCCTCTATTTGGCTAGCAACAATGATTCAATTTGATTTACCATTAGCACCATGTTGGCATCTATAAATAGAGAAGGAAGGCCTAATTGCACCAGATCTTTAATATGCTGTCTCATCTTATCGATGCCTTCTTTCATGACTTCAAGAAGCTCTTGGCAATGGTTGGCTATGACATTTCAACTGAGTACCTCATTGACCCATCTCATGGTGACCATTTTGTCAGGGATCCCCGTGGCTACCAATGTCGCATCCATTACATCATAAAGCTTTTGCAACAAGGTTTGGGAGTCCATGACTTTGTTAGAGACTGTGGCTAGAATGTTCTATACTAAATCTTCCACCTTCTCACATAATTGTTATGCATTGAGCATGAAGGTGAGAGATGGCTTGAGCTGAATAATCTTTGAGGATATCCTTTCCCATGTTGATTCATAGAGCTCCTTCACCAATTTTATCACTCCTACACCTTGTGGCCTATTAGCCAACTCTAGCATCAGTTGCACTGCTCTCTATTACTCTACTTAGAACTAGGCTTGAGAAGCTACAACCTTATTTTATTCATCTAACAACTTCTATTGTGATTGGGTAACTTGTAGCTAAAGTCCTTTGACTCTTCTCTGCAACATTGCATTCTCCCACCTAAGGGCCATTGCTGCATCTTTTGCAAGTGTGAGCTCTACTTTCAATGAATCATTCTGGGCCTGGACTACCCATTGAGTCTTAAAGGAAATAATATCTTACAACTATTTATGTATACTAGCTATTTCGTTATCTCTCTTATTTATTTCTTTAGCCAAACTATTATAGTTTTCCTTTTCTTTAGCCAAATCGGCCTTCATCTTTTACAGTCTTCTTGATTTTTTCAAATAATCTTATATGACTATAAAAGTGGATTCTATCAGTAGCTCAACTCTATCTTGGGGTCTGAACAGGGACATATCAATGGCCATTGCATTCATCATATAATCCTTTGGCTACATTTGCTCGCTCGACTTGAAAACATTGGGTGACAAATGGGTCACTGTCAACTACTACTAAATAGGGTCAAATTGTGACCACAAGTGTGGAATATCTAATGATTTATTTTCTTTGGTTCTATTTTTCTCCAATTGAGCTTCTCTTTCCTTCCTAGTAGCATCAACCTACATCTGGAAGGTGGAAGGTGATGCAATATGTCCTCCCATGAAAGGATATCCTTATGGCAGGCCATATTGGATAGCCATCGATTGGCTAGGGGTGAGCTAAAGGGGCATCTTTCTAGTAATGGAGGGGAAGAAATGGGGTAATGTTAGGGCTTGAGGTTCCAAGGATGGGGTGAATTGTAAAATGGGGATGGTAGAGGTGATAGGAGGTGTCATTTGGCTGGGTGGAGGCATCACACCAATAGGGGAAAGAACAGACTGAGAGGGGTGAGGAGAAGTAATACCTATTTGGGGGGAGTTATAGTGCTTTGCATTTGGTGTTGTGAAGGATCCTCTTCCTCCTCTGAATCAAAATGGAACTGCACCCTCTTTCTCTTCCTGGGTGTCTCTACCTCTGGCTGTGTCTATTTCCCTTCCACCCCTACTGTTATCAGTGGTGCTTGTGGAGAACCAGGGACTTCAATCACTTTCGATGATGGGGAAGATTTTGGTGGTGAGGAAACTAGACTCCTTTATTGTTCCATGGTGTTGATAGGCTAGGGCTAGGCTGATGTAGTGACTACAGCTATAGCTTGCTTTGAGGCCTGTAATTACTGGCTTGGTATCGTTCTAGCTTCTTGCTCTATCTCGAGTGTCAGCAATTGGCTTGTTTTTGGGCTAGATGCAAGGGAGGGATGACACTCATCCCAGAGTTCTTACCATATTTCATATGAATCCACACTTTTGAAAGCATGGGTGGTTTGGGAAATTTCTTGCCTATATCTCCAATAGGCTTTAATCTTCTCCGTATCCCAGCCTTTATTCTTCAATGTACTTCTCAAACCAAAAGTCATCCTAACTTTGGGATCATAATCCTTTTGCTTATCATAGAAGGTTTCCCATGGCCTATTCTGTGGTAGGGGCAAATCTATCAATTCAACATAGAGACTAGGAGCATCTTCTGTAGGGTTTTTTTGGTCTCCCAAAAAGGGCGACCTTCATGCACAATCCTGACCCCAATCCTATTGGTCCTAACCACAGAAGCTACGTAATCACTTGGGTCATAAACCCACTTATCTTTGACTAATAGGAACCCCAGGAAGGCTAGCTTTCTCAGTAGTATAGTCTCAGCATCTCTGGCTTTTACGCTTATATTGCCTGCCATCCATGAGAGATTGTACATTTTTCTCTTCTTCTTCTTGGAGTTATACTCATTGTCAACTACCAACACCTACCTGGTAACTTCTAGGAATGCCAACCTAAGAGTTAAGGTCTTTGGTAGAAACATTGGTTCTCAACAAAATCCATGAACCCTTATGATCATGTGATGGGACCCAAAATAGAAGTCACACGGGATTGGACAACTGACCAGGAGGTTTGTGACACTTGGAAATAACCTGTTTATGACAAGTTCAGGGCTAAGACAACAAAGAATGGGGGTAACAAATAGTTCCCAAAAATCATATGGGTCACTAGTTCTTGATAAAACATGTGTCCATGTAGACATAGGAATGGTCCTTTGGGGGTTAAAGCCTGGGTCATACAGGTTCAGGTTCATATGTCAGATGAAAAGGTTAGGGTTTTGATGTAATATGAGATGGAACAAATAAGAGGAATACCTGAATACCCCTTTTGATCTAAATTGGGTTAGCTATTCCACTATTAAAAAGGTGATGTGCTCTGAGAAGTCAAGTCGATACTCCTATGTCTTGTCGACTGTCTTCAGCTTGAAAAGGATGGACATTTACTCTACATATACTACCATGTCATCCTTCATGCCAAAGATGAGAGCCATCATTGACAATGCATCTTGGCCAGCTGGCATGAACTGAGTTCTTGGTGTATGGAGCATGGGTACCATTGAATCACCATCAGCCATTTGTAACTCAGACCTCAAAAACCTTGTTTGAGTGTTGACATTCACCCACGTTCTCTGCATCCTATCAATAGTGGGGAATGTAGTAGTATTATCATAATATAGGGCTAGCATGTCCCTTATAGCTTGTGGTGTGATCTGTAACATGAAGGGACCCTATTGAATTGTGCAAGATGGTGCATGGAATAAGTCCACACATAATTCAATCAAATCAGGGCATGAATGCACAGTTGGGACAATGAACTGAGCTAGTTGTGAGGTCCATATCCTCATTTCAAATGTCTCATATTGCCCTATTCTAGCCCTTAGAAGACACCTTTGGTGTGTTCCTTCTCTAAGGCTCTTGATATTGGTTCTTTGCAAGATTGGGTCCATGATTTCATCTATGTAATCCTTTACCTTTGAGGGGTCACTAGATTGACCAACTCCCAGGATTCTAGTTCTCAAGTAGCTTCTCGATGATTGTACAAGAGCTATAGCATATGACTTACTAGCCAGCAACCTATCAAGAGATCTAGGTGTCCTAGCTCCTTGTCATGAAGATGATGTTCCCACCATCTCTATATCTTTTATGTAATATTTGGTATGAACCTTGTGTAAGATAGAAACATGCTTGCTAAAGCAAATTTTTACTAGGCGCTAACAATAGCAATGAGCAGGATATTTTCATAGGTACAGGAATGCTTGAAAGTTTGTAAACTTTAAAACTTGCTAAGGGATATTTATGGGCCTATCAAGTCCCAAATATCATTAAATTCAGATGACCATTAGTAGATCCTACTCAATCTTTGGGAAACAGTGAGGTGGACATGCTATGCAAGTTACGGCGCAAGGTACCTTAGGGATTTCAAAATATTTGGGAAGCATTTAATGCATCAAAACTTAAAGAATAATAATAATAAAAACTTCCTGAGCCACCAACTCTGTGTTTAAAACACTTATTTGAAGGAAAGTGGGAAAAAAACAATGGAAAACAAAATAATACGGGAATGGGAAACTACCTAGCTACATTAATTAAGCATCCTTATCTTCCTCTGGGATCAAAAACAAAATTTCTAACATCTTCTTCATTAAAAACTAGATTATTTTGCCATACAAGTGATTACAATGAGTATATCTTTGGTGAAATGTCCTCTCCACATGCCACATAGATTTGCCTACATTTGAGTGGGTCTGAGTCAAAAATGCTTTTGACATCCATAATCTCTTCTTGTTCTTGAAAGCCCATCAAATAATAGTTCTTCATGCTATTGTGTCTCATCAAGAAATCAATGGCTATTGGTTCTTCACTATGTATCCTTTGATATCCAACATCCTCTGGCTTATCTCCTTCTGCCTTATTTTTGGGTTTCATTGCATCATCATACTCCTTGATGACTTCCACCTCTTGAAAGGATAAATCTAAAAGCTGGCATCCCCTATGCATATTTAGTTGAGTCTCAATGTTATCTTCTCCACATTTGGTCAGTTCATGGCCTTCTTGAAGAATAATGTCCCTTGTCTCAATGACTTGATCAAGGGAGTGTCCATGCTCCTCCATATCTTCTTGCAAAGTGAGGAAAAAGTTAGAAATGATCTCTTCCTCATTAGAGGTTAAGGAAAAATCTTGTGACTTCTCCTCTTGTTCATCAAAGGGGGTACCTATGGTGATTTCCTCCTTATCTGTCATGAAATCTTCTTGACTAGCCATGAACTGAGTATACTTTTCCTCAAAGTTTTCAGCTGGTTCATGATCTTCTTTCTTCCAACTTGGAATCTTGTCATCATGCTGAAGAACTTGAGGATTGGTATAAGAGGCATCCTTTGGCGTTGGCTCCCCTTTAAGTTTTGAAAGCTCTTTCTCTCTTTCTCTGAGCAATCTCATCTTTGCCTCTAATTCCTCAACTTGCTTAGCTAGATTTTATTGAAAAAGTCTTTCTTGGAGCTCAAAGGAATCATCATAGAAGTGGGGAGTGTATGAAGGCTGAGATGAAAGGAAAGAAGCTTCTTGAGGAATGGTGGAAGGGGCTTGAGGGGAAAGTGAGGGTTTGGAGTCCTCTTCCCTTGCTGCTAACATAGAGTCAACATTATTGGGGAAATGACCTTGACAGGTTTGACCTGGCTCATGAACAGTGGTGGCATACATTTGATATGGAATTTGTGGTGGTGGATATGTAGTTTGAGAGACTTGATAAGTTTGTCTCTCATGAATGCTTAGCCTCTCTTCTAGAAATGCAATCAAGCCACACACATCTAACATCTCATATGTAAGCCCTTGCCAATTCGCTCTTTCAATGGGGTCCCATTCACTTTTAATCTGATCTACTACATCCCTTACTTGATGGATGATATGATTAGGGACTCCTTGGCCACATGCCCTTATATTGTTGAGCTTTAACACATATTTTTTATATCCCAGTAATTCTTTTTTGAAGGTGAAAATAAGATTAGGTTGAGCATGGGATGTGACACATTAGGGAGACTGGGCATAAGACTGGTATAGCTCATGACAGGGCTGAGGCTGGTCATATCAAACATGTGAAGGGAAAACCTCATGACCATATGCATCTATGATTCCAGGAGAAACTTGATCTTGATTAAAAACATATGAAGGAGAATAAGACTCATAGCTATGAGTAACTGAATTATACATACCAAACGGTGATTTCTTGATGATACCAGGACTGCTTAATCAGTTGATTTAACTCAGAGTCATCATTGGTGTTGATAAAACAAAAACCTCCAAAGGCTAATTAGCTAAAGAACACACCAAAAATTCTTCAAATCTTTGAAATAT
The DNA here is from genome assembly GCA_037957365.1 of Torreya grandis. Taxonomy (NCBI): domain Eukaryota; kingdom Viridiplantae; phylum Streptophyta; class Pinopsida; order Cupressales; family Taxaceae; genus Torreya; species Torreya grandis. The sequence goes on along the minus strand of JARHVA010002100.1, from coordinate 2,055,373 downwards.
TGGTCCCACCAGGCATGCTAAAAACTTTTGATGACAAAAATTACGCTTGATCTTAATCAATCAACAATGGGAAGTTTCAAACTATGGGATATTGTGGCTTGAAACAACCTCCAGATTTTAGAGAAGCTGGTCTCTTATTTTGTATGAAGTGTTGGGGAAAAGGGATAGGAAATTAAATAGAAATGCAAATGCAAGAAATGAAACCTAACTATGGTGATGCGCCTGAGTGTAATCCTAGTCCTAACGTTGGGCACAGTGAGACTATATGTGGGATCAATTACATTTAAGAGAAGACAAGTGCATGATCAATGTAAAAGATTGAAATAATAGAAATAGAGGCTCACAATAGGGATTTATTTTGCTGAAATATAGAAATGTCAACAAAGGCATAGTGTTCAATCTTCTTATAAGAATCTTCTAATCACATAAGAGGCACATAAATCACGTATAGTTATGTAGAACTTTCGATTCAAGAAAATGAGACAAAAGCAAATGACATTCCTAATTACAACTCTAGAAAATATACAGTATAAACTACTTTTGCAAATGACACAAATAACATCAACCAAGGCATAGAGTTCCATCTTCTTAATTCATTTAGCCACATAAAAGACACAGAAACATGCACAGTTACATCAACTTTACAACTCAAGAAAATGAGACAAAAGCAAATGATATTACTGGTCAAAACTCTAGAAAGTCTAAACTATAGAAAATCCCCCCCTTCTTTAGATTTTACAATTCCTCTTATTTTATAGCCTCGAATGTCTCCTTCCATCATCTCTTTTCCCACGCAATTCTACTCTATCCTTAACTCACAAGGGACAAATAGATGGTGCTTTCAATGCCTTGGATGCATCTTGGTCTTATTAAGAACTGCCCTGACTGCAACATGGTGATTCATAACTAGTACCTCCCTTTGCACCTAAATTTCTCATTCCATCACCTACTTATCTGCTCAACTGTCTATTCTATCTTTTCTTATAGGGGACAAACAGATGGCCCTTTTAATGCTTACAGGCCCCAAAAATCTTCCTGGTGAACTATTCCATCTACTAAGAATAACTCCCATCGAGTTTCCCTCCATCTCACTTTGCTGTAACAAGTAGATGAACCCTCTATTCTATTAAAATGGAAGAGGAAACTTAGTCAATCCCTAGAAATTCTCTATATTGCTTAGAAAGCATTGGAGAATGACACTTGGCACTTTCTACTTGATTTATCGAAGACACGTGACATTTTCTACTTTCTCTATATTCTGCTCAACAACACTCCACCTTCAACACCTATTGCAATCCACTTCTTCGATACTTAGTAGTTTTAACAAAATAAAACTCATTGTGTTCCTTGCCCGAGCAAATTTTAAAAGGGAATGGATGCACGTGGTAGTCTTTGTAGGTTGACACTTGGTGCTCCCACGGACCTTTGAAGTATCACCAGGGACCCACCACAATCTTTATTTAGAAATGAAGCTTGAAGATGGTCTCTCAAAATTTGACACATGGTGACCTTCGCTACTCTTGAGAAGATACATGGCATCTTCCACTTCTCCTTCTAGGGGTATGTGGTGCCTCCCACTATTTCTAGGGATGGAGTAAAAGGGGGCTCAAAGAGTGACACTTGGCAGCCTCTGTTGCTCTTCGATACTTAGACAAAATGGAATGACACTTCTCTTTAGCTATGCTTTAGAATTATCCAAGGCACATACTAGGCTTCTACGGATGGTGACACTTGGTGACTTCTACCTTCCTCTGAAAAAGGTAGTTCAAGACCTTCCATGATTGCCACTTGGTGCTTTCTGCTACTTCCTATTACTTAGCCTATTGCAACCCTTTTGCTGAAAAATAGATGGAATGCGGGTACCAATATGAGACACAGATGCCAACACATGGTGCATTCCACTTAGCTACTATTGGATACTTGGCACAATCCATGACTTTCCTAAAAATTACAAAAAGTGTCTTGGACAACGTCAGCTGGCTAGCTCCATATTTTGGAAAGTGACACTTGGTGGCTTCCACTTGGATTTAATACTTAGGAAAAATGGAACGAAGGAAACGAAAGAGAAAAAGAGAACCCATGCTTAGACATTTCCACTTGGAAGCCTCCACTGCACTTTGACATTTAGACAAAAAATAAACCTGCGCTCTACTCCAAAACTTTGCTGTCATGACCAAGGTATGCGAGAACCAAAATTGCAGTGCTTGACTGAAAATTTAAATACAACGTAGAGTAAAAATTTACTCTACATTATCCTAGAAAATTTGTCATTTTAAGATATTATCCAAGTCATGGAGATTATATATACAAAAATTGAGCTCTTGGTTAGGTCATATGACCTACTAAATCTTCAAAAAACCAAACAGACTTATAAAAAAGGAAAATTATGCAAGGTTCCAAGATGTAGACTATGCATTGAAATTGAAAGGGTCTTTTCTATGTTTTATATCACATGGTAGGATCCTATTGAAATGGGTGTCATCATTTTGAGGCTAATTCAGACACACTTATCATCTTATACCCCTCTAACATTCTCAGTTCATACTTCTCTAATTGACTATTTTGAACTATAGACTATGTTCTTGCTTGACAAGGACCCTTGTAGGTGTTATTTGCATGAATCAATCTTGAAATAATGTTTAAGTACCATTTAGAGTTATTTATATAATATAAAACTACACACACAATCTTATTCATCTCAATACCTTTGGTTTCTCTTGAACCTCTATCAACTACACCTATAAGTTTGACAAACCTACCTAGCCTAGCCTACTTACCTAATCCAAAGTCAAGTTAGTAACTTGTCTAGATTAACTCACCTTTTCATCCATTTTAACCTATATTTTTCATATGTCCTTAACTGGTGATGATCACCTTAATTGGTGACAGTTAGGTTGGATAGCCTAAACTCAACATGTAACCTACATGCAAACCATTGCCTTGCTATTCTAAATATGATAGTCTAAATCTAGTTGTAAGCCCTTTGTATGCATGACTTATATTTATAATCATTCTTCAAGTCTAGTTTGGACAAACAATTCCACCTCTTTCTTATGCCTATAAGAGAGAAAGGCCTGGGAGGTCAAACCATCTATAATTATTATCAAGAGCTCTTTATATCAATAATCTCTTTTTATAGGTCAATCAAGTCAATCTACATTATCAACTACTATCAACTGTCACATAGGGAGCCTACTTGTTGTCAACCCTCCACTAAGCTACCAAATACTTTTATGCTATTAGAATTGACTTAGATTCCACCAATAGGAAAATACACATCAACCGCCCACCAACTAATTTATGGTAAGACAAGTATTCATTTTCTTGTATTCTTTTATCAAGTTTTCATCCCAAGCCTAAGCTATCTCCCAAAATCCACTTTCTAAATCTTGTCAATCAGTAAACCCAAACCTCAGTTTCAATTCTAGATTCATTGATAGACAATTGATGATGGTTACTTGACCAATGATGGCTACCCTCAATTGGTGATGGCCACCTGACCAATGATGGTTACCATTGACTGATGATGGTTACATGATCAACAATGGTCACATGTGGCATCTAAAATTAACAAGCTAATTTGACCCTCTTACACCAAACCAAATTCACTTTTCTATGTCCCTATTTGTTCATATGCCCCTTTCTAATTTTTTTAGCCATATCTTGACCCATTATCACTAGTACTAATCAATTTATCACTAATTAAATCATTTCTAGTCTCTTTTTTGAACAAGCTTTTCTTGTATTCGATTTCAGTAGTCTTTTATTTTTGATACAAGTATCTTCTTTACAGTTTTATCAACTTAATTATTTAAAATATGTGGATTGACATCCATTAAGGAAGTTCTCACTTTTGGGATCCAGCTCTCACTAGGCAATCCACCTTACTATTTGTCTAATGAACAACTTTGCCTTAGTGCCTTCTTATCTATAGGTATTCCTCCCAAGATAAAGGAGATCTTCACATCTTTTGATTTAATGTGCACACAAAAAATAGGTTTTTTGACTATACCCATATTGATTTTCTTTTCTTTAATTTTAAAACTAAAGATAAAAATTTACATGAAACATTCTAACACACCCAGTGGGACCTAAAGTATTTATTCACATTTTCTTTGTATTTCTATACTCTCCTCTCTATCTATGATCATAATTGAAATTTATTTTGCAGCTTAAAATCAATGATACCCATTGATTTATTTTAAAATTAGTTCACTTTGAATTAAAGCACAATAATCTTATCGTAGCACAACTTTTATTGCACACACTAGCCAAACCACTTTCATCGATCAAACATTAAAATAATTGTGAGACAAGTCTTGACTAGGATTTCATCACCTAAAAATCACCTTACCCACTCTTGATAATCCTAATTAGAGGTCATTACAAATAAGAGAACAAACTCAGCGCTCTGGCTGAATATAAACTCTAGATATCAATATATATTGGCTAAGCACTTGACACTCTTATCACTATGGGACCATGAAGTGAGGGGTAGGCCCCAATACCAATCCATGTATTGATTTAAATATATATTCTTTTTAGTACCTAAACAACCCAAAACCAACCATAGACCGCTTATATAATACCCGATCTACAAGCTAACTTTTATCACACATTCTCATAAACTAAGGCATAAGCCAAAAGTGAGATTAAAACTAACCTCTAGGCTTAATGTACTTTCTAGTGTGTCTTGATTACCTTGATCATTTTATTTTCTTATTATTTTTTGAGTGGTGAGATTATTCTTGTTTTCTCTCCCCCTTTTCTTGTATGGTTCTCACTCGTTAGCAATGAAGAGACTTGGTAGAACAAAACCCACCACTTAAATCAACCTATTCTACCTCCTTATCTATGGAGTACATCTTCAAGGTAGAAGACTCACCTCATCCATTGGGAAGCCCTAATTTCCCTTAGGTATTTCCTCAAAGAGAGATGGATTTTTCCAATTTTCTAGACAATAATCCAATTTCCCTTTAACATTACCTTAACACCTCTCCCCACCATATACCGATTTCAACCCCACCTCAAGATACTCCTTATGGCATGCCATCCCACATTATGAAGGGCATCCCTATTACCATGGTCACCACCAAACCTTGAACCACCCAAGCATATTCATTTACTAACCCCTTTGATATTATGGATGAGAACCAACCTATCCAACCAATCATTACCCCTACACCTTCCACCCCTACTAATGACTCTACCTTGGGGACAACCCAACCACTAACCCATCATGTCCCACTTATAGCTGGAGCAACCACCATTAGCACTACCAACCTCCCCTCTATCAAACCTAGCCCATCAATTAGTACCCCTTTACCAAGCTTAGGGGTATTTATCCCTTCTACCTCACCACCCATTAGCACAAAGGTCACTACCTCCTCTCTTGTCACCAACCCAACTACCAACCATGCCAAATCCACATGGAATTCTTAGCAATTACACATTGCACCCAATCTAGGATACATCCCTAGCCTACAAGGGTATGTAACCACTAGCCAACCACCATAATCCACCTACCCTACCTAACCTATGGTATCCATATTCCAACATATGGCAGCCTCTCAATTGAAAAATAATCACCAATATGTTTCCCAACCTAAACCATAATACCAACCTTCAAATCCTTTTGGTGTACCACCTCAAATCAACCTAATGAAAATGCTCATGGATAAGGTGACCAAATTTGAGTAATCCATTTTAGGAGCTCATAACATCCTATCCTATGATCATATTTATAACAAAATTATTCACCCTTCTATCCCCATCAAACCTGACCTTCCTCAATGGGAGCTTCCAAAATTTACCAAATTTCATATCAAGGAGGATCCTTAACAACACCTTAGGGATTTCAGGTATGCATGTTACATGGTTGCTTACAATGATGCCCTTCTCCTTCAAACCTTCCCCACATCTTTATCTGGCCCAATACTTGACTGGTATAGTTCCCTCACCAAGCATTCCAATCTTCTATTTCACCCAACTACCACAAGTCTTCTTGGATCCCTTTTCCATTAACATTTCCAAGAATTTCTCTATCATAAACCTCTATTCTATCAGGAAATTTGATGATGATTTCATTACTTGTTTTTTTCCCATTATAAAATCTTGATTAATCATCTTTCATTTTCCCTGCCTCAACCTAAACTTATAAAACTTTTTGCTCAAGCTTGGGTTAAACATATATATTCTACATTGTGTGTCCAAATCTTCAGAACATTTGATGAGGATTTTACCATGGCACATAAGTTAGAAAATTAGGCCATAGATGAGAGTAAATTGAAGTTATGAAATAATAAATCTATCTTCAAGACCAATAAAACCTCTTCCTCCAAACTAGGCAACCAAGCTAATACCAGAACTAAGACTAGAGGTACTGAAAATGCCATCATCTTTAAAATGACCCCTCCACCCAATGTTAACCAACAAAATTCAGCCATTACCTCTAATCAAAATGTAAGGAACCAAAACCAAAGCAACAAAAAAAAATTCACTCCACTTGGAGAATATTATACCTCAATTCTGGAGAAGCTACTAAAATTTAACCTTATACAAATTCTACTTATCAAACCTTCCCAACAATTTGATTATTCTCATCTATCACCTGCTTGGTACAATAAGAATGACCTCTATGTTTTTCATTATGTAATTCGATATGATGTCAACTGATGTAGTACATTCAAGAATATTGTTCAAAGTCTTATCAACAAAGGGGAACTCATATTGGATAATCTTAATGCCCCTCCAAATCAAGCTCTTAACATCTTCAAGAAACATTTTCCCAACCATGCCCCTATCAAAATCAAGGACACACAGGCTGAGTGCTCTCATAATTCCTACACGATCAACATGGTTCATGATACACCTACCCATGAGGACCTGATCAACCAATTTACTCATTCCTCCCTCACTTCACTTACCAAGGTCATAGAGTAACCTTACCCTCTTTTGGATAGCCAAACTAATGAAGTTCCTTTTTCCCTAGCTACCCTCATAGAAGTTTTGGAATCATCACATACTACCTCAACTAGTACATATGGGAAAATCAACATTCCTAATTTTCCACCTCCACCAACTACCTATCAAACCCCTACTCCTATGGATATTGTACCTAAAGGAGGAAAATTTCTACCCATGCCTCCAATGAATGAGCCATTTAGATCAACCTTACTTCCCTCACATCAAGAGATCAACCAACCTACCAAGCACCCTACCCAACTTACAAGTCTATCTATTGCATCCACTACCCATGGATTAGGACTAGTACATAAACCTTTTTCCACATTAGTATAGAAATTAGAATTTTCCCTAAAACTAGACATGGATCGAACCACTTTATGGAAATAGTTAAGGCTTCACTCCATCAACAAACTTGAACCTTATAGTGCACCTATAACCAACTAATCCATCATCTCTCCACCACTTGTTAAACTAATATGAACCTCAAATAACCCCTTAACTTTTTAGTAAACCAAAAAAGCCACCACCTCACCAACCAAACCTTTCAAAACTCTTGGTGCCATCCCTACTTAGAGTTTGGTTCACCCATCCTTGAAAGTAGAGTTAACTTCACCTAAGCCTATAGCTAGGTCTCGATCCACACCAACCAAGAGGAAGAAATCATTGAAAGGACACATGACTAAGCCTCTACTTCCCTCTACCTTTCCCTCTATCTTAGGGCCTCACCCTTCTACTTTACTTAAAAAGCAAACCCCTTTTAACATATGTCACCCACTATCATTGATTACACTGACACATTTATTAGCCAATGCACTGGTCCTTCCTAGATCACAACTAGTTAGAATACCAAAATTGGCTACCTCAACTACCAAAATACCTAGGCCAAGACCATTTTCCTGAACCACCTTACCCAAGCCATCTCTCACCCAACCTATTACCACCCACACACCCATCTTACCAACCAAAACTATGAGCCCAAAACCTTCCTTATCTTTAGAAAATTCCTATACAACCATTATTCAAAGGTTAGTACAGACCTCCTACCTCACATTACCTCTCATTAGATCTTTTGATCCTCTTGGTTTGAAGCCAACTTGGTATAATGACCATCACATCTGCTCCTATCACAAGACACATGGGCATGACACGAAGGATTGCAAAGCTCTCCAAGCCATTATCCACCAATTCTATGATGAGAATGATATTTTGGTAGATGACCTTCCATCCATTTCTCAACCCTTACACCCAAAAACCAACCACCAACACATTCCTAACCCCCCACTCTCACCTCATAGTGATGAAGAATCTACCCAACCCTCCATCACATCTTCCCCCTATATCCATACCATTAATTTGGTCACATGATCACAAAAAATGATAAAGGGAAGGCCAAAGTGTCCATTCTATGGACATACCCACCAACTCATCCTATACCAAACCAAATCCAAACCTCCACATCTACAGAGAATCCCAAAGTCAACATCTGAGGCACTTTAGAGGTTAACCCCTCTAAATCCATCATGAGGGTCATCCTTAAATAAATCCACCAAACCTATACTAAAATGAGTCTCTATGAGCTCATTTCCACCTCACCCCATCATTTTTAGGCCATGATCAAGTCTATGTAGGCCATCAAAGTTAGACTAGGGGATTCCCAACTATAGAGACCTTTGATAGTGCCCTCTAAATCTCCACCCTTGTTACCTTAAAGGACTTGAAGATACCCTCTATCCAACCTAAAGACCTATATCCCCATCTCTTTATCATCACCCACATCAATTAGACCTACATCAAATAGGTTATGATCAATGGTGGAGCTAGTATCAACATCATCTCTTCCCATGCCTATGAACAACTCAAGCTACTAGACAATGTCATGTTTGAAACTTCAGCCATCTTTAGATATTTTAATGACACTATGACCACCACTTTGGGAACCATCATCCTTCATATTTAGTTAGGACCTCACACCCTCCCTGAACTCTTCTATGTGATCGAAGGTGAATTACAGTATAATTTTTTGATATGGAGACTTTAGATTTGGGTCATGGGATGTATACCTTCCACCCTCCATCATTGTGTCAATTTTGAGCATTAAGGTCAAGTTGTTACCATACAAGCTAACCCTAGCCCTTTTGAAGCATTAAATATAACCTACCAACCTAATAATGTTCTTCTACCTCTATCCAAAGCACTAAAAATAATTACCAGCAAGGCTTCACCAATAGTAGTTGATGTAATTACTTCCTCATCTTACACTAAAACCTCTATCATCTCATCTATCTCCATGGACTAGATAACCATCACTGATCCTTTAGAACCTACCTTCCAACACCTTACCCTTAGAGAATACCATCTCCTAACCCTTGATGCCCACTTTACTCCCCAAGAATACTAGAAAATCAACCACCAATTAGATTATGATCCCAAAATTAGAGTCATTACCCCCTTAGGGAGTCTAAGCTATCAAACCCAATTTATCAATGGTGGAATTAGCAAGCCACTTAATGTTGCCATCAATCCGTCTCCACCTCAACCATTCACCTCCACCTTCTCTTATTTGGACAACCCAAACTTCACCAAACTATACCTTCAAATATGTGCTTGGAAGGGATTTGGTTTGGGATGATATGATCATGGCCCACACACATTAACCTTGATTGAGATCCAAAATCCTCATGAAATCATGGCCTTAACTTCATTCTACCCAATAAGAAGAAATCCAAACAAACTACCCCTATGATTGTTGAAGAAGAGGCCCCTTCCTTACAAACACCTCCTCCACCTATGCGTGAGGATGAGGACATCATCCCACCTAATGTTTTTCATCAACATGACTACCCTCAACCCCCTAGCTTATCAAAAATAAGGGCCATCCATATCCATCCCTTTGACCCATCCTAAACTCATGGGATATGACTCTCCTACCATTAACATTATTTAGTGTCAAGATGATGATGTTATTCTCACCTACCTTGGTGTACCAGATTCCTCCATCCACAAATATTTAACTCTAAAAGCCTTAACCATATTGATTGAGTCTACCATAGACATTGACATAGGCACTCTAGACAACCCCCATATCATCAAACTTGGCCAAAATCTCACCTCTAAGGAACTATAGGACTTCTCTATTTTCTTCCAAGATTGCAGTATTGTATTCACCTAGTCATATGATGACATGCCCAATATTGACCCATCCATCATCACCAAAAACATCATAACCAATCATGACACTAAAATTATCAAATAAAAACATCATCTAATATACCCTCACACATCTCTCCTTATTAAATAAGAGCTTTAATTCCTCTTTTCTATCAACTTTATTCAACCCATCGATTATCCCCAATGGTTTTTGAACATCATTCCTATCACTAAAGCCATAGGGGGATTATGTATCTATGTGGACTTTGATGACCTCAACATCACCTACCAAAAGGATGACTTTCCTTTACCTATCATTGACCAACTTGTTGATCTTATAATAGGCCACAAGATGCTATCTCTCATGGATAGATTCTTAGGTTATAATTAGATTTTCATTTCCCTTGAAGATTAGCACAAAACTACCTTTATCACCCCATGGGGGACTTTATATTATAGAGTCATTCCCTTTAGTATTAATAATTTTGGAACAACCTACCAATGTGTTATGACCTATATTTTCCATGACCTTATCCATATAATTATCTAAGACTATGTGGATGACCTTTTTGAGAAGTCCAAGCTTCTCAAAGACAATTTATCCATTCTCAAGATTATCATTGAGTAACTTATCCACTATCACATCCACCTCAATCCCAAGAAATGTATTTTTTGGGTCTTATCAGGAAAACTTCTTGGCTTCATCATTTCCCTTCATGAAATCAAAGTTGATCTAACTAAGATCAAGGCCATCCTCAATATGCTACCTCTAACCTTAAAAAACTCTGCATCTTGTAGGGAAACTTCAATCCATTCATCGTTTCATCTCCTAGCTTTATAATCAGTGTCAAACCTTACACCACCTGTTATAAAAGGAAATCTCTTTTAAGTGGAATATCGATTGTCAAAAGGCCTTTGATGCACTAAAAGAGTACCTACTATCTCCACTTGTCCTTACACCCCCTAAAGATGGCCAACCTTTCTACCTCTATGTCTCTACCATAGACCACTACCTAGGGGTGATGCTTGACCATCAAGATGAATAACACAAGGAGTAAGCCATCTATTACATTAGCCACACACTTGTTAAATATGAAACTTGGTACACACATACTGAGAAACTATGTTTGGACCTAGTCTTTGTGGCTACTAGACTTCACCACTACCTTTTTAACCACAATTTTTTTTTCATAACCAATATTGACCCCCTCAAATACATGCACTCCAAACCATACCAAAACCAATATATGGCTAAGTGGATCATGAATTTAGTTGAGTTTGACTTTGAGCTCCTCCAATAGAAATTAATCAAGGGGAAAGTAATTACTGACCAACTAGCTGAGGTACCCCTAGCAAACACTCAACCTCCCCCTAGATTTCCTAGATAAGTCTATTGCAAGCCTATCTCAAGTGGATTTCACCAATCAAGTAACCATGTTTTTTTATGGTTTCAAATTTTAGCATGGTTTAGGAGCTAGTATCATCCTTGTACCCCTTATCAATGAACTAATTCCTTTGTCCTTTAAATTTGACTTTGAATGCACAAATAATGTGGCCAAGTATGAAGCCCTAGTAATAGGTCTCTAAACTTCCTTAGCCTTAGGAGTCAGAACAATCAATATCTTTGGTGACTCCCAACTAGTGGTCAACCAAGTCAATGACATTTACTAGTGTAAGAATGAAATGATGTAATTGTATAAACAACTAGTCACAGAGCTCTTAACATCATTTGAACACTACCATATTCAAACCACCTCATGATCTACCAACAAGTTTATCGATACCATGGTTTCTCTTGCCTCTCATATCCCATTAGTGCCCCATTATTCCAAACTATCAGTCATTTTACATTACCACATAAAACCTTCTTACACCAAATCAAACACTCTAACCATCTTTAGTGTGGATGAGGTTATACCTAACCTTTGGTATCAACAAACCTTTAACTACCTTCACCTTGGCATAGTTCCTTCTGGTCTCTATAGGAATGCCCATTGAGAATTTATTTAGAGCACCTCTCATTACACCATTATGAGAAGAATTCTTTATAAACATGGTTTTGATGGCCTCATATTACATTGCCTTCATTGTCTATAACCCTCTCATGTTATTAAAGAGACACATGAGTGTATATGTGAGGGCCACTTTAATGGAATCATGGCTAAGTGCATCCTCTGTCTAGGCTATTAATAGCCCACCCTTAACCAAGACTATTGTGATTATGTAAAAAAGTGTGTCAAATGTCAACAACATGCTAATTTACATCATGCACCTAACAATAATCTTCACATTTCTATAAAATTTTATCCCTTTTCACAATGGGGTCTAGACCTTACTGGTGAAATCAACCCCCACTCTTCACAATGACATCATTTTATCATTATTGCAACTAAATATTTCACCAAATGGGTGGAGGATATTACCCTTATCCTGATAAAAGCTAAGAAGATTATTGAATTTATTACCCATCACATCATCTACCATTTTAGTGTCCCCCATAAGATCATCGCTGACAATGGAAAATATTTTAAAAATAAACAAGTTTAGGGCCTTTGTGATGTATTTGGTATTAACCTTAGATTTTCATCACCTTATCTCCTATAAGAAAATGGACAAGCCAAAGCCTCTAATAAAACCCTTAACAACATGCTTACCAAAATTGTTAATGCCTTAGGTTAGGATTGGCACTTGCACATCCCCTTTGCCCTATGGGCATATCATACTTATGTTTAAACCCCTACTAGTGCTACACCATTTTCTCTCATCTTTGGATCTGAGTCTATATTTCCTCTTGAAATCCAAATACCTTCTCTTTACATATATTTACACCACCTCATTTCAAAAGATGATTACCCTCATGAACATTTATCCCAACTTGATCTACTTGACAAACATTATTTAGCTACTCTTTCCCATCTTTGTGTCTATCAAGAATGAATTAAGTGAGCTTATAAAAAACACTTGAAAGTCTAATAATTCAACATTAGAGATCTTATCCTCATGGAAAACCAACATGTCACTAATATGGAGAAAAGCAAAAGGAGTAAATTTACTTTCAATTGGCTTAGACCCTACATAATTACCCATAAGTATGGAGCAAGAGATTATAATTTGTCCTCTCTCGAAGGCAAACCAAAAATTAAGCCCCTAAATTATTCACATCTATGTCCCCTTTATTGTTAAGTAGGAATCACCAATCCTCATTTGTCTAAATTAAGTTTATCCTTTGCAATCACATTCATTTCCCTCTTTTTAGGTGAAACTAACTACAATTGAATCATGTGATTATCCATCACAATTATAGCCTAATATTGAACTATAAATACCATGGATCTATCCATGGCATGATTCTCATATTACTTAACATCTATTTGAGATAGGATCTTATGGTTGTTACTACCTATACCTCTTTTTTGCCTACTAAACCATCATGTCAGCTTAGTTTTATCTTCATAAAGGTAATCCATTGAGCATGTATGGATAAGTCTATGTCAAGCATATTCAAGCAATAGAAAAGATAATATCAAAAAATGCAAAAACAAATCATGGGTCATATTTAACATCCATATAATTCTCCTTTAAAGGACAACTATTAAAATCTTATTCTAAAATTACAAAACATAAGGTGGACTGCTTCCTTGAAGGACAACTATCAAAAGCATTTGAACTAACCATATAAATTTATACCAATCCCCTGAAGGATGGTTGGATAAAGCATTAGTCAAAGCTATTAATTTCTTGGAAGTTTCCCACATTAATTAGCCTACCCACCAACTTTTAGGAAAAAACAATTATCAAATGCAAAAGGCAGAAGCAAATTTTTTTTGAAGGTATAATCAGCTCTCATAAACAATAATAAATTTGGCAAGCCATAATCAACTCTCTTTGGTAAAATTCTTGCATCGATCAATCTAAACTTTATATATGGACATAGGCTTGTTTATACTACCTCTTTAGACACCTATAGAAAAGGCATACTAGCCTTACTAATGGTTCCAATTTCACCCACTATTCCTCCATATATCATATGCATAGGACTATGAGCTTACTTGACACAATATGATTAGGATACCTATTTATCAACCTAATCATGCTAATGTAAAGCATTTTAAAGGCTTATTTTCACTAAGTCAATCCAAATTTTGGGTTTTGCATTAGTCCTTACCACTAAAAAAGGCATTGTGTTCCTTTTTCATCTTGTATTAGTTTATATAGTCCTACTTCTACCAGTATGAATAACAAACATCATACCAAATCATAAACATCACAAACACTATTAACAAGTAGAACAACATCTATCTATCAATGAGCCAAGTATAAGTAAACATATAGTAACCAACCATAAATATTAACTTATCCATCTCATCATGTAAGCCTCTAAACATGTTCTTACACCATAAGCCAAATCAATAAGCAAACTATCATAGCATATACCATTCACCATTCAATCCACATAGCCATAAGCATGAGCCATAACATGTATCCATCCTAAACATATCCTATTATAACCATGAGTAGAATTAAAACATCATAATTCAACTTTTTAAACATCACATACCTAAACTACTGAGTCAAATAACCATAACCATGAGCATCCATGACTATAAATCACAAACATGAACATCACATAAAATATAAACATCCATCATATATAAAACATCAGATGTCATACATCATATACATCAAATAGTCAAAAATAATACATGTAGTAATGTATCAAACTCTCTCTCAACAAAATATACATCTCGCTACATTAGTGTGCAGGTTGGTATCAAAATAATGTACCAAAATCACATATCTAAGCATAATCATGGCCCCCCACTAGCCTCATCTAGCCCTGTACCTATACCTATACCTGGTGTTGGTCCCTTTGAAGCCCCTGTCTATCCAACTATGGTTTCCCCCAGCCTAGAGTAGCTACTATTGCCCCACCAGCCAAACTAGCTATATGCACTACATATCTCATGGCCTAGGGAAACTAATCTAGAACCATAGCCTCATAATATCTAAGCTCCCATTCAGTGGCTAAGTAACATGCTCTAGGCACTGAAGTAAGTGATCTTGTAGCTACCCTTTTCCCTATAAGAGATGCCCTTATGGAATCTCACTCACTTGTAACCATAGAAAGAGAAGCTTATGCTTGGTCTTTCTTAGCTATCAAATACTACACGTAACCTTATAGGGTGACCACCTATCCCTATAATGTAGCCACCTATCCTTATAAACTAATAACTTCACCCTATGTTATGGCAAGTGTTATTGTTGCATGTCCATCTCCCTATGTTTGATCTACATCCATGGGGTACTGATGCCCATCACCCCATCCAAATTCTACCACAACATACCTACCCTAGTATCAAGCTACATAAATATCATCAATGCCTATATCATCAATATGATCCATCACTGATAACTCCTCAAAATTAGGCACCACTTCCTATGGATAGGGTAAGGTTAACATAAACTCTACCTCCTCTCTCTTATACCTAGGGAAATTAGGTGGGATCCCCTAAATAAGCCTAAACTATCTTTGTAGATGATCAAATGGGAAAATCTAATCCTCACCCTCCTTATAGTCATATATCCACTACCAACTCTATAGACCTAATGTGTGATATCTGAGCCCTACCCACAATGGCCACCTGATATAGGGCCTCCATATCATGTCCCTAACTACCAAGCCATATAATGTCCCTCAGAACCACTCAATGTATCTATCTCCCTCACCTACCCCTATCATATCTCCACCTCTCCTCCATCATAGAAATCCCACTTTATAATTCATCAAGAGATAACTCTCTATCAGTAATCCTAGAGGTCTTAGTACCTGAATGTTCTCAAAGGCCCAATAATGAATAACAAAGTTGACACTAATCTCATACCACTTATGGTGTCTAAAACCCTAGAGCCCCTAATATATCTATACTAATAAGACTAAGGCCCAATCAAATATAGTCATCTATAATAACATCTCAACTAACACATGTAATAAAGAAATAGGAAACCACCCCAACTAAGTTAGGCAACACAAAGGCCATCAATACCATCATCATAATTATGATTAGGCATCTATCTGTTGGATCCATTTGGTATAATGGGCTATATCTAAACTCACCTAAATGGTACCATGCCTGAGTATGATAATCACCATAGATTATCTCTATCAATTCATCTACCTCCTCACCCTCTATCTAATATACTACCTCTCCCCAAACTAGTAGATTCATGATCCTATGCACATCCTCTAGGAGGATGGTGATCTCTCCAATTGATAGCCAAAATGTGTTTGTCATGTGGTCTCATCTCTTGATGAGTGTGATGATCATCACAAGGTCTCATGTTAGATGTTGATTATGTTACATTGTACCTAATTTCACATCCTCCATGTGCTGCCACTATTCTATAGTCATGACATCTTACACCTTGGTAAAGAGTACCAAAACCTAGTCTCTTAGCCTAATATGATCTTTAGCCTATAATAATAACATATAACACTATAATTTATTATTTAACCTAAAAATAAGTACTAAATTTTGAACTTCCCTTACCCCACCCCATTTACATCTTACCCCATCCCCTAGCTAAGCAAATCCATAACACTCAACTACCAATCCAACCCATTCCCCCAAAACACACATTTTTATACCTCTAGCTAAGCAACACAATACAAAATCTACCTCACAAATTCAATAATCCTAAACCTATACCCTCGACCATTGATGGTTCCTTAACCATCATCGATCACTAGGGATGGTTAGCCCCTTAGGGTTGACTAGCAATAGTCAAGTTAAACAATCATCGGTCATTATCTCTACCTTAGTGATGGAGAATCAAACACTATACATCCTACTTTCACCCAAGAAAGCATCTAAACATTCTAAAAATCCTAAAACACACTAACATATATTCCCACAACCTACCCCCAACCCCATTTACAAATCAAAATCTTCCCTAGACCTGATTTTTCCAAATTTTATTCTCAAACAAACCCCACTTACAACTTCCATAACAAGCCTAAAATAGCATAATCCTTAAACAATCTTAAACCTTACCCTAATTAATAATTTACACACCCCCCTACCTCATTTTAGGAGTGCTATCATGATCACAGGTCTCATCTAACTGCTCTACCACATCCTCAACCTACCTCCATCCTCTCAATCCTTGATCGGTAAGTATACCACTAGCTTGCTTTTACCTCAGCAACCCTTGACCCACCATGCATAAAAATCATCATAATTCACTAGAGAAAAAGTACAAATGTCTAAATAAGTGAAAATGACACTCATTTTTTACTTTTACCCTAGAAAATTCTAGGGGTTTACCCTGAATATCACCAGTTGGGGTGACCAGTGTTGGTCAACCCTTAGGGCATTCCCCTAGCCATTGCTATTCAGGGTCCCCATCTTAATTTTTAATCACATGCTAAAAACTAACCTAGTTTCTCATCCATATCTTTCCCACATAAGAAGAACTACATTTAGCATAAAGTTTTGCTAGGTATTGCATCCATATAACTATGTAAGTAGCATCCACATGCCTTGTGGACATAGAGTTAGCTCAGCCATGACCACCAACCCAATAACCTCATCACCTTACCATTGGTATATTTTGGCCTATATGGCATGAAAGTTTGTGACACTTTTTTTCTTGGTCCTTTGACCATAATGACAACATTTCCATGTTGACCTTTTATATTTCACACTACCTTATACACACTGACCTGCTTGTGTCTCAATGGGATCACTTCTTACCTTAGATACTCATGACACTTGACCCATGTATGTTTTTCCCAGGAGCACTTCCTACCTTGGATACCCATCAGGAACATGGAACCCACTTAGGAGACTTGCATTTATGCTTATTCCCAATTGCCATGCTTTTAAGTGATCACATGGTTCACTCGTCACTTGTTCTCCTTTGTATCAACCCTTACTTTTTACCAACATTAGAAATTTTAGTCCTTTGCATGATCTCAGCTATCACACCACTTTGTCACATTTTATGCACAAGTTTGTGTCTCACATGCCCAACCCTTATTTTTTGTCACCTACTTTATGACCTACCATCTACCTATTATAAAACTCATACCCACCTAAGTTTCACCTCACCATCTCTTGGTGGGAGAACACCTCCTCCTATTCTCAGGGAAAGTAGATCAAGATCCAATATCCATTTTTATTTTGATTCTCATTCATAAAAATACATAATAAAAAGGGGGAAAATGTAGACACTAGAAAAATGCACACACAGTCCTAGTCATCACAATAACTTTGGTTTCTCTTAAACCTATATCAACTACACCTATAAGTTGGATAAACCTACCTAGCCTAACCTACTTACCTAATATAGAGTCATGTTAGTCACTTGTATAGCTTAACTCACCTTTTCACCCACTTTAACCTATTTTTTTCCTAGGTCTTCAACCGATGATGGTCAGGGTGATTAGAGATGGTCACCCTAACTGATGATTGTCACCCTAACTAATGATGGTCAAGTTGGATAGTTTAAACTCAATATGTAACTTATATGCAAACCACCACCTTATTTTTCTAAATATGGTAGTCTAAATATAGTTGGAATCCCTTTGTATGGATGACTTATATTTAGAAGCCCTCTTCAAGTCTAGTTTTGACAACCACTTCCACCTCTTGTTTGTGCCTATAAGAGAGAGAGGCTTGGGAGGTCAAACCATCTATAATTATTATCAAGAGATTTTTGTATCCATAATCTCTTTTTCTAGGTCAATCAGGTTAATCCACATTATCAAGTGCTACCAACCATCACATAGGGATTATAGTTGCTATCAACCCTCCACTAAGATCCAAAGTACTGTTATGCTACCAAAATCAACCTAGATTATACCAATAGGCAAATCCACATCAACCACCCACCAACTAATTTTTAGTAAGACAAGTATTTATTTTCTTGTATTATTTTACTAGGTTTTCATCCCAAGCCTAAGCTATCTCCTAAAATCCACTTTCTAGATTCTATCAATTAGCAAACCCAAACACCAATTTCACTTCCAGATTCATTGATAGGTAACTGATGATGGTTACCTGACTAGTGAAAGTTATCCTCAAGCAAATATGGTCACCTAACTAGTGATGGTTACCCTTAACCGGCGATGGTTACATGGCCATTGATGATAACCTATGGCACCTAAAATCAAAAAGCTAATTTGACCCTCTTATACCTAACCAAATTCACTTTTCTATGTCCCTACCTATTCACAAGCCCCTTTCTAATTTTCTAAGCCATACCCTAACCTGTTAGCGCTAGTAATAATCAATTTATCACTAATTAGATCATTTCCAATCTTTTTTTGAACAAGCTTTTCTTGTATTTGATTTAAATAATCTTTTATTATTGATTCAAGTATCTTCTTTCCATTTTTATCAACTTAATTATTTAAAACAAGTGGATTGATAGCCCTTAAGGAAGTTCTCACTTTTGAGATCTAGCTCTCGTTAGACAATCCACCTTATTGTCTATCTATAAAACAAGTTTGCCTTATTAATTTCTTATCTATAGGTATTCCTCCCAAGACAAAGAGGAGCTCTTCACATCTTCTGATTCAACGCATGCATAAATAAATAGGTTTTTCAACCATAATCATGTTGAGTTTCTTTTCTCTTTTTTATAACTAAAGATAAAAATTTAAATGAAAAAATTTCCTTGAAGTCACTTTGTAAATTTTTGAAGTCATTTGTTTCACTTGGGCTAGTCTAAACCATTACCTAGAAACCTTGTCTTAGTTTATTGTCTATCTACAATCATCTACAGTGGTTGTAGGGCCCTGTAAGTGTTTATGAAATTGAAATATCATCATGTTTGTTTCTTAAGATACTTGAAACCCTTAAGAAAGATTACAATCACTTTTCAAACCATCAACATACCATAACACTCATACATGCAAGAAAGGAACAAATTTTTAAACTTGAACCCTATGTTGGCTATAGGTGCATCTTTGCAGGCCACTTGTATGGACTGTCTCCTATGTAGTTCTATTTTAGACTTGAAACCATGCCTAAAAGACCTCTCATTTAATGTTCATGTGTTATTTTTCACTCAAATGGACATTAAAAACATGAAATATGATTTGTTTTCTCCTTAAGGCATCAATGATGACTCAAAAGGTTCAAAACATGTAGATGCTAATGGAGTTTGTTGTTTTGGAAGGTAATTTTGAGGCTTCAAAAAACTAGACTCCATCAACTCTCTACCCTCCAAAATTTACCAAGTCCTTGTCCTTGATAAAGGTTATAAGGTGAAGTCATTAGGATGAATTAAAATTTTGATGACTGTGTTATATGATCTTGACAAAAAAGGGTTAAACCTCTATTTTCATAGTTTAGGGAAAGTGTCTCTGAACCAATCATTTGACCCTTGAACATGGTTTCCAAATTTCATTGGCTAACTTGACCCTAAAATATACCTATCATTGTCAACACCATATGTGAGGGATTATAATGAATATTTCATCACCTATTTCAATTCCTCAAAACACTTTTAAGCTCTCTACTAACACTTGTAGGTGACCACTGTCATACACAAACAACAATGTGAGTATGGGTAGTGTGTTTTGTATTTGAATTTCAAACGTTTTTTTACTTGTATCAAAATTTGAAAATAAACTTTCTTCATTGTCAATACTCCCTTGATCAGTTCAAGTACTCCTTTGTAACATGATTGATTTCTATGAGGGCACTTGTAGGTGCATTTTGAGTTACTCATAGGTAGCAAAACATGAAATGTTTAATATACTCAAGAAAAATTCACTCCATGTTAATTGATTTATCCCCATGGTGTTTAAAAGAGACATCAAGATGCTTCAAAAATTAAAATAATATTTAACACTTCCTTTTCAACATTGAATCCTCCATAAGAGCTCATGGCTAACTGTGTATGAAAGTCATAGGGTAGACTGACTATATTTTCTATGTCTAAACTCTTATAATGATTTATTGGAGAAATATATTAATATTAAAGGGGTAAAAATGATACATCATAAACATGAGGATTAACTTATCAAAACTTATTGAAGTCACCATCAAATCATGAAGCTCTTAAAAATGGTGAACACCTGCCTGTTGCATAGAAAAGTGTTTCCTCTTAAAAATTAATATTATTTGCATATAAAAACACCTTGAAACACTAAAAAAATAAGTATAATATTTTTATTATTTAGTATAAATCATCTATAAATATCATGACCAATTGGATTATACAAAAATTCCCAAACCAAAGCAAAATCTATAGGGTGCACATATTAGCAAGTATAAAAACATAGTCAACTTCATGAGGATTATTCATAAAGCATAGGCCACCATTAATTCAAAATATTTTTATTTAAATTAATATCTATAATTTTACTTTCAACTCCCAAATTTTTTTGACTTAGAGGTTTTCCAGCTATCCCTACCGATACAAACCTGAAGACTGGTTTTGTGTACCTAAAAGGGTGAAAAAGGAATAGAATAGGTTTACATTAAAAATGTCAATTCAGAGCATGTCAATAATGGAAATGAATTTTAGGAATATGAATAGTCATATTACAGCCTTATCCCATGTGTAAAAATCTCCTATTGGTCATACAAGTGCCAAACTCTTCTCTTTTCCCAAGAAAACTACTCTTTCTTCTAAAGAACCTATCACTTTTAGTTATGAATAGCTGATTAAGGTATAATATGACACACCATGTGAAATAAACCTTATTTAATATTCATACTTCCTTAAGAGTCCAAATAACTCATTAAATTCCCTATTTTGACCCCAAAATGATTGAAAATGACAAATTAAATAATATGACTAAGACTAAGATGACATTAAATGACATCAAATAACTTATAATACACCCCATGACAAGATATTAGACATCTAAAACAAATAAAAAGTCAATTTTTACCTATAGGGGTCCCAATTTGACCTATAGGGTCAAATTTGGTCAATAAATTAGTGACTCATAGGGGTGGTATACTTGCTATACTAACTAGACTAGTAGTCTTATTAGTCCATTGGGCTTAGGGAGTCATATGAAGTTTGAGACATAACAAGAGGACCTTTAGAACAATATTTTATCAAGATAAGACCAATTTACTACCTCAATAACACAAAGCAAAGGACACACATAAAATAAAGAAAAAAAACTAACAACACACACATGTGCTCAATGCACTTAGGGGAATAAAAAACTATTATGCACAAATAGTAACTAAGAATACCTCATTTATAGGATTAAATTTTTTTTTTATTGAATCTTCTTCTTCATGAGATGAATCATAGTGCCAAGCATGTTTCTCCTTGGATTGGATTCTTTGTGGATCAAAACTATTCCTTGGTACTTCACTTGATCTACTCTCAAGTAGATCATCTTTAAATAGGTCTCTAATGTAGATATATTCATATTGAACTTATACGCATACCTCATACTTCTACCCACTATTCATCTTATGATCAACTAGTATCTTCTTGGTAGGCATGGCTTCAAGAAGATTGGTTTCTTGTTCTTTAGAAGATTGAGGCTAATAAGAGCTTATTCCATCCTTCAAGAGCTGATTCATTTCTCCAAATTGATTGGGAAGATGATATCCCATTTTGATGACTTCAAACATACCATCATGAAATGTATATGCCTCTTGAAAGGATATATTTGAAAGTTTATTTTTTCTTTGTATACTCACTTGAGTGTCAAGGCTACCTTCCCCATATTTGACTAGACCATAGCCTCTTTGAAGAGGAATATATCATGATCCAATGATTTCAAAAAATACATCTATAAAGGATAGTGTGGATATTTTTATTTCCCACCCATGATATCTTTCATAGTTATGGAAAAATAATGATCATTTCTTCCTCTTTGGCAAAAGGAAAACATTCTTCCATGTCAACCCAATATGAAGATTCAACATAAGAGATCACCTCTTATTTAATATTTAGAACCTATTTATGGATCCCTAATTACATCTCAACTATCCTAACCTGAATTTGATTCTCAAGGGCTATAATATCTTCTATCTCCTTATTGGTGATGCCAAGACTAGGCATCTTGAAGTAATGTGACTTAGTCCAATGAGGCTGCCAAGGAGTTATGTTTTATTCAAGCAAAATTTATAATTTTTCCTCAACCAAATGATGCTATTTAGGTTCTCATACCATAGGTACATCAAGGAAAAAGGTGATCGGGTGAGGACAATATGAACTATTTGGTGGAGGTGTCACATAGAACTCAAAATCAGATTGAGAATGAAATGTAGGGGACTCTTTTGGAAGATCTTGAGGAAGGGGAGATAGAATTTGGGATAAAATGGCTTTGTTTTCTTCCTTAAATTTTAAAATAATTTCATTAAAATCTAATTTATCTTGATCACTCTCTTGAGGGAGGTTATATGGGGTGTGTTTAGGCATAGGATCTTCTTTTGGGCCTAAACCTTCCATCACACCTTGACTCAACAATTTCATCCTTGACTCTAACTCTTTAATTTACTTGGATAGGTTCTCTTGGAAAATTATCTCTTGTAGTTGATACACATCATCATGAGGATGAGGAGCATAATAGGGATGACATGGAAGACAAGATGTCTCTTGAGGAAGGGTGGGAAGGGCTTGCATAAGATCATGTTCTTTCTCAACTTTACACTCCTTATCAAGGATTCTATCCTCTCCCCCCCCATCCCCCCCATGACTCCACTATCTCATTCCAACTTAGGATATTAGGATTAGGATTATTTTCTTGAGATGGTGATTAAATTTGAGGAGTGGATGAAGTGTACAAAAAACTTGGGATCTCCTTAGGCTTGGATTCTCCACCTTGTCTCCAACTTGGAATCTCATATCTAGAGGTCACTTATTGAGGTGGGGATCTAATTATAAAGGGAAATAAGGGCTTAGATTTCAATTTTTTTCTAATTACATATAATTATTCATATGCATATTATCAAACTCAATTTACCTATCAAGATTAACTTCAAAAATAAGGTTTCTCTTTTCAACTCTCTCTTCCAATTGATTAAGAAAAGGATGACTTTGGTAAGATTTATTAAGCTCATAAATAGGGGTCAAATAGGACTGATGGAAATCTTAGGGAAGTGGATATGAAGGATGATATGTTTGGTGAGGTTTCTTTTCATAAATTCTTAGCCTATCTTCTAAGGATGAAACTAGGCCACTCACATCTAGCATCTCACTTGTGAGCCTTTGCCAATTGGCTCTCTCAATAGGTGCCCACTCTCTTTTGACCAAATCTAATACATCTCTCACATTATTAATAAAATTAATAGGAATATCTATACCATATCCCCTTTGAGTATAAATATATAACATGCACTTATTATAGCCCAAAAGTGTTTGTTTAAAAGTGGAAATGGATTGACTTGAGAAGTGACTAGGTTGACTAGGAGGAGCAAGATATTGAGAAGGTTAGTTATAAGACTAATACAACTCATGGAAAGGTTGATAGGGGTCATATTTAAGTTGGTAACAAGATTATTTGAGATGGTAAAGATCATACAAAGGCTGATGGGAAATGCCATAAGATTGAAATATCTCACCAACTTGTGTAAAATAGTACTCAACACCAAGGTCAACCATAGAACTTCATTGAAAAAAAGAACAAAAATAAATATATTACCAAAAATATTTAAAAGGAAACATGGGATTGTTGACCAGATGATGAAAGTTTAGAGTCACCATTGATGCTTGGATAGATGCCTCTATAGGCTGATGTGTTGAAACACCAAAAACTTGTTAACTTCTTGGACTAAGAATCCCATCAAGCATGCCAAAAACAATTATCTCTTATATTTTCACTCTTTGAGGAGATGTCTCAGCTCTCCTCATCCAAGTGGCATAATTAAAACACCTCTAGGCTTGTGGGTAGCCTAAGGATGAGGTAAATCTCTAGATAGGGCTAACTCCCTTAATGTACCACTTTGGATCACTACTACTCCTAAACTTTGAGAGGGAAAAGGGAGAGAGAAAAATAAAAGAAAAATATCCTAAGGGAGGTGATACACTAAATAAGTTTATGGATTCTAACTAGATACATGTTACAAATGAAACCAAGAGATTAATTAAACATATACTTCTCCAATCTATATCTTCTCACATCAATATTACATTATGAGGTTATGGATGAATGTTTAGGATAAGATGAATATAGAAGAGGAATTGAAAGGAACTAGTTAATGTATTAACTCAATCAACCTTGAAACTTCCTAGAACACTTCACATGCCTTGCAAGAAGAAGATTTCCAACTATAAAGAGGATGAAAGAATGAGACAACATACTAAGGGAATCATAGTTATCACTAAGCAAGATCAATAATCTAAGTAAGACCCACTATGAATAGTCATGAAAAGGTAAAAATTAGTAGTATTATTTATAAAATGGTATGAAAATGAGTAGGGCTTCACCATACTTAGGTGGAACATGAGTTATAAAGGCCAAAATGCCCAGTTCTTATAGAACTTGAGAGAGAGAGAGGATAAGAGATAAGTCTAAAGTTAACAAGGACACTTGTCAAGCTAAGAAAAGGAGTTAATTGTGCATGAGAAGAGGATGTGGGATGAACCATGTAAGTTTAGAAGAGATAATTAGCCATATAAAGAATGAAACTCATGAAAAGTGGCATGAAAGTTCTCATTTTGGATCAAAAAAATGCCTTCATGATTTGGACCTATTTGAATGTCCCAAACCTAATTATGGATAGGTCTGATGATTTGAATGAGAGGGAAGGATTTCAAACATGCTCCCCATGCACTAGTTGTAGTCTTGGTCATCTAAAATCATCTATAAATGAGATATCATCATCTATAGTCTAAGAAAATCCTCTTTCCCACACCTCACACACTTGGCTTCAAATTTGGCTTCAAATTTCCATGAAAATCCATGGGAGGGAGTGGATGACACTTTTCAAGACCCTCCATGGCCTTAGTGGCATCAAGCATATTGGTATCATTAGTGATACAAAATTATTGTTAATAATTAGTTTTCTTTATTTATTTTTAATTTTTTAGTACCCGCTAGTTGGTTTTATAACCAACTTGTTTTCTACAAGACTTTATATCTTGCCTATTATACCAAAATAATACCAGATTTTACTTTGAATTTATTAAATATTATTTTTTATCTATTCATCCATTTTATCCTAGACTACAGTGGTATCAAAGCCATAAATGTGAAAGTTGAAGGAGAGAAACAACCGTTGCTGATCTTTTTGAAGCCTTGTAGCATTTGTACAACATATAAGATCACATGAGGTGTTTGAAGAATATGATGAACTGAACAATATAAATAGTATCACATGAATTGAATAAGGATGAAAAGTGATTCGAATTGAATAACACAAACCTTTATGATGAGTGTAACACATTGAAACCCTCATATTTGGTGTGTCTCTTCACATTTTCCTATGAAGAAGAAAAAGAAAGGATTAGGTGTAGTGTAATACATTATGTGGTGTAAATAGTGATTATTATATTTTTAACTTTATTTTCAAGATCTATACCTAAGGTTTCTACCTTAAATTTACTCCATCAGAAAAAATAACCTTCTTCCCTCTCTAAAATTATTCTTGAAGCAACGAGGCATGTGATGAAGATATCTCACTCACATAGTCCTAGTAGTCTTCCTTTGGGTAGTGCTCATATGGCTCAAAGATTATAAAAAGCCTATTTTTTTATATATTGTGTGGGATCCATGAGGCAATTAAATTCATTTATATGAAGACATTTGATCAAAAATTACTACATTTCCCTTCCTGAGTGCATTTTAGTCTTGTGGTAAATTTATTGCATCTACCTATGAAGGTTTTTATCAAAGTAATTAGCTATTGCTTTTTCATTTAATCACATAGTAAAAAAAGAGGAGTGGGGGATAAAAAATTTTTTACATGAAAAGTAATTAAGTGAAACTTTTTCCATGAATACTTTGTCATTTTCCTCACATTTGAAAAATACACTTTATTTAGATTGTTATTTCTTAATATTCTAAACTTGCATGTATAGTGGAATTAGCAACCCATTATTTTGAAAGACATTCTTAAAACTAAAGGTTAAGAGTTCAAATTTATTTTTGGTCAAATTTATTTTTTGATATTTGTAAAAGGAGTTATAAGGGTATAATTTTTAAATTAGAGAATTAAGGGTGTAATAGGAGTCATAAGGTGTAAATTTTTACATGTCCCAAGAATCCTTTGTATTTGAAAATTATTTTTCAAGGTAAAGGTAAAACCTCAAAATAGTATTCCCTTGTCTTGTTTTGACTTGTTTCTTTAGCACCATGGCAAAAATCATAAGTTTAATTTTTGAAAATGGTAAATTTTCACCCAAAATTTAAAAAGAATGAAGTAAGAACATGGAGAATACACTAATTTTTAATAACCTATGGGAAATCACTGGGAAAGAAACCACACCACCAACTAAAGCTACAAAGTTGATTAAATATTAGAAACATGATAAATGTTCAATCACACTTTTTAAATCATTTTGCACTAAATAATTAATCATTCATATTGAGGTAGTCAAAATTGGTGCATAGAAAGCTTAGAAATCATTAAAAGATCTATATGATAAACAACCTGCATACAAAAAGATTGACCTTCTTATGCAATTATTGAACAATAAAATGGTAGATAATGAAGATGTTTCTGAATATCTTTCTCACATGAAAACATTGAAACAATAAAATTGCATAATTGGTGTTAAAATTGATGATGATATGTTGATTTACATCACATTGAATGGTATTAATTATACATACACCAATTTTTTTGAAATGATATATTTTAGTGATAAGCTTAATGATACAACATTTGATTCTATTTTTGAGTTATTAAGTCATCATGAGAGATAGTTTGAAAGGAAGAAAATTACATCTATGGAAGAGGTCCACTATATCAAACAAGTAATCCATTATATGAGCATAATTAAAAACATTCCTTGAAGAACTATTAGAGAAAAAAACACTCTCCATGACACACTTATAGACAAAAGCATCATTTGAACATAGGGATCATTCTAGTTCTCCAAAGCATGGACATCATTTTGATTATTATAAACATAAACATCACCACAAACATTCACATGGACACAAGCACAAACATATATATTCTTATTCATGTATCTATTCTTCCTCTAGTTCTAGTGGATGTGAGAGAATATGATACAATTATGGTGGCATAAGACATCTCTCTACAGAGTGCCCCTTCAAAAGGAGGTCCTCTCAACATCGATAAAAGGCAAAATCAAACATTATTGGTCACTTTAGTCACTCTAGTCACTCTTCTAGTTATTATTTTGCATATTCTTCTAATGTATGGGATGAATATGAAGTTAATTTCTTTGTAGTTGATGACTATATATTCTGATATGGTAACACACTCATCTTGTGTGAGATGCTAGGCTCAAGATTGGGATTTGATATAGCAGCATTTTTTGGCTTGTGTAATTTGATTTCATAGATATAGTGTTGATATGATCTTTGATCTAGAGAATTTTAGTGGTTTTTACTTGGTTTATTTGCTTCACAACTTCTCACCTCTCACCTAATAATGGGAGAAGATATTGCATATTGGCTTTTGATCAATCATCGATGGTTATAATATGAGTCAATATTGATTTGATAAAATTGTTAGTGTTAAGAAAAGGCCTATGGGAGATATTGGTAATGATTGGGTATCAGATTGAGATGTGCCATACATAGTACTAGGGCAATAACTTGTTATATGGATTTTATGTGGGGACCGATGTAGTTGAATAAAGCATGATCTTGTTCTACTACATATACAAGTTTAGAATATTATTGGGAATCATCTTGAGATGTGTAATACATAGTATTGGGTAAATCACTTATTAGATAGATTATGTGTGAGGATTGATTTAGTTAAATAGAGCATGATCTTGTTCTACTTCAATGTAGGGATGATCAGGGTGTTGATCAATCTAGTATACATAATGTACTAGTTATAGTTTTAGTAAAGTTTACTTGGATGACTCACAGTTCATTGCTTTAGTCTTTCTATACCCCTTTGGATCAAGGGGGAGTTTTTTGGGATCATTAGTGATCCAAAATTATTTCTAATAATTAGTTTTCTTTATTTATTTTTAGTTGTTCACTACCCGCTAGTTGGTTTTATAACCAACTTATTTTCCACAAGCCTTTATAGCTTGCCTATTGTACAAAAATAATACATTATTTTAATTTAAATTTCTAAAATATTATTCTATGTCTATTCCTCCATTTTATCTTTGCCTATAAGGAAAATCTTAAAAATCCATCCACTTGAAGTTTTCACACTTCTCACCATCATGTCTACTATGCGAGTTTTGACTGGCTGAGATGAGAGCTATTTTTTAAAACTTAGGAGTTTTTTTAAAGTATGAAACTGACATGAGGGGTTACCCCCAGTCTATATCTTCCTCTCAAAGTTGGTTTCATCCCTTGAAAGTCCCTAAAACATGTATAATGCACAAAATAATCAAAAATACCCTGTTCGTATAATTTTGTATAGCTCAAAAGTATGGGAAGTAACTTGAATGAGTCTTATACAACCTCAAATAATCATCCTAAGAAAAACATGTCATTATAGTATGTTTCTATCTCCATTTCTCCAAATTGGTCACTCCAAGGGTTTAACAAGGGTTTAAGCTTATTTTACCCTCTTAAGCTTTGTTCATAAAGATGGGATGTTCAAATTGAAAAAAATTCCACAAAAAGGTTTTTTTAGGACCTCTACTAAATCCTCTAAAATTATATGTCCCCCATGCAGATCATCAAGAGAGATATGAACACTCAAAGTGCTTATTCAAGCTTATTTCTTCCATTTGCATAGGCTTGAGGTTGTCTTGATCCAAAAAGTGGCTTATTTTGTGATTCCCATATATCTAAATAGCTTTAACATGTCTGAAATGATCTCAAAAACATGTCTTGGTCCATTTTAATCCACTCATATAGTTGGAAGTGACATTGGTTTCACATTTGGTCTTTAGGCTTAAATATTCCTAGCATGCCTAACTACACCTAAGATCTCAAAATGAAATTTGATGGTTTTTATTTCATCCAAATAGATTATAAACCTCTATTTTTCCCCCATATACATTCTCAAATTCATTAGAATGTTCACTCCATACTAGAAATGAAAGTGGTTCTCCATTTGGCTTTAAGCCTAAATTGTGTTTGACAGGCTTGCTTACATACTTGAGGGTTTAGAAAATACTATTGGGTATCATAATTATTAAAAGGTTTATTCATTTTGGTTTGAATGTGTTACATATTTTCATATATTATCTAATGTCTCATTGTCCCTTTATCTCATCCCTTCCTCTATATCCCTTAAGGTTGCAATTTTTGCTCACAAGGGAAGTACCCTCTATCTGAGACAAAATAGAGGGTACTTACACTATTTATCTAGGAAAATTTGTCATTTTAAGAGATTATAAAAGTAATGGAGATTATATATAAATAAATTTATCTCTTGGTTAGGTCATATGAGCTACTAAATCTTAAAAAAACTAAACAAACTTCTAGAAAAGGAAAACTATGTAGGGTTCCAAGATGTGGATTATGTATTGCATTTTAAATGGTATTTTATCTATTTGTTATCACATGGTAGGATAATATTTAAATGTGTGTCATAATTTTTAGGATATTTCAAATACACTTATCATGTTATACCCCTCTAATCGTCTCATTTCATACTTCTCCAATTGACTGTCTTGAACTACAGATTGTGTTCTTACTTATGAAGGACCCTTGTAGGTGTTATTTTCATGAGTCAAGCTTGAAATAATGTTTAAATACCCATTTATGTTTTCTATAAGTAACTTGGTACATTTTTTAATTCATTTTTTTCACTTGGCCTAGTCTAAAACATCACCTACAAACCTTGTCTCAATTTCTTATCTATCTACAATCATCTACAATGATTGTAGGGTCCTATAGGTGTTTTTGAACTTGAAATATCATCATGTTTGTTAATTAACATAGTTTAAACCCTTGAGTAATCTTCCAATCACTTTTCATAGCATCAAAATACCCTAACACTCATAAATTAAATCAAGGAACAACTTTTCAAACTTGAACCCTATGTTGGTTGTAGGTGCATCTTTTTAGGCCATTTGTATGGACTCTCTCCTATGTATGTCTATTTTACACTTGAAACCATGCCTAAAATAGCTATCCTTTAATTTTCATGTGTTTGTTTTCACTCAAATGGCCATTAAAAACATGAAATATGATTTTTTCTCCTTAAGGCATCAATGATTACTCAAAAGGCTCAAAACCCGTAGATGTTAATGAAGGAGTTCAGTGTCTTGAAAGGCAACTTTGAGGATTCAAAAAACTAGAATCCATAAAATATTTTCCCTCAAAAAATTTCCAAGTCCTTATACTTTATAAAGGATACAAGTTGAATTCATTAGGATGCATAAATTTTTTGATGACTATGATATATGATCTTAACAAAAAAGGGTTAAACCTCTGTTTTCACAGTTTAGGGAAAGTGTCTTTGAACCAATAATTTGCCCCTTGAACATGGTTTCCAACTTTAATTGGATAAATTACCCATAAAATAGGAATTTAATGGTAAACATAAATATTATGGATTACAAAGAAGATTTCATCACCTATTTCAATGCCATAAAACACTTCCAAGCTCTCTAATAACACCTGTAGGTGACCACTATCATACACAGGTAGCAATGTGAGTATGGGTAGTGTGTGTTTTATTTGAATTTAAAATGGTTTTTTACCTATCTCAAAATTCATAAATAGACTCTCTTAATTTTTAATATTCCCTTTATCAGATCAATTACTCTTTTGAAACATGATTGATTTGTATGAGGGTACTTGTAGGTGCATTTTGAGTTACTTATAAGCAACAAAACATGAAATGTTTAATATACTCAAGAAAATTTAAATATACGTTAATTTATGTATCCTAATGGTGTTTAAATGAGACATAAATATGCTTAAAAAATCAAAGCAATATTTCACACTTCCTTTTCAATGTTGAGTCCTCTATGAGAGGTCTTGGTTGACTGTGTATGACAATCATAGGCAGACTGACTATATTTTCTATGACTACTCTCATAGAGATTACTTTGAGAAATAGATAAAAAGTAAATATGGAATAAGGAGATATAATAAACATGAGGATGAACCTATCAAAACTTATTTAAGTCACCATCAAAGCATGAAGCTCTTGAAAATGGTAGAAACTTGCCTGTTGTATAAAAAAGTGCTTCCTCTTGTAACTTGAGATGATTTTCATATCCAAACACATTGAAAAACTAAAAATATCATGGTAATAATTTTATGAGGGAGTAAACATGATATGTAAATAACATGACCAACTAGATTATAAGTAAATTCTCAAACCAAATCAAAACCTATAGGGTACACATATTAGCAAGCAAAAACACATAGTCAACTTCATGAGGATGATTCATAAAGCATAGTCCACAATTATTTTAAATATTATTATGTAAATTAATATTTATTATTTTAATTTCACCTCCAAAAGTAGTTTTAACTAAAGTTCTCCAACTATTCGTACCAAGTACAAACTTGAAGACTGATTCTGTGTGTCTAGAAGGGTGAAAAAGGATTTAGAATAGTTTTATCTCAAAAATGAAACTTAAAAATAATTTAAATCATGTAAATTAACCTAAGGAATATTAATATTCATATTAAAACCTTCTCCCACATGTAAAACTCTCCAATAGGCTATACAAGTGCTAAACTCTTCTCTTTTCCCAAGAAAACTACTCTTTCTTTTGAAGAACCTATAAATTTCAGTTATGAATAGTTTTTAAGGTATAATAGGACATATTTCACATGAAATAACACTGATTAAACCTTAAATATTCCTTAGGAGGCTGTATAACTCATTAAATGCCCTATTTTGCCCCCAAAATGACTCAAAATGATAAATTGACTAATATGACAGACCAAGGCTAAGATGACATTAAATGACATCAAATAACTTATAATACACTCCATGAGAATATATTATACCCATAAAACATCTAAAAATTCAATTTTTTACCTATAGGGTGTAGACACCTGAAATTGGCCACCAATAACCTCCAATCAAGCTTTTGGTTAATTTCCACCCAAAATACACAATTTGTCCTAAAAACACTAAAGCACATTAAAATATTTGAAACTGATAAATTCAAGTGCTGATTTTGGCTAGGGTATCCCTAAATAGGGAAAATACAATTTATGGGCCAGTTAATTTTGATCAAATCATTTCGAGTCAAAATGCCAATTTTACACTTAGGTGCTCTAGATTGCTCTTTCCTATCAAATATTTTGCATGAGACATCTGAATTTGTTATTTGTTATTGGAAACATGCTAAATGGTAATATAGTTCCAATGCATCTGACATCTCCTTCCAATTCCAATCTAGTCAAATTTAGGACCAATGACAAGGCATTCTGATCAATTTGAGTAATTTGTGCACAAAGTGCTTAAACATGCTTAAGAGATAATTAAACAAAATCAAGGCCTAATTAATAATTCCATGGAAACTTGTAGAAAAATAATTTTTGGAATTGAACATTGAATATCTGCATCATCAGGTGACCTCATTTCTTGGGAAGACATCTCTAGGCCATAAATGCCATAAATATCAAGATTCATGCCCTATATGCCTCATCAATGCCTTCCATGATGTCCTCTGTGCCTCTTAATTTCCCCTTATTCCAATTTCATGATGAGGATAATTAAAAACTTAATTCCAAAATTTGAATTAATCCTCAACCACACATCTTCATCTCAGGATGGAAGGTTTAGGTTTATTCTAGACATTCTCAAAAATATATAAATAGAGAGGCCAATAACATCATTTCTAAGCTATCTTGGTGAAAAGTTATAATGCACAAATATCTTCAAGAATTCATTTAAACTAGTGTTACCATTTCAAATTGATTCCAATCCAAACAATAAGCCAAAGGTGCTAAGGAGAGATAGTGGTAGCCAAGCTTCCATTGCCAAGGACTTCATGAGCACAAAATCAAGAAAACCACTACTACAAAGACATTTGGAGCATCCAAGAAAGGTGAAGGAATTATTGTGTTTTATTCCTTACTTTTTAGTTGTGTTTGTTATTTTTTTTGTTGACTAAGCTCTCCCTAGTGTCTAGGCCTAGGGATGTTATGCTATTAGTGTGTTTCTTTTAGTTTGTTTTCATTTTGGAACTAACACTATACTAACCATCCTCTCTTGAGGCAAAAACCTAGATCATATTATGGCATGCCTAGTGGGACTAGACATATATCACACCTGAAGAAGATCATTTTACAACTTTAAAATATTCATTTGCACCTTTAAAACTCTTACAAATTGATTTTCTAACTTTATTTTACCATTTTTATTTACCACAATTTTATAAAGTAACCAACATCAGCAAGTAATACCAACATCAATTGCATATCTTAATTGATGTCAGTTAGCAAAATTGACATTGCTTGTATACCTGCCATTGGTTACATTGGCATAACTGATGTCGGTTAGATAACAAACATTGGTTATAAAATGTCACCATCATCGGTTATACAAACTAACGTTGGTCACTATGTTTTTCTTAAAACACAGACCCAAGATTTATTTTCCTAAAGTTTATTGTTTCAAACCAAAAAGAGATTCAAAGCTAAAAGACATTCTAATATTTTTACTATATTACCAAGCTTAACATTTGACAAAGACATGTTTAGATCACCTTTTGCATGCTTAAAAATCAATTAGAAATTTTGTTTTGGTGTTTAAAATTTTTAGATGTTTATGATGAATTCTTTCAAAGTTTGCAACTAAGACCAAGGGGTCAAATGAACACAACCTCACTTTCATTTGGGCTTAAAATTGAACACACTTGTCAATTTTCATTTTCAATATTTCTTTAATCAAATTTTTGTTTGGCAAAAAGAGGGATGTTGTATGTATGTTCTTCCATTTTTCCCCTACAGGTAACCCTTGGAATCAAAAGCACCATTCCTATTTCAAATAGCCTATTCCAATTCTTAGAAATAAAGTCATCTAAAGCACTCCCCAAAAAATCATCAAAGTTTGGGTGACCTTGAAAATGAACCTAAAGTCTCTCTATTTCATGCTTTCTTTATTTGTATGCAAACTTGGCTTGTGAGGGGGACTTTATCACCTCCCACAAGTTCTTTAGGGAAGCTTTGACCTAGGGTTTCATCTCCCAACATTGACTTCATTGGGATCCTTTGGATTTCCACATGGGATGTAGTGGCACTTTGGACATCAAAATACACTGAGTGAATAGTAAGATGTAGTGGTTATAAAAAGGACTAGACCTTTTTGGCAATAAGCCAAGTGATACAAACCCAAAATTAGTTCTTTTATTTTGCATTTTTGGCATGAAAGTCATTGTGTAATTGAATCCACTCAATCATTCAGAAACTTTTTAGATCTTAGACAAATCCCCACTTATCATGGAAGTACTATTGGTGCAAGGTCTGCCTCAAGGTCCATGTCGTAGTAATATCATTTGAGAGAAGGGGGGTATGAAAAAACTACTATATAATATGGATTTACTTTTGTATGAACACTTAAAATCCTCTCAAATGATGTATATTAATGGATTCCAACAATACCAAGCCACCTTGTCAGTTTAGAATCTAAGAGAGATTAATTAGTTAGTCTTGTCCTAGATTAAAGTCTTGTTTGAAGTCAAAACTTGGTGTAAACAAACAATCCAAACCAAACACATAGTCCAAATTTTCCTTTTAACAAAGAGGTGTTATGCTGCCCACATGAGATCATCAATTTGCCTTGTTCAAAGTTCATTAAAATCTTGAGATTCATATCATCAACTTTGGCATAGTTATGCTACCCAATTGAGTCTAGACCTTTACCATAGTTTCTTAAGTCCTTCACTTATAATCTAAATTTGGAATTAAACCTTTACAAGTTCATAGGGTTGATGTGTTAATTGGGTTTGCCATTTGTACTAAAATTAAGGGGACTTAGGTCTAATTTCTAATTTGGGTTGAAAGCCATTTAAGACTCATAATCATTGTCATCACTTGATAGACTTAATCCATTTTGTGCTAAACACTTGCACTTTGAGTCTACACACAATACCATTTTGATTAAATAAAAGTATTGTTATGCTTTCAAAATTGTAGGAAAATGTCTTTGCCTTAGATAGTTTTTGAAACAAACCTTTTTGTCACACCTTTTGGGTAGTATAGCATCGTTACATTGCCCAAAATATTTTCAATATTGTTTCATAGACCATCTTGCATAGAGTTCCAAATTTATTCCTACATTTTTAGATCAATATGAGTATACTTTTGTGAGCTTTTGTCTAAAATGGTTATACTGTTCACTTTTATCTAGCTTGTTTGTCAAAAGAACCAAGTTTTATACCATTTTTGTGAGAAAATACACTATCTCTAAAAGTACCTTTTATTTCATACCTTATACCTAGTTGATCAAGTTCATGCCCAAGAATCAAATGCCTAGTGTTTGTTACAAGTGTTTTAAATCCATCAAATTAAAACTTTCATCTATTTCAAAGTCTAGCTTTTGACACTGTTTGGCCAAGACTCCTAGTGCATGCCTTGTTTGAGCCTAAATTTTGATGCCATGTTTGGCCAAAAGACCTAGCAACTTTTAAATTCCTAGATTAGACTAATTTAAAACACTTCAACCTTAGAGTTTGGCATTTTGATTTTAGGTTAATTTACTTGTTTATCTTTGTGTGAACAGTGAAATGTTATATACTTCACACTAGCTTGTTTCCTCGTAAAAATTCATATAAACATTTTGATCCTTATGATGAATCTAGACCAAGTTATAAAATCATCTATTTTAGACATTAACCTTTTTATATTTTTTAGAACTCTTTGATCTTTTATCACAAAAACATTGAATATGGATCTTAACATGTATTCCTACACTTGTAGTGGACTCATGTATAATCTAGGGATTAGTAATGTAGTTGTGCAGGAAGAAATGGTGTAAGACCCCTA
The DNA here is from genome assembly GCA_037957365.1 of Torreya grandis. Lineage (NCBI taxonomy): Eukaryota > Viridiplantae > Streptophyta > Pinopsida > Cupressales > Taxaceae > Torreya > Torreya grandis. Next base: position 2,018,253 of record JARHVA010002100.1, on the reverse strand, counting down.
TGCAAATAATATTACTTATGAGATGGATTCTTATCCCTCTTATAATACTCAATCAGGGATACAAAGCCAAGATTTATTGGCTAACTATTTAGTTAACACACCACCTTATTCATAATAAGACCAAGAGTAAACCATACAAGACCTATCTATAATACCTATAATGGATGAGCTATTACTTCAAAAATCATATTATACTAATATGACTTCCACATATGATCCATTTTTATTTGAGAGACATTTGTTAGAGAACAAAGATGAGATTTTGGTTAGAAGCATAGAGTAGGGGCCAAGTTTCCATAAGAATTCCCCCATGAAAATATACCAAGTCAAGTAAGAGTGCCCCATAATATCATTTATGATCAACAGGCTTCTTCTATAAATCTTATGGCTCTAATATAAATAACGTACCAAGATCCTAATATATCTGATTGAGGAAAAACATCATTGATGATCACTTTAACTAAATGTAGATAACATATCAAACCTACCTGAATCTAGCACATGATTTCAATCAAATGAACATGGTATGTAAGCCTCTTATTTACCTAGTTCCTTCAATAGGAGTGTTGATAGTGTTAACTAGACAAGAGAATCTAAATTTCAACTTATTCATAAAAACCACTTTGATAGATAACTTAATGAATATGCCCATTATTAAAGAGGTATCTTTGGCATATACATAGAATAGTGAGCCAAGTGCAGTAGACAATATGCAAACAACATCTAGTCCTGATCAAAGTGGTACTAATGTGCAAACAATTAGCCAACAACATGTGCCTATAGTTCATCCTATGAATAGGTCATCATACTAGGGAATAGAAGTTTTTACACCTGAACCTTAACTGGTTTCTTCCTCAATTATACAACCTATAGGATTAGGTAATGAAATAATGGCTAATGTCATGCCTCAATGATAGAATGTGATGAACCCTACTCTTCCTCAATAGTTAATGAGTAGTATTCCACAACAACATGCATAATCTAGTGTATTAATGTAATAGAGGACAAATGCATTTTCACCTTAAATCATGGGTAACCAATGTTCCACCTCACTAGGTAATGATGAACATACCTCTTTAATCATAGACTAATATGCCAATCCAAAACCAAGAAATGACTATTCAACAATGTGCAAATATTGGTCACTAATAGAAGCTAAATCTACAACTTGCTTTCACTTCCTTGTAGGGATTCATGCAATAAGGAGGTCCCCATGTTTCTTAAGTACATACTAGATAACCGTTGGTTTAAAATGTACCACAAATCCAAAGATAGGGTCTTGGTCCACAAGTTCCCACTCAACAAAACGGTTTTATTAGTAGGCAACATGTCCTTTTCAACCATAGTAGGCATAGTATAGTTATATCCCTCCATCCCAACCAAAGAATCCTCTAAGTCAAACCTTTATCACCAACCCAAACTAGAATATCACATAACTAAATGTGAAATTTCAAGTACATCCTAATCAATGTATGCATATTCCTAGTCCATTCCCTAACTAAACTAGTATAACCCAATAGATATCTCCATCCTACCCTAGTCAAAGTGTCCCATACCTCCCAACCATCTACCCAAATTCTCCCTCAAACCAATATTCCTTCCAATTTCCTATCCCAAGAATTGCAATAGATGAAGGATGTAATTGCTACCATTCAAGCTAGTAAATAAACTAAAAAGTTCAAATTAGATGGCGTAAGTTCCTATACATTCAAAATGGAGTATTTTTAGATACCATTTACTCTAAGATATGAACCACTAAAATTTGATAAATAAAAAGGGAAAGGTGACCCTAAGGCTCATTTGATCGAATTCTTTGTCGCATATCAACCAGTGACATATACCTTTTGCTGTTGTTTCCAAGGAGCTTAGTTAGAAAAGCCTTAGAGTGGTTTTTAAAGTTTCCCAAAAATTTAGTAATGAATTTTGATCTTTTTGATAAGTTTGTGCAACACTTTTCCTATAATCTCAAGCATGAGATTTAATTAGTGGACTTAATGCAAGGAAACCAAAAAGTTGGTGAGAGTTTTGAAAGTTATTTATAGCAATGGAGACCCCTTGTAAGCTATTTCATTCACATTTTATTAGATAAACAATTACCTTTTGTGTTTAACAAAAAATTGCATATTGAGATAGCTTATCATTTGGAACTACAATGTGCGCATACTTTCAAGGAAATCATCGACAAAGGTTTATTGATTGAGAGGGAACTTATCAATAAATTTTTTATCAATATTAATTCAACTAATCAAAATCAAGATACCAATCAAGGAAATGACCAACGTCCCATTCAATTTTAGGCCTCATAACCAACACAAGCCAATAACCAAGAAATACTGAAGCAATTCAACTACAATAAGAATGTTGTGGGAAATGGAGTAACGAAATATCATCATGTCCAAATGGTGAAAACATCATATACACCACCATTTCAGCTTACTCCTACCTAGGAAACTCTCCAACCAATATCATAAGTGTAATAACCAAGACTTTCACAAAAAATATAATAGCTATTACCATTATAAACCCCTCCTCCTAGGAGAACCGTGCTTACACATCATGTATTTAGTGACCTAGGATAACCTATTGAATCTGTATTTCACAAGCTTGCTACCACTAATATGATTAGTTGGCCTATAACAAAGCATTATCCATAAGGCATTCCTTATCTTGATTGGTACTATGAAAATGAATTATGTGATTATCATCGAGTCAATGGGCATAATCTACAAAGATGTGTCCAAATCAAGCATTTAATATAATATGTTGGAGAATGGAGAGATAACATTAGATAATGGTGATTCCACTTCCAATAAAACTCTTGGGATTTGTAAAAACCCCTTTCCTTGACATAAAAATTAGTAGCAACAAAATAATCAACAATAACAACAACAATGGCTAGTGTAATAGCAAAATCAATAATATCAAAATCAAAGGCCAAACCAATAGAATAAACAAAATTAGTAGTATAACCCACAATGACAAAAAAATGGACAAAACCAAGGTTATAATGGTAACAATAAATAAACCTACCATGTAGTTACACATGACTATAATAGGGCTGTAAGTCATATTATAGGGGTATTGTTAATACCATCTCCATTAATCCTAAATCAAGCACTAATCAGCCTAGACCATTGCTAAACAAAAAAATTTGTCCATATTACATGGATAATCCTTATTTGACCTAGGAATGCATACATGCAAAACAAAAAACTAGTACTTCCCCTTTTTGATCTTATATCGACAACTTGTCTTTACCACATGACCACATGCAAGTGCACTGACAACTGGGACTTGTCCTATATGGTCCCATACCATTCCCAACATTGGTTAACAATAATGGTCTAGTATTTAATCTTGATTATGCAATCATAACTTGGTAGTCAAATATTACTATCCTAGGCCCACAACCATCTACCACTTTGCCTATTATCTAACCAACCATTCAACCTTAGAATAAATCATTTACTACTGACCAAGACAAGAAATTTGATACTATGGAAAAATTATAGAAGACACCAATACAAATTTCTATTTTAGATTTACTACAAAAATTAATAATCCACAAGAACATATTAAATGAGTTTTTAACCCAATCCACTATTGCTAATGACATATCCCCTGATAAAATTCAAGCTCTGGTTGGACACCTAACTCCAACCCAACAAGTCACATTCAACCAAAGTGATATGTCTTCTCTTGGCTCACTCCATAATAATCCATTATATATAGAGTTTATATAAAGCAACATAAAATGAAATTTGTCCTTATAGACAATGGATATGGCCTCAACATAGTGTCTCTAAAGCTCATCAAGCTTCTTGGGTACATAATGGAATATCTTTAGCCAAAAACAATAACTATCAAAGCCTATGATAATCAAGAAAGAGAATCACAAGGTACTATTAGTTTACCAGTTATCATTGGGCCTTTGACCCATGATACACTTTGCCATGTGCTTGATCTTAAGTTATCATATAATATAATTCTAGGCAAGCTTTGGTTACATGAGATTCATGTAGTCCCATCAATGTTGCACCAATGTATCAAGTTTTCCCACTCAGGGATAGAAGTGAATATTCTAGGAGATTTACACCCATATGAACATTACAAGCGTCTTAAGGTTGAATTTTAAATCTACAACTATCAATATGGCATGAATCTAAGTTCCAAGTAGGATAAAAGAAAGGCTATACTTATTGATCCTTCACTATATAATTACATAGATCCTAATACCTTAGATTCCATTTTCCACATGCTACCTCCTAAAGATTATAATCATTTCACAATTTTAAATAATGGACTGGGAGAGTATGTGACCCATGATATATTTCATATTGCCAATATTCCTCAGAATCTAAAAACCTTTAGGTGACCTAAAGTCACCCCACATATGCATTAGAAACAAAAAAACAAAGATAAGGGCCCTGTCACATTTGTACTAGCATCTGCCTAAGACCTGATCCTCTTAAAGGGGATGAATCATGGTTATACAGTGGAAACCAAGCTAATTATTATCAAAATGCAAAGTAACCTATTCCCAATAGGATTATGGAGCATCACAATTATGAAGGAAGAGGCCTCAAACCAAATCAACAAGGAACCATTGAGCCAATTTCCATGACTAAATATGAAAGACATTAAGGACTTGGATTTAAACTGCCTGGGGGTGACCCTACATATCTTATTTAAATTCCATCACCAGTGACTAGTGATGATGATGCCGATAATGAAACAAAATTTGAGCATAGCCTCACCTTTGATAACCTTACTAAAACTAACTTGTTTGATAATAATGTCATTTTTACCCTTACCCTAGCCATTCATCGTAACCCTTTGCCATTATATTATCCCCAACTGATAGATTAGGACCAACAAGAATCCATTTTTCTAAATGATGAGTTCCAAAATGATGAGGAAATCTATGATTTCTTAGGCTTTAGAGACAATGTTCTATTGGGAGATCACAAATCAGGGTTCTCAATCACATTATATCATGTATCCTATTTTGGAGAGTGAGTGAACACCCTTAGCAAAAAATAAATAAGTAAAACATTGAGGTCCCAAATTGAAAACCTCTTTGAGGCACTTTCTAACTAGGGAAAAAGTAAATTTAAAGGCTAGTATAGTGGTGAAAACCTATTTCAGGTGTCATTAGATGGGGTTATTCATTATTCTTTGAATTTAGATTAGGAGACCACCAATGATGAACTTGCCTATGGATTTGAGTTCAGCTTTGAAAAATAATAAGTATTTGATCAAATTTTCTAAGAATTTACAACTATTTTTGTTACATGCCTAGATCTCCCATTAGGGGACTCAAATTCATCATGCCTAGGAGAAGTTGTAGAGAAAGTCCTAATAGAGGACCCTAACATAAGTCAATAGTTTAAGTCATTGCCTACTATCCTAGAAGATGATTTGACCCTTCTAATCAAAGATACAATAGAGTTAAATATTGGAACTCCATTAGACCTAAAATGGATAAAATTAGGTGCATCCCTCACTGAAGAGGAACATGACATCTTTATAGCCCTATTAAGAGAATTTGTAGATATCTTTGCATGGGCCTATTTTGACATGCTAGGTTTAGACCCCACCTTGGTTCTACAACACCTTGTTGTTAATCCTAATACCAAACCAATAAAACAAAATTTATGTAAGATTCATCCTCACATTACTATATTGGTAAAGAAAGAGTTGAAAAAACTCTTATAAGCAGGATGTATCTGATCCATTGACTACTTAGAATGGATCTCTAATGTGGTACCCTTAGTAAAAATCCTAAAGAGATCAAAATTTGTATTGATTTTTGAGACATCAATAGAGCTTGTACTAAAGATGATTTTACCTTGCCTAATATCGACATGATCATCGATTCCATGATAGGTTATGAAATTCTTTCACTCATGGATGGATTTTTAGGATACAACTAGATCAGAATAACACCAAAATACAAACATAAAATAACATTCACCACTCCATGGGGAACATTTTGTTATCAAGTAATGCCATTTGGCCTTAAGAATTCTATAAATACATATCAAAGGGCCATGACTATCATATTCTATGATATGATGCATGATATTGTTGAAGACTATGTTGATGACATATTAGAAAAATCCAAAACCAAGGCTGACCATCTAGTAGTGCTGCATAAGATATTTGAAAGATTATGGGAGTACAAAGTTAGACTCAATCCAAATAAATATGTGTTTGGTATAGCTTCAAGAAATTTAATTGGCTTCATCATGTCTTGTAGAGATATTGAAGTTGATCTAGCTAAATTCCATTATATAATTGAGATGCCACCACCAAATAATTTGAAGCAACTCCATAGTTTGTAGAGTAAGATCCAGTCAATTTAATGTTTCATATCTTAGTTAGTAGATAATTTTTATCCATTTACACACCTTTTAAATAAGGGAGTTGCATTTCACTAGGATGATCACTGCCAAATAACTTTTCAACAACTCAAAGACTATCTTGTCAATCCACCTATTTTATTACCTCCTATACTAAGAAAGCCATTCTTGTTATACCTATCAGTTATTGACCACATAATGGGGGTACTCTTGGTTCAAGATGATGACAATGGAAAGGATCATATTGTATATTACCTAATCTATACCTTGGTTACATATGAACATAACTATGCACCTACTGAAAGAGCTCGTCTAGCCATGGATTTCAAAGCTTAGAAACTATGCCATTACATGTTGAATAATAAGACCATGGTCATTTCAAAAGTAGATCCAATCAAGTATCTACTATCTAAAATATATTTTTAAGGTAGAATGGCTAAATAGATCATGATTCTCAGTGAGTTTGACATAGAGTATGTCAATCATAAGGTAATTAAGGGACAAGTTCTTATGGATCAACTTGTTAAAGCACCTCTCATAGACACACAACCACTCACATTTCAATTTCCTGATGAATCCATCATGACCATCATTAACAAACCCCTTGAGGAGAAACCCTATAAATTTTATTTTGATGGTTCATTTACTGCACATGGATCGGGGGTAGGCCTATTGTTTATTACACCATAGGGGGATTTAATCCCTAAATCATTGAGAATCAATTTTCCTTCTACAAACAACATGGATGATTATGAAGCACTTGTTTCAAGAATTTGATAGGTAGTGCATTGGAACATATCTCATCTCCAAGTTTATGGTGATTCTTATTTAATCATCAATCAGTTTACATATCATTTTTAGACCAAAGATGACAAGTTAGTTTCATATAAAGCAATGGTCAACACTCTTAAGCAACAAATTACTAACATTCAATTTAAGTACATACCAAGGGATATTAATAGAACTACAGATGCCATGGCTACTATTGGCTCTTTGATTTGACAAATAGATAAAGCTAGAGAGTATCAGTTCCTCATCAAGAATTTGTCAGCACTAGCTCATAAACCTTCAACCATTTCCATGATTTATGATATTGTGGGTCCTAATTATATTTGGTACTTAGACATTTACAACTACCTTCATGACCAATTTATACCACCTAACCTATCTTGAAAACAAACCAAAGACTTCATTCATCATTCCACTTATTATACTCTACTTGGATCCACCCTTTACCATTACAGTTTTGATGGAAATCTGCTTCATTATTTAAATTCGATAGAGTCTACACTAGTGTTAAGAGAAGTTCATGAAGGATTATGTGGAGCTCAATATATTAGGTTAGTCCTATCCAAACATATTTTTCATACTAGTTATTATTGGCCTACAATGGACGTAGATGCCACTGCATATGTAAAAATGTGTGACAAATGTCAATGGCATGCTAATCTAATTCATGCCCCAACAAAAACTCTGATACCCATGTTGACACCATGGCCATTTTATACATGGGGAATTGACCTCATTAGGAAGATAAAACCCACTTCATCTGATGGCCATAAACATATCCTTACCACCACTAAATATTTTACTAAGTGGGTTGAAGCCATACCCCTCACTTACATGATTAGAAAGCAAATTTTCAAATTCATTTTCAACCATCTCATCTGCCACTATGGTATCCCTTATAAAATTATATCTAATAATAGAGGATCATTCAAGAACAAGGATGTAGACTAGATATATACTAAATATAACATCACACAATATTTTTATATAACATATTACCCTCAGGGTAATGGCCAAGCTGAGGCATCCAATAAAACCATTATCAATATTCTCAAAAATATTTTCAATGATGCCAGTCATGATTGGCACTTGAAAATATTCCCTAACCTTTAGGCATACCATACCAATAATTATACTCTCATAAGAGCCACTTCATACTCAACTATTTATGGTACTGAATCCATCCTTCCCACTGAGGTCAAATTGCCTTCACTGTGCATCTATTTCAAGCATGTCATGGATGATCATGACTATTGAGTAGCTTGCCTTCAAGAGCTAAACCTACTTGATGAGAAATATGTATTAGTGCTTAATAATCTTTAATCATATCAAAATTGACTCAAAGGCAACTATATTCAATGTGTTAAGTATAGAACATTTGAACTTGGTGATCTTGTTCTTAAAGAAAACCAAAATAATACCACAACTGAGAAGAAGCATAAAGGGATATTCAAACCAAATTGGATAGGGCCTTTCATCATTACTATAGATTATGGATCAAGAGCATACAGTCTCACCACACTAGATGGTGATGAAATTTTAGAGCTAATGAACATTATTCATCTCAAGCAGTACTATGTTTGAGTTCTAAGGTTTATTGTCTATATAGACCATTTTAGTTATGCCATTTTGTCACTATTCTTCTTTACACAAATACCATCCTTATCCATCCTATTCACTATATCCATTTTCCATTTCTATTCTAATGATCCAATGTATTCTAAATCTTATCTTGTTTGACCTTGGTTTTTCCCATTCATTAAACTTTTTAAGCATTAAGGTACTGATCAGTTTCATATTTTGGAATATTTTGATAGAAGTTTCAATAGTTGAATCCTTCATTTGTTATTCCTTTCTTACCACTGGTCTTACTACTAATTATAACCACCTTTGGGTAAATTAGTACCATTGATCTATGTCGTTATGTCTTGGTTATAACTTATTATGGGTAAACTAGAGGAAACATTAAGCCTTGACTTACCAACTTGCTACTTCCCATATCATACTATGCCTTTTTACCAACTATGCTTATTTTGTTTGAATTGACTACTACAATAGTCACATTCCTCCATTAAAAAGGTATAACTATAGTGACTTGAGGTCCTAATCTAGGATTATGTATGTAGTGCTTGATACTTGTTGAGGTTAGCTCATTCACCCTTTCTATATGCTTTCATTATTTTGTGAGCAACCTAAGCCACACTCTCACCATTTTATGAGCAACCTAAGCCATGCTCTCATCATTTTGTGAGAAACCTAAGTTTGAACTCTCTCACCATTTTGTGAGCTTGAACCATTTAGTGTCTTGTCATTCTTGATTGAGTTGAGATACTCTAAAAATAATTCTAAAATATTTAAAAAATTGTTGGAAAAAAATAAAAACATTGATCACTTCTTTGCCTTAAGGATTCTAGGAATCCTTACTAAGTTATAATCAAATCACTTGTCATTTAGTTTCCCCATCCTTTTTAGCCTTTTTCTCTCATGCACTTACCATTTTTCAAGACCATTCATCTTCTTCTCTCACATCCATTCTTTGTTTTCATTAGTTGTCACATTCTTACCATTCCTTGGAAGAACTACATTTGGCCTAACGTTTATTATTGGATATCACATCCATGGAACTATGTAGGTAGCATCCACTTTCCTAGTGCATATGGAGACAACTCTACCACCCCCTTCCTTTTCTTTTGTTCCCCCATTTTTTTTTGTTAGGTTGTCACCTATTTTCTAGGGGCAATGTTCATAGGGTTTCTATTGAGTGTTTCTTTATTGTTTGTTTGTTTGTTTATTTATTTGTTTAATTTCAACATTGTTGCCTTGATTAAGTTTATGTGTGTTCATTGGGTGATTAATTTCCCACACTTATACTTGAATCCATCCATATTCATATGTTTACATTTTCATCATGGTTTTTATCATTGGTGTATTATTTCCTATTGAGTATTGGATTATGGGAGTCAGTCCTCATGCATATTTTGGCCAATCAATCATGATGTTATACCATGATGTCTATCAAAATGTACTATAATAAACCTTAGCTTTAATATATCTATTCATTAATGGTGGTATCAACATCTCTTCAACACCGACATCCTGATTCGATCCTAATCATATTCCAAATAGAGTAATTAAACATGAAAGAATTTCAACCTTTATTAGTTTGAATGAGCATCTCCCTACTAGTAGGTTTTTACAATTGATCATTACCCTCTGTGTTAAGTTATCATCATCCTCAACCAAGTTTATCATGTTTTCCATAATTAGGGTCCAATGATTATAACCACCTATAGGCAAATTATTTCACACCATCCCACCTACATTTCTCAATGATTATAACCACCTTTGGGCAAATCATTGTGTTGTCACCACTTTACTTTTTTTTCCTATACAAGGGCATGTTATTATCTTGTTTGTCTATCCTAACTAGGGTAACTCCATCTTCTCACAAATTATAACTACCTTTGGGGAAATCATTGTGTTATCATATCACATTTCCACTATCAGGGTGTAATGCTTATAACTACCTTTGGGTAAACCATTGTACACCATCCAACTTGAATTATCAATGATTTTGAATAATTTTTCACTATAACTATGTTTTCACCCCATATTTTTTCCTTTCTTTGGTCCTCTCATTTTGCTTCTTATTGAGGGACCATTTTTTTACCTACTTGTGCCAATCATTCCCTTGAGGGGGCATCATATAGTTAGTTCATCATCATTACAATTGTAGGAATATAAGACCTTTTCATTCTTTGAGAAGATGTTATTGTGCTTATATCTTATAATGCCTTCCCAAATAGGGGCAAATTGTAGACACCTAAAACTAGGCATCGATAACCTCTAATTAGGGTTTTGGCTAATTACCACCCAAAATACACAATTTGGCTTAAAAACACTAAAGCACATTAAAATATTAAAAACTAACATATTCAAGTTCTGATTTTGGCCAGGGTATCCCTAAATGGGGAAAATGCAATTTATGGGATAGCTAACTTTGATTAGATCATTTTGAGTCAAAATGCCAATTTTGCACCTAAGTGTTTTAGATTTGTCTTTCATATCAAATCTTATACATGAGACACATGCATTCATTATTTGTTATTGGAAACATCCTAAATGGGAATATGGTTCTAATGCATCTAATATCACCTTTCGATTCTAATCCAATCAAATTTAGGACCAATAACAAGGCATTCTGATTAATTTAAGTAATTTGTGCACAAAGTGCTTAAACATTCTTAAGAAATAATTAACCCAAATTAAGGCTTAATTAATAATTCCATAAAAACTTGTAGAAAAATTATTTTTGGAATTAGATTTTGAATATCTACATCATCAGGTGACCTCATTTCTTGGGAAGACATCCCTAGGCCATAAATGCCATAAATATCAAGATTCGTTCCCTCTATGCCTCATCAATGCCTTCCATGATGCCCTCTATGCCTCTTAATTCCCTTTCTTCCAATGTAATGATGAGTATAATTAAAAACTTAATTCCAAAATTTGAATTAATCCTCAACCACACATCTTCATCTAAGGATGGATGATTTAGGTTGATTCTAGACATTCTCAAAAATATATAAATAGAGAGGCTAAGAACATCATTTATAAGCTATTTTGCTGAAAAGTTATAATGAAAAAATATATTCAAGAAGCCATTGAAACTAGTGTTACCATGTCAAATTGATTCCAAGCCAACCCAAATGCCAAAGGTGCCAAGGAGAGATAAAGGTAGCCAAGCTTCCATTGCTAAGGACTTCATGAGCACAAAATCGAGCAAGCCACTACTACAAAGACATTTAGAGCATCCAATAAAGGTGAAGGAATTCTTGTGTTTTATTCCTTACTTTTTAGTTGTGTTTGTTATTTTTTTTGGTTAACTAAGCTCTCCCTGGTGTCTAGGACTAGATATGTTATGTTATTAGTGTATTTATTTCATTTTGTTTTCATTTTGGAACTAAAACCATACAAACCATCCTCTCTTGAGTCAAATTCATAGATAACATAGGGATCCCAATTTGATGTGCAAGATAAAATTTGGTCAATAGTAATATAACCATGTAAAACACTACTCATATTCCCATGTGAACATGTATCCTTATGTGATATAGGAGAAGATCCAACTAATTGTAGTGGTGAAGCTCTTAGAGTAACCTATGGTTCCTTAGGAGATGAAGACCTCTTTTTAGGTGTCATTTTACACTTAGAAGATTATATCATGCTCTTAGAAACTACTTGATTATGCCCATGTGTAACTATATAATTCTTATAAATAGATGGAGAAAAATAATTCTATAATATTCTCATGTGTAACTAGATCATGCTCATAAATAGGTAGAGAAATTGATTATGTGATATGATCTTGAATATTTATATAGATTTTTTCATTACCATGTTATTTAATGTATGCACAAACCAATTATTTTTTAGGATTAGATATCATTAGTTTGAAAGGATATTCATATTGGATTCTTGGAATTTTGACCACTTGATTAACATGAATATATTTGATATATTTATGCATTGTATAAGGTACTTATCTAATATTTTACATCCAAGGGAATCCTAATAGCATATCAAAGACATTTATTCTTTATAGAACTAAAAATAGAGTGGGAATTATGGGAGGTTCCATTTGTAAAGGTATTAGTATATTCCTACGAGTATCACATGTATGACCATCTAATGGTCTAACTACTCTAAAAGTATCTTGTAAATATTATTTTGTATAACTAAGAGAGTAGAGGAGTATTATGGTGCATGCATTTTCTCTTGATCCATTATATATCATAACATTATGTTTGGATTTTTAGTCAACATGTTTGAATAGAGAGTTCTTGTCTATCTGAATCATCATCAAAAACTTCATTAACATCAATTGTAATCATAGGACATGATGATTTTTTACTTTTAACTGTACCAATGATACTATCAAGTGGATACCAATATGTAGAAGGAGGATGATGAGAATTATATGTACAATTTACTTCATACTTATCCTTTTTATCTATTACTTCATTATTTGGAAAATGATCTTTTTACATTTAGATATTTGAATTGTCATTTTCTTGTGGATTAGCCTCTTCAATAGTTGTGTTAATATCAATAATTATCTCATCAATGAGATCTTGAAGCTTATGTTTGAGTTTGAAACATATATTTAGGGAATGACCAATGCATTAATGGTAGTCACAATATACATTATTATCAAAGTTTTTAGATTGTGGTTTAGATAGTTTACTTCTAATGTTGGAGGATTCAAGTAGCTTTACAATAGTACATGAGAAGATTATGGTAAACCTCAAAATTTAATCCTTAATGAACTTATAATTGATGTTTTCGTGTTTGGTTTTGAGATAACATTAATTGTAATATTATCTATACTATTCCTTTCATTGGGTTTGCTATTATAATGTGATTAGATTTAAAACTTGACATTTGAAGTAGAAGGAGAATTTTAAGTATACTTGAACTTATTCAAAGTAATCCATTTGAACTCATGATATTTGAGTGTATGGAATAATTGTCAAATTATTTGAAATTATAAAACATAATTAACTCTTAGAGTGGAGATAAAAATTGTGAAGATATATTGGATATCATTATCAACCATTTGAATTTTCATTTTTTCTAGCATAATGTTATATTTTATAACATAGTCACTTATTGTTTCATTAGACTCTTGTTTGAGATTTTGAATTTAAAAATATGATAGGTTTTCACCAATGTTGATAGAAAAGTGTGTTAAAAAATGATTTTATAAAGGATTGAAATCCTTTACTGACTAAAGAGGAAGATCATAAAACTATATAAAAGCATATTCTTTTAGACTTATTGGAAAGATATTTATCAGTAATTTATAATTATTTATAGAGTCTATACAAGATGAAAAAAATACACATAAATGTTGTTTAATATCACCTTTACCTTCATATAATGGAATATTATAAACTATAAATCCAACTGGTAATGGATAAGATACAATTTTAGGTGCCAAAGGGTTTTGTAACAAGGAACACAAGTCTAAAGAGGGATTGGTATGAGAAAGAGTTTGTTCAAGTTGAGATAGTTTGGCTTGTTAGGAAAGAATTATATGATCAATAGTAGTGTAAACACTTATATTTCACCATTTAGTTGAAATTAACTTGGAAATTCTAACCCTTGACCATCCCCAATTCAAATTCATATTAACACCACTTCCCTCCACTTTTCAAATAATTGATTAATTCATATTTAATTAATCAAATCATGCACACCTATTTCAAAAAATAATTAAAAATAAAAAAATTCACCTCATCCATATATTCTCAATGTATGTCTCTACCAAATGTTGACTCATAAAACCACCTTAATCAACTTCCTCAACCACCTTATGAGTCATCTTAGAAAATTTCAACTAGCTTGTGAATCATCCTTTGAATTTTCAACTACCTTAACCCATTCATGCTAAGTCACTCAAATAAAAACTAACTCTCCCACTTCTTCTCAAAACATGAGAGTTATTCATCATCCATTGATATGATGAATCAAATCCAACTATTTATTATTTTACTAATTCAACAAATTTAAATTATTCTTAACTGTTCATCTCATCACCTTCAATATAAATTGACATGTAATCCTCCACCCAAATCACCCACCTTCAAGATATCAAAGCTCTATTGAATTATCCTTGTGAATCCATTGAGATCAAATAAATTTACATCCCAATCTTTCCTAATCACCTTTATTTGAAGAATATTTGAGAAACCACATACATCAATAAAGAAAAATAAAATCTACTATTGATCACAATGGAGAAGGTGTTGAACATAAATTATATGCTTTGTAGGTATTTCATTAGTTAGATTTATTTTAATATTGTTTCTCTATCAAGAGGTTAATGTAGTTTAGGAAGGAATGCATTACATGTATTCCTAATTTACATTCTAAGTTTCACACTGTACATTATAGCACATTCAGTGGGACCTTTCCCTAATATTTTACATCATAGGTGCATTTAAGAAGTTATTTCAATTATTTTTTATTGCTTTTCTTATGCAAATTCATTTAATATTTGTTTTGGAAGCTTCTATTTGAAATTACAAGTCTATTTTTTAAATTTTAGGGCTTATTGTATGTCAAACTATATAACAATGAAATCAGAGACATTTGTAATGAATCCATTGGGGAAAACAATGAATTTATTTATGTGGTAATTTCACTCATATTTTCATAGTTTTTCCATTTTATAATAGTTTATGTGTGTGTTTTTATTACCTAACCCCCTTCTATTTCAATCTTCCTCTTTTTTTTTTTACTTCTATTTTCTATTTTAACACATTTTTATAGAACAACAAATTCAAGGATAGTTTTAACATGCTAGGGTGAATAGTGAATTCATTTATAGGATGTTTACTGACATTTTTTGTAGTTTTTATTTTTTCTATTAGTCTCTATGTTGGTTTTTGTTGATTAATCCTATTTTGTTTCATTTTTTCTCTCTATTTTGGCTTATATTTTATATTTTGATGCATTTCTACATAACAGTGAAATCATTCTAGGAATAATGAAATCATTGAAGGAAACAACAAAATCATTATGGGAAATAGTGAAATTATCAAAGGAAATAATTAAATCATACATAATAGTGAAATTTTTATGTAAGAATCTACTTTTTATATTTTTATTTTTTATTTTATATAGTGTTCATTTGCTAATGTATTTACTATTTGTTTTGACTATGTAATAGTGAAATTATTCCAGAGGATAATGTTTTCTATTTTTCTTCCATCTTTTTGTTGTCTTTTTGGTCTCTTTCAGCTTTCAAGAAACTTCTAATAGTTTTTTGTAGGTTGCTACTCCACAATTTAAATAAACAAAACAAGCCAAAAACCCTTTTTATTTATTTCTAATATTTTAGTTTTTTTAAATTATTGGACTAACCTTGCCATTTAATTTCAAAGGAATTATTTCACCATTTACTTTATATAGTTATTATCTCACATTTTATTGGTGTTAATTAACCCTCTTTTTCATGTACTTTATTTATGTGCATTATTATTTGTGTATTCTCTTTCCTTGGTGTCATATTGGTGATGATACTTGGGAATCAAAAAAAATATTTAATTTTTATGATACCTAAGTTGTGATTATGTGTATGCTCTTCTCTTAGTGTCAAATTAATGATAATACCTGGGAATCAGAGATAAGCATTAACTTTTTTTAAAGGGGCTCTATTGATCATGGATTTCAACACCATGTGATAGGCCAAACCCCATGTGCTGGTGAGGTATATAAATTGAGTGTCAACTATTTTAAAGGCTTAAGTGGTGATGTGTTTTAAGAATAATGTGATGTGAGAGGATTCTATGTCTTAATACCTATGGTTTCAAGAATTGCCTCAAAGTTTTATTTTTCTAACATCAACCTACTTAAATCTTATGACTAGGTTGGGTATATTGGGACTAAATCCATTTATATACATCTGTTAAATCAATGTTTCAAACTTAATCTATGGAATGTATAGGGATATGTGTGTGAACTTATATCTTACATAACTCTTACATTATCTTTTCACATTTATATATGTTCTAGTAAAGTTGGCCTATGGAATAAACATGGATAAGTAGAGTATATATAGGAGGTATTGGCTAGTATGTGATCATCATATTGAGAATTATAATCTTATTGCATTGTTGCATGCATTTTTGTCTCAAAGTGGTTTAATTATATTTATCAAGAATTCTACTCTTCTATCACTTATTATTGTGGATATATTATCCATGCTCTCATTTCTACCATATATTATTCTACTATGAGAACATCTAAGTAATTTAATTACAAGTAGTATTAGAGCTTAAATTTGGACATGTTTATATTGTGGTAAATTTTTTTTTGGATCTAGTGTTACACGTCTCCTATGAGCTGAAGGATCAAAAGACATAACTTGTGACTCAGGAAATTAATTTTTCCATCACTGTAGTATTTTTTGAAAATAAATAGTGAAAAAAGAGTGGATTTTTTTTAACCTTATGAAAAATAGTAGTTGTTGGATTAATATTTGTGAGATTATTGTAATAGTATACTCTACCCCTACACTTTTTAGGCCAAACATTTTCACCCATGTGCATAATAGTAGTTATTAGATTCCTTTTGGTAAGGTAATCACAATGGTCTCATCTATTGATACACATTTTGGGGCTAAAATCTTCCTAAGGTTTGTACATGGCTACTCCTAACACTCTCTGATGCATGAAAAGGAAAGAAACTCTTAAAACTACTCACAAGGATGACATGGAGTTTAGAACTTTTGATACATGTATTTTAGAGGTGGTTAAACACCTTCAATCATAATTACATGGCATGCTACAAAAAGATGATCTCAATTTAGTTAAAGGGGATATCACAGGGTTGAGAGGGGACCTGAATATATTATGAGATCAATTACAACAAATAATTAGGCACTACCAAAAATTACATCTCAGTATTTTCAAAATAACCCTCTACCTCTGTAGTTTAATTCTCCTCCTATAAATAACCACACCACCAATCCTGGTCAAAAGTTAATGCTGTCAAAAGTGGACTTACACAAGTTTTATGGTAATGATCCACTCACATGGATCACTCAAAATGAAATTTTATTTGATTTACATCAAACTCCATGTTTATAAAAGGTGGTCATAGCCTCTCTATATCTAGAAATTGATAAGTTCATTTGGTAATGATGGTTGTGTGCTCAAAATAAAAATAAAGGTCACTTAGTTTCTTGGTCTATATTTTTTTGACAAGTTGTAGCTCCACTATCACAACAATGTCTTATAAAACTACTTCAACCAACTAGCTGAACTATGCCAAATAGGGACTATAAAGGATTATATTAATAAATTTTATAATTTATCCTTATGTGTGGTGGGAATAACTAAAAATAATTTTACTAACCTATTTTTGGGTGGCCCTAAAGCTATCATCTAATTGGAGGTTTGCATGTTTAATCCTAGCTTAGTATTTGAAGTCATCCCAATTGCATGCCTAGCAGAGTAAAAAAATATGATAAAATGAATATATTTCACTAATGTACATGAAAACACTTTCATAACACCATAATTTACTTATCCTATCATATTGAACCCTTAGAATATTGAGGATAACCATGCATAAGCTTTATGATTCGATTGTGATAGCAAATGGAGCAAAGGAAATCTGCATACTTAAAAGAATTTGTTTTACGTTGAAGGTGTAAATGAGGATAATGAATATGATGAAGAATTAGGTTTAGGTTGGATGAAAATATTGGCCATTTTGTCCCACATACCAAACTTTTGACTAGATACAGTGCAGTGTCATGAAGATATAAAATGGAATAAGAGCTAAGCAAGTTCTTGATAGAATGAGAGGACCTAAGGGATCATGCAGCTTATAAAGTTTTTAAGTACTTTAATTTAATTTAAAGTGTAATTTTAAAATTTATAAGGATAGGAATAGATTTTTAGAGACCCCATGGGATGTTAATATTTCTTGAAATGACTTATAAATCCCTTAGCATTCATCTAGCTCTTTATTATGTTTTTCTAGACATTTTGGGTCTAGTGGCAAAAACTCTAAGTAGGTAGTTTGATTATGCCATAAGTTACAAATATGGATGATTCAAGAGGAATTAGTCATATGGGTCTATTCATATTATCCCTAAGAACATATCACCAAGTTTCAAGTCATCCAACAATGTGCAATAGAAGATATGAAGACTCAAAGTTGGCCTCTCAAAGAAAATTCACTAAGTTTCCATACTTAGCCATTTTTGAATAGACCATCACCAAGACATCGTGTAGGAGAAAATGGACCATCCAAATTTTTCATTTAATATCTTCATTCAATATCTTTGTGAAACTAGAAGATGTTATGCAATTGAAGATCTACATGCTAGGAACATAATCTAAAAGTTTCAATTCCGTGCAAGCTTTCTAGATAAAGTTATAAATCCTTAAATTTGGTCAAATAATGTGATACATTCATGTATATGTCAAATTTAATCCACCAAAAAAATCCATACAATCCTAAATTTGATGGTTTTTAGGATGTCAAATAAATCTATGAGGATGTCAAATGATAATTGTGTAGATGTCAAGTTTTAGATAGAGGAAATGAAATCCATTAGAGCTTAAATTTGATAGTCTATGGAATATTAATGATGGTAATGTAGACATCAATGATAGGAGAAAGGACATCAATTTTAAGATCATGAAGTAGTTGTTAACTTTCAAATAGTGGGTCCTAATTGATCTAATGGTCTACGTTACATCATACATCCTAATCTAATGGTGCGAGAAAAGGTCAAAGGGTCAGATAGATCAAGAGATCAACATATGGTGTAAGTACATGAGGCTGTAGACTGAAAATGGATCCTAAGAATAAACATGGGGATTTCACATGGCATAAGTTGGGATAGAGTTGACAAGTCAAGAGGAAGATCAATGGCTAAATCTTAATTGTACATATTAAGATCAATAGAGGGAGTAAAGGTTAAGATGTCAATGAGCCGAGTCATATATCGATAAAAAAATAGGACAAGGGAGAGCCTATGACTTTTTATAGAGATTGGTGAGCTATTTTTTGACCCCAAGAAAATAAATATAAGGAACCAAGCTTAAATTTGACCTGAATTGGTGGAAATACATGGAACCAAGTTTGATACAGATCTTGATGAAAGCAAAACAAAGAATTTAAGACCAAACTCTACCATTAAGGCTCTATAGGTATTTTAGACCTAATATAAATCTAAGGTTATCAAGTTGGTGGCTAAATGGGACCATGCATTGAGATGAGTATGGAAAACTATAGGAAAACCAATGGCCTTACATTGGTTTTCCATCTATAGATGAACTTATATTCCAAGCATGGAGATGGAACATATATGTATGTAATGCAAAGGGTCCCATCTATCAATGTGGCTCCATAATTGACAAAGCAATTACTTTGACACTTAAGGCATGACATGATTATCAATTTCCAAATTTGAGAGTTTGATCATCATGAACAAGTTAAGTAGGTTTAGGTTCCCAAGGTAGTGAGCTGGTACTTCGAGAGGTAGTTAAGGGCTTTGATTCCATTCAAACATACCTTGTCATCATGCGAAAAAAAACTCATAGATTATGGAAACAAAGGAAATTAAGCTTGTTGATAAAGATCAAATCTAAATTGAGGAAGACATGCATGAAAAAGGAATAAATGGGCTGCCACCACATTTATTGATCATTGGGACCCTTTCCCCATTCTCCAAGGCATTTTTTCCATCTCTTTTTCATTCTTTATGCTATATATTGAGGTTTTTGAGCCAAAAATGGACTCTCTCAGTATTTTCTCTACTCCCTCTCTTGGGCATGACAAACTTTTCCAAGATGGAACTTGTAACCTCTTGAGATGAATACAAGACTATTTTAAATTTCATTGTTTTGGTATAGTTTGTACATGTCATCTTTATAAATTTGGTAGAAGTCTCCCCCTTGTCAAATCATTATCTCACTTAGTTACTAGTTATTCTTGTTATGTAGGTCATGTTTAGTGTTATACATATTTTGATTGAATCCCACATGTGGATACTATGAATGGTTATTGTACTGCATTATACCTCTCCATCATTTCCCTCAACTTGTGATCATTTGGTGAACCTCTTCATGAATCACTAATTTATGACAGATATTTAAAATCCTAGATCTGGTCTTTTGCTTATTTCATTAGTGTTTAAGAGTCAAGTAGAGTAGATCAAACATAATTTAGGTGCACCATCACTATTATCATTAGGTTTACCTTTCATGTTTCTCTCTCTCTCTCTCTCTCTCTCTCTCTCTCTCTCTCCATTGTACCTGGTCATTAGTAGGTTTTAATAGTGGAAGTGAGCTAGAATTATGCATCAAAAGAGATAACCTTGTTAAAAAATCCTAGAGGTCTAACCCCATTATAGGATACCCATAGCCTAGGGTTAGTCCCATGTTAAGCTAGTTTGAAAGTAAGACTTAAACACTCTTTCCTCCAACTAGGGTGAAATCTATATCTCTAACAGTTCTGGCATGCCTAATGGGACCAATTCCAAAAGAATGGAAAGATCTTTCTGTGTATTTTCTCTAATTAGATTTTATAAACAAGTAAATTAGCACCAATGGAAAATCCAAATCAAATCTTTTGGTTATGAGTAGACCATGTATGTCTCATTGTAAATTTTAGTCAGTTCTTACATCTCATTTGACATATGAGGTCAATATGAATAGTTATGGTAAATACCCCTATCATTCACCTCCTTATCAGTAGCTCCAATATGACCCTCATAATCCATATGATCCTAATAATCCCTACCAAGATTTATATTAAATTTATGAGGATCCTTAACAAGTTTTTCATGATCTTTATTATCAAGGAAATGGCTCTTACCTTCCTCATGATCCTCACTAGTAATATGAGTACCAATTTTAGTAATATATACCAGAGCATTTCCTTGATCCTTCTTATAGATAAAAATCCCATATAATATTACTCCTTACCAACCCTATCATGAGCCATCTATACCAGAACTTAATCAAACTTTAATAATCCTTCACAAGCATGCACTAGAATTGTGTTCATAGAAATGTTATGGCCAAGATGTCCCTACTCACCTAATTCATCATGTGAGAGATTCATTATAGTGAATAAAATAATAATAAACACCTTTCAAGAGTGAAAATTGGAATACTCTCATAGGTGAGATGATGGATGTAGGTGGTTACATTCAAAGCATTAAATACAAGTTAAAAGGCCTTGAGGAATAATAGGTCCAAGATTACCAATATTATGTGTCTTCATATACACCACCTCAGCCTTCTTATGTGCCACCCATTCCTCCCCAAGAGACCATTCCAAGTAACCCTTTGAATATTCCAAGTTATTCATATGTTCCTCAAAACCTTTCCTTCTTGGAAATCTATCCAAGAGAGCTATCAAAGAAAGAAGGAGATTGTTATTGAACAACCTATTGTTAAGGTCCAAGACTCCATCCTTCCTCAAGAACCTCTTATGAAGTCCTTCCATTTTCCATGCTAGAACTAAGTGGTGAAATCATGGGGTAATCAAAGTGAGGAAAATATAGATTTAAGTACCCAAGTTAAAGGAGGATCTGAACCTATGAAAACCTCTCTCATTCCTCTTCAAGAGTCTTCTTGTGTTCCCTATCTTCATGAAGCCACTAACCACCTTAAAGATAATATATTTCAAGAGAATATAAAGAATAAAATCAAAGAGTTGGAGTTGAAGACAAGAAAAGAGAAGGAAAACCAAAATCAAAAAGTAGAAGGGGAACCTTTATGTTTTCCATCTTGGAATGAAATCATGCAGTCAAGAAAATCCAAGTTCACTAAATCCCCTCCCTCCCCTCTTCAAGAATATAGGTCATTTCCATCTTGCAAATCCATTCAAAGTAGTAGGCAGAAGAAGGAGGAAGTGGTGATTATGGAAGTCAAACAAGAGACCATGTAACCTCCACTCCTTTCCCCTCAAAATCCTAAAGCCTTTCCTTCATGGATATCCATTCAAGAGGTAAAGAAATAGGAAGAAGAGGTGAAGGTGATCCAAGAAGAGCAACTTTAAGAGAAAAATCAGGTACCTATGGTAACTTCTGTGGACATTTCTCATTTTATTGAGTACTTTAAATGATTTACTATGCCACTCTTTGAGAAAGAGCCTCTCCTCTATGAGGCAAACCAAGAAGATAAAGCTAAAGAAGTAGGAAATGAAGGTGACTTGAGTGACCAGGAAGAAGAAATCATGATTGGGACACTTCTTGGTAAGGACAAACATTCTATGGTTTTCCATGATGATGCAAAGATGGAACAAGTACAAGAAAAGGATGAGTTAAAGGTTGAGATACAAGTACAAGAACAAGTACATGAGGAAGAAGTTACTAATGTACAAGAGAAGGATGTCCCGGTTGGATAAGTTGATGATGTTTTCCATGAGTTTTTTGATAAAATAAAAAATTCCCTTTATCATGAAGGATAAGAGCTTGTAGGTGAAGAACAAGCTAAAATTGAGAGCATGCTCAATCAACAACTTGATATTGAAAATGAATCAATGTTGATTAACCAATCTGAGATGTCAAAAGAAGGCTTGTAGCCTCATGTTTGTGGTCAAGAAATTGATATGCTTGATTCTCACATTTAGTTTGAAAAGGATTTAATTGAACTATAGCTTCATGAGAATAAATCTTCTAATTTATTTGATATCTTTCATTTAGGTTTTACTTTACTTGAATGTGGTCTATTGTAGGATTAGAGGAGTGTTATCATCAAGTAAGAGATAATTATTCTCTCAAGAGATGACATGTTTGAACTTTTCAAACATGGTTATCAACTTTTATCTCTAACTTTAGACATCTCTCTACTCTTGAAAGCTGAGAATGAGCTCAAATGGATTCAAGAAGTCACAAGATCATGTCTATCTCTCTTAGAGGTCAACATTACAATTTTGTTAAAGGAGACACATCAAGCTATTCTATATGTTTATGATCGATAGTTTAGGAGTGATGAATAACGAAATTTATTCCTAAAAATTACACAAATTTAGGAGTATGATTGGGTCTTAGACTCATGTCTATAATTCATGCACCTAAAATTGATAATAGAGGAACCATTTGCCTCCATAAAAAGACATGAGCATCCAATTGCTCATAGCTATAAAAGAGATTTGTCAAAAAAAGGCAAGTATGTTTAAAAGTTCCAAGGTGCACAAAATAGTTTCCCATTTGACCCAAGTGAAAAATAGTTGTAGATTGAATCCATGTACATATTAGAATAATTTTCATGCATTCCTCTAAGTGAAGTTTTTTCACCTTTATTTGTTATCCCCATTTTATTCTAGGTTAGTTTTCCTTTCAATAAGTGCCTTGGGAACTCTATTCTATTTTTTTTATTTTGGTCTTTATGTTTGTTTCAAAGAGAGGTTAGAGTGGGATTAGTAACCAGTTACAAATCTAGGTCAATATGTTGGATCCAAGTAGAGACTCCATGGCTAATGGACTAGACTAGACACATGGTTTAGGTTATTTTCCATAGACAGGTATGAAACCCTTGTGAGTCACCAAAAATGTTGGCCATTTTTGTGCATTTATCAAGCTTTTTCTTGGATATAGTATAGTGTTATGAAGATAAAAAATGGAATAAGAGATGAGCAAGTTCTAGATAGAATGAGAGGACCTAAGGGATCATGCATCTTATAAAGTTTTTAAAGTAATATAAGTTTAATTAAAGTGTAATTTGTCAATTTATGAGGATAGGACTAGATTTTTAGACTCTCCATGGGATGTCAAGAATTATTATAATGACTTAGAAATCTCCTAACATTCATTTGATTCTTCATTGTGTTCATCTAGACATTTTGGGTCTAGTGACATAAATTATGAGTAGGCAATTTGATAACACCATCATTACCATCATTACCACCAATTTGATAACATATAAACTAAATTTAAAGTCATTTGACTAAGCATGGTAGAAGATATGAACACCTCAGATAAAATTCTCTAAGTTTCCATAGCCATTTTGACTAGAGTGTTACTAGGACATCATGTAGGATCAAATGGACTAGCCAACTTGTGCATTTAATATATTCACTTAGAAGGCTTGAAAAACTAGTGGATCCCACACAATTATAGATATACATGTTAGGAACATGCTCTAAAAGTTTCAAATCCATGCAAGCTTTCTTTCTTAGGTTATAAATCCTCAAAATTGGTCAAATAATGTAATATATTCATGTAGACATCAACTTTAAGCCACTATAGAAATACATATGAGCCAAAATTTTATGGTTTGTGGGATATCAAATACATCCACAAGGATTTTAAATCATAGTCATGAAGATGTCAAGTTTTAGACAGAGTAAAAGAAACCCATTGGACCTTAAATTTGATGGTCCAAAAAATGTTAATAATGGTCATGCAAACATCATTTGATGAGAATGAGGATGCCAATTTTAATATCATGAAGTATCCATTAGATTTCAAATAGTGGGTCCCAATTGATCTAAGATTTAACATTGTATCATATATCCTGATCTAATGATGTGAGCAAAGGTCAAAGGGTTAGATAGCTCAAGATATGAACATGTGGCATATGCACATGAGGCTATAGACTGACAATGGATCTTGAAAATAAATATGCGGTTTCTATGTGGCATAAGTTGGGAAAAAATTGACAAGTCAAGAGGAAGATCGATAGCTAGTGATTGTATAGATTAAGATCAATAGAGTGAGAAAAGGTCAATATATCAACAAGCCAAGTTAGATATCAATAGCTAATTAGGATAAAGGAGAGCCTAAGACTTTTAATGAAGATTAGTGAGCCATTTTTTGACTCTAGGAAAAAAAATATAAGGAACCAAGCTTGAGTTTGACTTTAGTTGGTGGAAATACATGGAATTGAGTTTGATATAGATCTTGATGGAACCAAAATGAATATTTTGAGGCCAGGATCCACCATTAAGGCTCTATAGGTCTTTTAGACCTAATATAGATCAAAGGTTGATAATTTAGTGTCTAAATGGGACCAATCATCGAGAAGATTATGGAAAATTATAGGAAAACCAAAGGCCTTACATTGGTTTTCCATTTATAGATGAACTTATGGTCTAAGTATGGAGATGGAAAATATATGTGTGTAATTCAAAGGGTCCCATCTATTGATGTGGATACATCATCGACAAATTAGGCACTTCACTACTCAAGGCATATCATGGTTGTTAGTTTTTAGATTCAAGGATTTGATCCTCATGAATAGGTCAAGTGGGCTTAGGGTCCCAAGGTGGTGAGATGGTGCTTAGAGAGGTAGCTAAGGGCTTTTATTCCATTAAAAAAACCTTGTCCTCTAGTGAATCTCTCAACAAATGAGATTATGGAAGTAAATGAAGTTAAGATTATTGATAAAGATCAACTTTAATTAGAGGAAAGCATTCATGTGAAAGGAATAAATGGGCTACCACCACATTTATTGATGACTAGGACCCTTTATCCATTCTCCAAGGCATTGTTCCCATCTCTCTTTATTTTTGCTATATATAGAGGATTTTGAGCCAAAAAATGGGCCCTCTTAGTATCTTATCTACTCCATCTCTTGGGCATGACCAAAATATACTACGAAAGAGCTTGTAACCTCTTGAGATGAATGCAAGACTATTTTAGATCTCATTGTTTTGGTATAGTGTGTACATGTTAGATTTACAAATGCTGTAGAAGTCTCTCCCTTGTCAAATCATGATCTCACCTAGTTACTAGTTCTTCTTCTTATGTAGGTCATGCTTAGTGTTTTACATATTTTTATTGAAGCCCACATGTGGATACTTTGACTAGTTAGTGTCTTGCATTAGACCTCTCCATCATTTCCCTCAGCTTGTGATCATTTGGTGAACCTCTTCATGAAATAATGATGTATGAGAGATATTTGGAATCCTAGATTTAGTCATTTACTTGTTTAATTAGTGTTTAAGAGTTAAGTAGAGTGAATAAATAATAATTTAGGTGCATCACCATTGTTATAATTTTGTTTCCCTTTCATGTTTTATCTCTCTCTCTCTCTCTCCATTTTCCCTAGTCATTAGTAGGTTTTAGTACTGGAAGTGAGCAAAAATGATGCATTAGAGGAGTTATTATTGTTAAAAAATCCTAGAGGCCTGACCCCATTATAAGATACCCAAAGCCTGGGGTCAGTACCATGTTGAACTAGATTTGGAAGTAGGACCCAAACACTCCTACCTCTAGCTAGGGTGCAATATAGATCTCCAACAGAACCCAAGGATGAATCTAAGGATTATCAAACTATTATTTCCTGTCCTACACTTTTAGGTGTTAGTACTCCTAAAAATCTTAAAGTGGTGGGTTTCCTTAAGAGAAATAAGGTTATTGTGTTGATTTACTTAGAGAGTCCACAAAAATTCATTAATAGTAAATTGTCTACTCATTTTAACTATTTTATTTATCCAACTCTAGAATTTTAGGTCATGATAGTAGAAGGTGGTACCATCAACTATTATGTAAAATACCATAACATTAAAATTTGTATGGAATTTGAAATTGTTATAAGAGTGTAATGGCTCACCACTTTGGGAACTATTGAGATGAATATATAATAACTATTCATGCACTTCTATTCAAAAGGCATGAACTTTGAACTGTGTGGATTATGGGCTAAATCTCCATAACTAGTTAGTTCCCATTAGATGATGAAGATTATCAAAAAAAAATTTAACGGATTTTTGACACACTTAATTTACATATAGGTTCAACCAACCAAGGATTCTAATCATATTTATTTATAAACTATGTTGAATTAATATTAGTTTATTTTTGGTGCCATTCCAATAAGACTTACACCAAGCCAAGTGCATTATCATACCATCAAAATATTTCCTTAAAGTACACCACCCAACATCAAACCTTAGAGGTATCCCTATGCCTAGAAGAGTGAAATTAAAAATATGATACAAGGGATGTTCAAGACAGGAATCATAAAAAATAACCAAAGTGAATGTTCCTCCCTAATGGTCATGGTGTAGAAGAAGGATGACACTTGGAAGATGTTCCCAAACTATAAAGAACCCAAAAAGTACAATATCAAAGATAAGTTTCCTATCATAGTAATTAATGATTTGATATATGAAATAAATGGTGTTGTTTATTTTAGCAAGTTAGATATTTACTCTGGGTATCATCAGATTCAAATTTATGAAGAGGATATACCTAAATTATATTTCAAATATCATAAATGCCATTATGAGTTTATGGGCATGCCTTTTGGCCTAAAAAGTACACATCTACATTTTAGAGTTTGATGAATATAATTTTCAAGCTATTTTTTAGAAATTTTGCATTATTTTTTATGACATTCTCATTTACATATAAAATTAGGAAGACCATTTGAAGAATGTGAAACATGTACTCCCAATTTTTGAAGATAAGGATCCTATAGGGTTAGGGTTAAGAATATAGAAATGAATAAGCATAAGGGTGATACACAAATATATAGCAGGCCAATTAATTTCAAAACTTAGATTAACATATACTAAATTTATTATGATGAGATATGTTAAAAATAGAATGTACAACTATGTTATATATTGTAATGATAATGAAAATAAGATAATTAAATAGTTCTAATACTAATATAGATCTGATAGGGAATAGGTTGGAAATAGACTAGATTTAAATTATGGATCAATCATTAAATTCTATAAATTTAACTTTTATGACCTCAAACACTTGTGTTGACCTGGGACGGTTACGTTGATACTTCTATCTAGAAAAAACATAGGTGTCTAGTATAGAATTCTAATTAAAACTAGATGTGACCACCTAGATTCTTTTGGGTTCTATATCACCTTCACTTTGGTGCATTTATATCTAGGTCATAGACTATCATTCCTTATAAAATGAGGAAACCCTAGTTATTCATATTTATAGTGTCCATAGGAAAATGGGTTAATGGGCACATACTATTGAGCTACTCCAAAGACCCCTTTATCAATGAACATTGTCTACATATCCAACATTTCTAATAGGATGTCAGAATTGTATATTTATTTCTTAGGTGTTGGATTATGTGTGAATCATGTAACATGGAATAAATAATAACAATAATGACCTAGCTTATAACTTGACAAATATTTCTCATGGAATGCTTGTTCATTACTTAAAACCTATAGATGTGTTGTCCCTATGACTGATATGGAAATATAATAAAATAGGGAAGCTTTTATTCCTTGAGCGCTTGATTTAATGTCTTTTTTAGGTTGTCTTATGAATTTTTATGTCTATGTTAGTTCTATGTTAGGTGAGAAATGAATGAGAATTGATCTTGTATCTATACCAATCATTTGTTGAATATCTCACATATAATCTCTTAGGCCAACCATAGGAATATGTTTAATTTATAAATTAAATAACTTTATAGCATTGGACACTTGTGTGAGGTTAGGACACCTTCATCAATGTATGCATCTGGATGGGATACAAGTGTTTATGAAGTGGAAAAGTATGTAAAAGTCTAGAACTTGAAGAAATGGAAGATAAGTAGGTTTAAAACATTATGGGTAAGATAGAAGGCATGGGTCATTAGAATGGCATTTCTTGAATTTAGAGATAAGAAATGAGCACATAAAGATAGTGTATGTGAGCCTTTTAGAAACTATAAAAGGCATATAAGCTAAAGTTATATCCATGATATGTATTTTTCAAGTGTACAATATTGAAATGGTATATAATTCACAAATATTCTACATTTCCCTACTTAATATATGAATGCAATTTCTAGTTTAAAGGAAAAAAATGTGTACTTGGGTGTGTATAACACACATTGACTTTAATTGAGTAAAAATTGAGTGATTTGATAGTGACTAACCTGAAACTAAGAGCATGTTATAGTATATAATCAATACATATAATCTAAAACTAAAAGCATTTGAAATTATTGAAATTGAAAGATCAAGGTTTAGGAGTACACTTGTGTATCCATTTAACTTCCTTGCCTTTTGGAAATTTGATTTTAAAATATGTAGGATTATTAATATAAATATAAGATTAGGACAAATTTAAAACCTAAAGAGGTGAATATGTACACACACACACACACACACACACACACACACACACACACACACACACACACACACACACACACACACACACACACACATTAATATTATAGGACACATGTGTCCAACCTTGGAGAAAATGTGATATGGCACCTAGATGTTGAGATTAGCTCAACTGTGTAATCCAATCATACTTATAACTTGGTGAGCATGAGTGAACCAAGTCAACTAACACTATAAATTTAGTGAGGTTGGATGATTTAATCAAGTTCAACCTATAAAATTAGAAATATTGAGTGATTTAATCACCTCAACCATATCAAAAGTGAACCAAATATTGCATTAGATTAGTTCAATATAGTCTATAAAAATCCAACCTAGCAAATTATAATAGTCCATAAAAGTGTTTGAAATCTAAAATTGATTTTTTTTGGTAATATTAGTTGAACATTGCATAACATATGCACCTTTGATATGTCTCATGTTGAAAATGTGAATAAAAATGTATAAAATTTTGCTAAAAATGTATATTTGAATCATATAATTATGATTTAGTGAATTTGGAATTTGAATAAGTGTGAAGGACATGATTATCATAACATTACCCCACTATAGATGGAGAAATCTAAAAATTGATATAAATACCAATGTGGAGGACATGTTTCCAAAACATGCCCCCATTGTAATCTAAGAATGTTTAATAATGAATAAGTGTGGAGGACATGTTTCTAAAACATGGTCCTACTAAATATGAAGCTCTAAAAAATTTAGAGAACATGTTTTCAAAACATGCCCCCACTACAATTTGAATCTATGAATAAATTTAGAAGTCATGACTCTGTGGCATTTCCCCATTAATATGCCTCCTCTTTTGAGGTGATGGAAAGTAGTAGATGGTAGTTACCTTAACTCAAAAGGATAAGATAACCTTGTAAACTATGAATGTACCATGTAGCATATATAAGGAATATGTCTAGGTAGATATATAATTGAAGTAGATAGTATGTGATCACATCAAGGCCTAAGATGCATGATATAAATCATGAAAACATATAGAGAATAAAAAGACAAGATCAAAAAGCAATGAAGAAAAGACAGAAAATAAAAATCAAGAGTAAGTTAAAATTCAATGGTCTAAAGAGACCTCAAACAAGGGGCATGTTTAAATGCCACACAATCAAAGAGACATGACTTAGTCAAATGTCTACAAAAGAAAGAACGACATATTCAAGCATCCATACAACAAGTAATGACATATTCAAATGTCAACTAGGAAAACAATGGCATAAGGACAATAAATAATAGATCATATTTAAATTCTCAAACAAGCAAGATGATAAAAAGGAAAGACACTCAAGGAAATACATGAATGAAAGACTAAGCAACCAGCATAAACAAAACATATTAATCCATGGATCATATGTGTTATCAAAAAATACTAAGTACATAACATATCAAGTACACTATTAAATATATAAACATTTATAAATTCATGTGTAAGTACATAAGCTCAAACATGATAATGTAAAATTAATATACAATGAAACAACATGGGTGTATCATGATCATAGAAGCAGATGCCCCCAATTTCTACATGGCATGAGTAGATGAAAGGCCCAAAATTTAAAAGTGTGTAGATCATGTATTTGTGTATGAATTTATCACACTCAAAATATGTGTGAAACACAAGTATAGATAAATAAATTTTATTCTATCCACTAACATGGAACCAACAACATATATGCTAAGGAGCTACTATAACATGTAAATATGGAGAATATTTTTGGATTTTTGAAGTTTTTTATTTTTTTGGGTAATTTTTTTGGTTTATTCAAAATATTTATAGATTATATAAGATACAAAATGAGCTAAAAATGAGGATTAGAATATTTTATGAGTGGTAAATGAATAACATCCCCTGAATGAAATGTGTCATGTGTGTGCAT
Source organism: Torreya grandis (assembly GCA_037957365.1). NCBI lineage: Eukaryota > Viridiplantae > Streptophyta > Pinopsida > Cupressales > Taxaceae > Torreya > Torreya grandis. The sequence continues at coordinate 1,986,566 of JARHVA010002100.1, read as the reverse complement.
AGTAGAATCAAAAAGTGTATCATGCTTTTACATCAAGGGGATGCAATGATTAATATGTTGTGCCTCTTGCTCTCTGGTGATTCTAGATATAACACAAAAATTATTCCAATATGCCTTTTTTTCTATTTTTCAATATGTTATATGTCCTTTAATTTTACTAATATTCCATTACTTGTATTTATGTGCACCTTAGATGTTAATACCTTATGAACATCTCGAGCTCTATGGTTTACCATACCTTTATATATATTTGGTTATGTAATTTATGGAGATGGATTTATATAGTATTTACCAAGTCATTAGGTATAATTAGACCATGTGGCAAGGATTCAAGTGGATCAATATGAATTTTTTTCAACTGTTCATTTGCCATATTGGTATTAGGAATAGTGTCACCACTATCATAATCATTTAGAATGGTGCCCTTTTGTTTTTCATTATTGATCAATATAGGGAACTAACATGGTTTAGTTTTAGGTGGTTTGAATATCAATAATTCCTTTAGTAATGGCATTTTCTCTATTTATTTATTCTTTTGACCATTCTCTTGATTTTAATTATCATTTGTTAACCATATTTATTGTTTTGGCACTTATGTTTTAGGAGGAGTACTCATAATGTGAGTGTTTTTCTTGAGTGATGTACCAATGATATGATCACCACTATGTTTGAGACTTTGAATTTTGTTCTTTAATGAAAAATAACAAATTATATGATGCTCATGCATTCTATGATATGCACAATATTATTTAGATATCCTTATATGATGTATAGGAGGTAATTGAATCACTTTGTTTCTAAACATTTCTCTTAGGATTTCACTTAGAATCTTAGTAGCATTTGGTATAAGATTTAAATCACTTATTTTAAATGTATTATATTGTATCTATTCATTTATTAGTGAAATATTGCTGGGTATGACATTATTAGAGGAAGATGCAAATATGTGATTAACACTAGCACATTTTGGATTATGTATGCATCAAATCTAATTTTGTAATCTTTTATTAACTTTCTCGTATTTGTGATTTCATATTTTAGGGCTTCAAAATCACAAAACCTAGGTGATTCAGATCAAATACACATACATGTACCATATAAATTACCCCTTGAAGGAGTGATAATATGAACCTGGTTAGAGGAATGGTATACATCACCCTCCTTAGGGTTATAAGGAAGAAACTCAATACTATTCCCATATGAGTTGTAAAGAGGGATTAAATTCTATTTTTTAAACCCTCTCATTATATTGATCAATATGGTTACTCCTGATTTCAATTTATTTCATCAAACATGAAACATAACAAGTAAAAAATACTATAACGTACTATAAAATGAAGTAACTAAGAGATATATCCATATTAAATGGGCCTTTTTGAAAATATAAAAAATAACTATTTTTTTTTCAAATTTTAATTCCATTTTGAAAATTAGAAGTCTAGATATTGTAAAATAAATAATAAACCCCAATCCACATAGGGTTTCAATGGTTAAGCTCACCAAATGTTTAAATCTAAAATCTAGATCATAGAATCTATGATTAAATGGGAGATAGATAGCCTAGGGCATAAAGCTAGTAAACTATGTTTCAAGGAGGAGCTAATTCATTGTAAAACTCAAATAAACATATACTAAATTTATTATATTGAGATATGCTAAAAACATAGAACATTTATTGAAATGATAATGAAAAAAATACTTAATTAGTTATAATGCTAATATAGATTTGATATGGAATAGGCTTGAAATATATTGGATCTAGATTTTGGATCAATCATTAAATTCTATAAATTTGACTTTTGTGACCCCGTGCACTTGTGTCGACCTAGGATGGTTACATTGATGCTTGTCTAGATTAGACATAGGTGTCTAATATAAAATACATGATTAAATTGGATGTGACCACTTGGATTCTTCTATATTATGTGTCACATTCACTCTAGTGCATTAAGATATAGGTCATGGACTATTACTCCTTATCAAATGAGAAAAACCTAGTTCTTAATATTCATAGTGGTTGTGAGAAAAATAGGTTAGTAGGAACATGGTGTCAAGATAACCCAAATAAATTCCTATCAATGAGAGTTGCCTATATAGCTAATAATCTAAAGAGGACCTCATATTATGTAGTTATCCCCTATGTGTTATCTTGTGTGTGAATCATGCAATGTGTGATAAGAAAATACAAAAGTGATCTAGCTTGTAAATGGAAAATGTGGCTCATGGAATGTTATTTCAATAATTTATACCTATATATATGTTATCACTATTAATTATATGGAAATATGATAAAATATGGAAACTTTCATCACTTGAGTATTTTATTGAATGCATTTGGTAGGTTGTCTTGTGAGTTACTAGGCTTGTGATAGGTTTGAGCTAGATGAAGAATTAATGAGGATTGATCCTATATTTATAATAATATCTTTAGAGAATATATCACATAAAATAATTTAGAAAGACCATAATAACACATTTCATTTTAAAATTAAATGACTTTAGGGCACTGGACACTTGCATCAGGTTAGGACACTTACGTTGACATAGGCATCTAGATAGGATACAAGGGTTTGAGAAGCAAAAAAATAGGTATAGGTCTAGAGCTTGTAGAGATGGAAGAAAAGAAGGGTTATAACATTATGGTTAAGATAGAAGGCCTAGGTCATTAGAATTGCATCAGTTGGACTAAGAGATAAGCAATGAGCACAAAGAGATAGTGTATGAAATCCTTTTGGTAAAAAAAAGGTATATAAGTTGAAGGTACTTAAATGATATGTGGTTTAAATTTTTTGGGAATAATGGAGTTTTATTCCTATTTTATTTAAAGGTATAGATTAATAAATCAATATAGAATATAGAAATAATTATAGTCCTAATTTGTATTATTGTTTATCTTTTTCACATTTCTAAAAATAACAATAAATAGGAATAAATATAACTTAGATAGAAATAGATTGAGATAACTGATACAAAGGTTGAAAATGGTTATGCAGGATTGGGAAGGTGTTGTAAACCTAAATCTATATTTTATTTGATGAAAAGGAAGGAGCACCAAAAATTGGATGCTTTGGTGTCTAGTGTTATTGTCCATTCCTATTTCTATTGTATAAACTAATCACAAAGACCTAAAACTTTTTGGGTTGTTTCACTATGCACGTGTGAGCCTACTTATGAAAAATTGAGCTTTGGTTATTGATAAGACTCATTGTAGATCTAATTTTTTATTCAAACCCTAATTCTCTATCATACTTGATAAAATTATATTTAATTCACGTGAGCAAGAGGGGGGGTTAGTGTTTAAGATGCAATGAACATGCAATCCACACCCCTTATGTAGGCACACTAACTACATACCAATACTCTGAAGAGTGATCAAGCCATATGTATTTCTCCCACCTAGTGTGCTTTATGCAATAGTGTGATGTGGATGTAAAATACCAATTTGATAGAATTTTAGGTACCTAGGGACTGGTATGAGGGTTTGAGTATGTTTATAGCTATGTTGGGTAATTGTATGTAGATAATAGGGAAGTTTTCCTTAGTTCTTTGTTTGTATTCTTGCTTTCTTTGTAAGTTTTATCCCCCACTTTGTAAATGAACTTTGAGTGGAATTTTATAGGGAGCTATTGGTCATGGGTTAGATATATCCATGCTAAGCTGACCTAATTAAGGATATGGATGAGATGAAAATGACCATTAGGGATCAAAGTGAAAATGGATAGGAGCATAAAAAATGGGACACTTTGGGGTCTGGCATTATAGTTTAAATTCAGTGCTCCTATCCTACAGGATTGAGACCTAAGGGAATATGATTGACATAGGGAATACTATCTAGCTAAAGTGGAATCAAGGTTTAGAAGGCTCTGAATGACTAGTAATGATCAAAAAGGTGTCTAGAAGGGTCATAAGAGCATGCAAGAAGGACCTAAGGATGGGTGTCTTAAGACACACTCAAACTACCAATTTGGACATTTTATATGACTATATTAACCCCAATTTTATTCTAGTGATGCAATAAAGAGAAATAATATGATGAAAGAAAAATAGAAAGCATACCTAAACTTACTTACAATGGTGAAGCCCATGAAGATGTGTGATGTTGAGTGTGCATAGAGAGACCATAGTGTGAAGTGTAAATATGCAAAAGAAATCAATGAGTAGATTAATTATTACTAGACACCCTATGTCTAAAATAAGAACATATAAAGGTTGGGTAAAAGAGAGAAGAAGATAAAGGAATGAATACACGTGAACTAACATAAAACATGTTTTGATGTTTAGTAATGTTGGTTATGTGTTGTACTAAGAGTAATATCGTGAATGGAGATGAGTTCTCAATTCCCTGAGGGTGGCTCATGAATACAAAGGTTGGCCATTTGGATCCATCATTTCCCACTAAGTAAATCTATGTGATCATGTGTGTGTTAATCAATGTTTGGACTATGTGTCCAATCTCTCTAAGTATGTGGCTCAAGAATACAAAGGCTGGCTAGTCCTTTGGTTCTATTATTTCCCACCAAGTTTGAACTATGAACTGATACCAGTATGAATGTGTGTCATATGAGATGTCTCATGAAGCCCATGAATGCTCTATAATCTAACAATGTGGCATGGATAGTTAAACATGTACTAAGAACTAGGACCATCATGCCATGCATGATGCCCCCTATATCTAGATAATTTGAGTAAAATTATACTAAAACTACCTAATCTAAACTAAACTATAGCTGAAAAAATTTAATTGACCTTACCTTTCTATTTATTTCTAAAGATTCTAGGTTTTTGGCTATTTGGAATTGACAAAATTATACTAAAACTACCTAATAACTACCAAGTAATTTTAACAGTTGAAAATGGCTATGTGCACTACTCTAGTTTGCGTTACTCCTATTTTTTCTAAAACTTTTATTATTGAATGTGATGCATCAGGATATGGCATTGGATTTGTACTCATATAAGAAGGTAAACCACTTGAATTCAAGATTCACCAGCTAAAAATTAAAAAAATAGGCTCAAGACAATCTATGAGATGTAAATGATGGTTATTTTTCATGTAATCAAGTAATGCATACCTTATTTAATGGGTCATCACTTTTAGGTAATGACTGATCATGATAGCCTCAAATATTTTTTAGAATAATGATTATCTTATTAAGAGTAAAAAAATGGGTGACTAAAATGTAAGGCCATGATTTTTAAATAGTATATAAGAAAAGAAAATATAATGTGGTGGTAGATGAACTATTCAAGAGGGATGAATTAGTTAAGGCATTGCTATTCACAGTGACCATTTGGATGGAAAATTGTTTAGAGGGAGTGAGATCATAATGGGAGAATGACAATGCTACCCATGATTTGATTCAAAATATTCATCAGGGTTTTTTGGATATGAAAAAATTACATGGAAGGGGAACACATTATGGTATAAAGACAGGTTATACCTCTATAAACATTTTATCCTCAAACATAAAATCCTCTAGGACCTTCATGCAAATCCAATAGGAGGTCACTTAAGATTTTTGAAAACATATCATAGAATCAAGAAAGATTTATTTTTGGAAGTACCCAAGGTAGATGTATAGATATATGTGGTAGAATGCATAGTTTCTCAATATAACAAAGGTGAAACCATTAATACCCCAAGCCTTTTATAACTTTTATACATCCTTAGTTAACATTGAGAAGAGGTTTCCATGGATTTCATTATTGGGTAACTACATTCTGAGGATAAATTTTTTATCATGGTATTTGTGGATCAACTCACCAAGTATGCTCATTTTTTTCCCTTATCATAACCATTTGTTTCCATTATAGTAGCTTATGTTTTTCTTAATATATTTAAAAAATTGCATGGTACTCCAAAGATCATTGCAAGTGATTAAAATCCCATATTTACTAGTAATTTTTGAACTAAATTATTTACATGTTTTGGAACCCAACTGGATCATATCTCATCCTATCATCCTCAATATGATGGATAAATAAAGGTAGTCAACAAATTTTTATAACGCTATATCTGGTGTTTTGTTCTTGATAAATAGGATAAATGGGTTCATTGGCTACCACTTACTAAATGGTGATATAATAATTATGTCCATAATTCATACACAATGTCTCCCTTTGTGTCCTTGTATTCATATTACCCACATATATCACTTCAAACTTGAATGTCCATCCCAAGGTTCAATTTATTTAGGAACACATTCACCTTCAATAGGAGGTACTTGCTAGTTTGTAAGAAAATTTAGCCATGACACAAAATCGAATGAAGTAGCAATAAAATAAACACCGTAGTGAAATATATTTTTACATAGATGATTAAGTCTTTATATGACTTTTATATGACTATATACATATAATAATATCTATCCTAAACAAAAAAAGGATAAAAAGTTATCTCCCAAGTATTATGGCCCTTATTATATCTTACAAAAAATTGGTAGTGTGTCTTACAAGATGGATTTACCCCAATCCACTCACATACATCTGGTATTCCATGTATCTTGTTTGAATAAAGTAAATAGACACAAATTTTATACTCAGAATGAGTTACTTAAACTAGATGAGGAATGTAGGGTTATTCTAGAGCCTAAAGAGATATTTTAAATATGTACTAAGAAACTATGGACCAAAGTGATTAATGAGTATTTGATCAAATGGAATATTCTAAATTGTGAAGATGCGACATGGAAGGATGAAGCTTTCTTACAACAACATCCAAGGTTGATTCAATATTGAAGACAATGTTGTTCTAAAGTGGAAAGGCATGATACATGCTTAATTTATGGCATGTCTAGGTATATGTGTGGTTGACTTGTGGCTTATATACCTCTTATATTATCTTGTTTCATTTATCTATGTTCATATAAAGGTCAACCTATATAATAACCATAGATAAGTAGAGTATATATAGGGGGTATTGGCTAGTATGTGATCATCATATTGTGATTTTTCCTCTTATTACATTATTCTGGAGTTTATCCCCTTGAAGTGGATCCATTATATTTATCAAGCGTTTTTCTCTTCTATCAATTATAATTTGTTTTGGATCTATTATATTTACTCTTATTTCTATGATATATTATTCTATTGAGTGAACATATAATTAATTTCATTACAATCAAATTCTTCCATCGTCTTGTGCCTTACATACTAAATGGTATTTAGAGGAATCTCCTTAGATAAACTTGTGAACAATTTAAGCTTAGGTGAGCCATTTTTTCCATTCAAATTTGGTGCATCAATTAGTAGTTAGTGCCAAGAGGTTACTTTATACATACCCTTAACAATAAGTGCAGTGGGATATGGGAATGACACTTCCTCTATATTTAACACTCTAAAATATTGGGTCGATACTATTTAATAAGAAAACAAGTAGCAAAGAAAGCCTAATTTTTTTAAAGATATTTATCCTAGTTTTATCCCTTTTTGGGGGAATTTCATGTGTGTTTAAAGTAGGCACTTGTTTGTTTTTCATCCTTGTAAAATCCATGTGTTGATATATTTTTGATTGAAAATATAAATTTGAGTTTTTAAAACTAATCCAAAATCATATCCAAAGTTTAAACATAAAATATCCTAAGTTACATAAAATTAAAAACTTATTTTCAATCATATTAATTTCTAGACTTGGTCTTTCATCTTTGTATTTTTGAGACAAGCATTTTTATCAATGCCACCTATCATAAGTCACATGGCTATGTTGAAAACCCTAGGTTGAGGGAAGAGCCTTTTGGTAATGACTAGTTTAACTTTGGTATATATGAACATTGAGTTGAGATCCATGAAATACATGACAATAAGGAAGCTGAGGGACCATTACAATAGGATAATAACCATAGATCCATATTTCCCCATTCTCAAATTACTAAATATATCCTAGCCAACAAGTATGGGGTCTTGTTTTAGGATTTGAGTGTTGGGGCTAAGCTTCTTCCTAATTTTGATGTCTAAAATTTACATTATTTGTTTGTTAGGAATGAAGTAACATCTCCTATCCAAGAACAATCTACATCTCATGACTCCTTAGGTAATATCAAGGTCATAATAATTCCAATCAATTCCAATTCCTAGGTTTACAAATACAAAGGAAAAATAATCATGAATGAATAAACATTAAAATCAAGCCATGTGTTTTATAGCAAGGCTTATGTTTAAAAATTAAATCAGGAGATTGACCATCTTAAATCCAACAAAAAAATAATCCCTTGGTCAACTAATTCATGAATACAAATTAAAATAATGTTAGTCTTAATATAGGATTATCTCAAACTAATCTAAATTCAAAAGCATATTTGAGTTCACCCATTACTAATCTCAATCCAATCCATAGTTTGAATTCTATTATAAACTCGCTAATCCATGATCCAATAAATAAAAATATGATTTTTAATGTTCATTCAATCTCTCCCATCCATCAAATCAATCCAATTCTTAATTTCAATGTTCATTCAAATTCATAAATTAAAAATCAATATTAAAATATGAATTTGATCCATATTGAAGTTTAAAAATCCATCCAAATCCAAATTTGAATGTTTATTCAAATTCACAAATTAACCATCAACATCAAAATATGAACTTCAATATACATTCAAGTCAACAAATAAAGTCAAATACAAATTTGAATGTTCATTCAAATTCACCAATCAATAATCAATGTCAAAATATGAAATTGAATCCATATTCAAATTTAAAAAATAATCCAATTCTAAATTTGAATCTTCATTCAAATTCACCAATCAACCATCATCATCAAAATATGAATTTGAATACACATTCAAGTTCATAAATCAATCAAAATATGAATTTTAATGTTCATTCAACTTCCCCAATCAATCATCAAGATCAAAATTGGAACACGAATACACATTCAAGTTCATAAATCAATCTAAATTCAAATTTTAATGTTCATTCAAAATTTACAATTAATTATCAACATCCCAAATTTGTTTTAGGTGCAACATCAAATTAATTTTCAATATCTAAGCTAAATTTATTTACAAATCTAAATCCATCAACAAATCAAGCTCCACCAATCACAAATCTAAATATATTCACATACCCTAATTCAAATTTTAATCCTAATTTATCATTCAACCCCAACATCAATCAAAACCAACCTTTTGGTTCAACATTAAGTCCATTTTCAAATCCAAAATTAAATAAAAATACATTCATAAATCAACCCCTAAATCCAACAAATCAAAATCTCTTCTAAAATCAAAATCCATCTTTTAACCTAAATTCAACTCCAAATCAATTCATTAAAAATCCACTTCAAAATAAATATTCACTTCCACATTCCAACACAAACCCAAACTCATTCATTGGTCAACCATCCAACACATTTACCAATTCAAATGAAAAAAATCAATTCGCTCCACAACTTGATCATGGGTGGTAAAACATGAAGGATAAAATCCAAGGATTACAATATGGTAATTTTTCCAAACAAAAACAATTCAAATTTGAGTACTTTTTTCTATACCCATTTGACATTAACAACATGATGAAACCCTTTCCTACACATTTTAAACTTCCTAAGTTTTGATAAATACAAAGGTAAGAGAGATCCTAAGGAACATCTCAAAGATTTTTATATGGCATGTTCAGACATTACCTATAATAATGAATACCTATTAAAACTATTCCCATGCAATCTAGGGGGACAAGCCCTAGAGTGGTTTCTTCACTTACCCAAAGGATTGATCACTACCTTTGATGACTTATTTGAAATATTTGTGCATCATTTATCTTATAATTTTGAACAGGATTTAACCATGGTAGACTTATATAATACCAAATAATGTAATGGTGAAAATTTTGTCCCCTTATTATAAATATGGTGGCCATTGGAAAGCCATTTTCTACGTTCCACACCTAAAAAAATCATATTTTAATCTTCACAAAAAATATTAATTTAGACTTGGCTCATCAAGTATAAATTCATTGTCCAACATCATTTGATGAAATCATAGAGAAGGGAGTTTAAATTGAAATAAATTTAATTACCAAGGGTGTCATTAAAATTTTAAAATAAAAAAATACCTCTTCAAATAAAATGGAAAAACCTAAATTCTTATCAAATAACAAAAATATTGTAGGTGATGGTGTAACCAATGTGAAACAACTCCAAAACACCCAACCAATCAATACTATCACCATTCCAAGTGGCCAACTAAGACAAGAAAACTATAAATTCAAATTCAATCCTTTGGGAGAACCCTATGATATGGTATTTTATAAATTAGATAATTCAAATTGGTCATCTTCCCCAACATAACCATTTGAAGAGAATGTTCCTAAACCTAAGTGGTACCAAGACAATGAATACAATAAATAACACAATATTAAGAGACATTCAAAAAACCATTACATGAGGCTTAAAAATTGCATTCAATACCTCATTTATGTGAGGTAATTATAATCAAAAACCAATATTCATCATCCAACAATAAAAAATGGGTATATAAGAGGATCCATTTTTGAAACATGAGCAAGGGCACAATAAAAAAAGTAAATATCAAACCCAAACCAATAATGTCAATCAAGCTAATCATCCATTTGATTCTATAGTTAGATGTATTTAATATATGATCCATTATGTTTCCATTATAAAATTTAAATCCTAATATTGTGCCATTACAACAAGGCACACCAAGATCACCATACCAAGTTCTTCTTCACATATCATTGAGAGCAAGTACAACATTTTAGATTATATTGAAAATAAACCAACTCATCTATTTATCCTAGAGCTTCTCAAAATATCCCCTATGTATAAATACATATTTTATAAAACCCTCCAATATTATAAAGTTTGTTAAGACATTAACCCATGTAATTTTCAAGTATTAGTTAGAAACTTAACCACTAACTATCAACTCACATTTTATCATTCTGACGTTTCACCCATGGGATTTACATATAATTCACCCTTGTTTATAGAATTCATAATCTATAGGAATAAATTTAAAAGGAAATTTATAGATAATAACATCTTTAAATTTATGTATATTGATATTAATAACTTTTTTGGTATATTTAAAAAAAACACTAGAACCTAACATCATTACCATCAATTCATATGATAACAATGAACACGAGTCCATAGGCACTATTTATATTCCTATTATAGTGGGGCATATAATTTAGGAGAATTTAGTCCATGTAATAAACTTATACATTCCATATAATCTTCTCTTTAGACATCCATGGATTTACACTATGAATGTTGTTCCATCCACCTACATCAATTTTTTATATTTTCTCATGACAGAATAAAAGTAACTATACTCGGTAATCCTCAACCCTTAAAATATTCCAAATTATTAGAATGATTATATTGAAAATATAATTATCTCTTAGTTATTTAGGACACTTAAATTCATAATAATAAGTAACTAAAGCTAGCCAATTATATCCATTCTGATGAGTTACTTCAAACATTCATAAATCAACCATGCATAATTCAACCATCTATAAGTGAACCTTACACTTCACAATACACACCATATCCTCTATAATTTCACTATTTTGGATAAATTGATGTCCAAATATGAAATCATGACACTCATTACTTAGGAAAAATTCATGTCTCCTAGTAATCATAGTAGGCCCCACTATATAAAGGATACTCAAGTGGTTTGTAACTTTAAAAAAACACTTTTGTAGAAGATAATTTCCTTTTTGAAGAATAAATCAAAGATTTGAACTCTTATTTGTTTTATTTTGATGAACAAGCTACATGTTTACTAAAAAACCAATACCCTATTTCTAAATACATAATGTGTAACATAATGAATCACAAAGGCAAGGGCCTTGGTATCCATGAAAAAGGTACATTATAAGCTATTGTGCCCTAAAACACACAACCCATTTTAAAAATTCAAAAAGGGGACCCATTATTATTTAAAATATTTATTTGGGGTCCTATAAACCTTATAAATCCATGATATGAATTGATTCATGCAAAATTTTAAGGTTTTCTTCAAATGTCTAAAGTTACATAAATTCAAACTATGAAAATCAAAGCTTGAACATATATTTTAAGTTATTTTAAACCTTAAGTTTTCATAATTCCCTTAAAAAAATAGGTGATTTTATTTATGTACTAATGAAACTAATATTTTCACCTTAGTGTTATTATTTTTTAATTTAAATGATAATAGGATTATCGGCAAAGACTTGTTAATCATTCATGATTGAGCCCTACCTTTATTGCACAAAATTAGGATAGGTGGTGTCACCATGTTATCTAAAACATATAACCCTTTGTAAAAGTTTATAAATATGTGATGTCCCTAAGCTCAAATATTTTAATAGGTGAAATTCATACATTACATGGAGCCTTAAACTTTCACAAAAAAAAATTAAGTGTTCAAAGTCTCTAAGCTCCGAGAATAGGCCATGCGACACATTTTTGTTTACCTAGAACCATAAAAGATTTAAAATGAAAATTAATCATTTAATGGTTATAAATTATTGTATTCTAATGGTCACAAGATTTAAATTATGATCATTTAACACTTTTCACATTTTTATTTATCTATAACCATAGAAGGATTAACACAGTCTAATGTTCCTAAGTTCCTGCAGTATACTGTTTCTGAGCTTTTGACCTCTAAAAATTTGACACTTCGCACATTTTAATTTACCTAGAACTATGAAAATATTAAATAGGTATAATGGTCCTAAGTCCCTACATTCTAAAAAATTCAAGCCTCTGAGCTTTGAGAATATGACAAATGTCACAATTATATTATCCCAAACCTTTAAAGAAGATATACTCAATCAATGAACTAATGGTCATGTGGCTTTAAGTTTTCATGTCTCTAAGGCCATGTGTCAAAATTTTATTACATATAAAATTTACATAGATGTACATAGTTCAAGAGGCTCAAACACCCATGCCTTTGAGTCCTTACAAGTTTTAGGTTGTTCCATGTGACATAATTATATTAACTCATAACCCTAAAACATATAAAGCAAAGATGAAAATCTAAAAACTTGAGTGAATTAAATTTGGACAAGTGTCACAATATAGGAAGATGTAGTCTCAAAGTATACATAATTAATTTGAAAACAAGGTAAATAAGTGAGTAAGTGATAATTTTATAGTTATCTAGAACATGATGACTGGACGCATAAAGTTAATGGATGGTTTCCATCTGATAAACAAGTGAACCCACCAAAGCTAACTTGAACATTTAAATTGAAATGGGAACAAAATCAAAAATATATTATTTGCATTGATGAAACATGAATGTATTCAAGACTAATATTTTTGGGTAATATATGTGAAATTTATTCAAATTTTAGTCATTTTTCCATAAATCTATCAATCAAACTTTGTAACTCTGAACCCTCGAACGTCTAAAGATCCCTAGCCCTTTCAGTGAACTTGTAAAAACAAACCATACAATTTGTAGAAAAAATTACATATTTTGAATTGATAGAATGGCCTCCTCCTTGAAGAAATCATGTGCTCAAGCTCCCTTAACATAATATTGTGTTGGAAATGAATAATCCATGGAAACAATGTTCAATAAAAATTCCCTCAAATTTAAGTTCCTTCATTATTCAGTATTGTGGAATGCTTTAGAGTATGTGTCACTCTACTCTATACAAGACCAATTAACCTTAGATGATAAACATTAAATTGATGACATGATACCCATTAAAACATAATGTCTCTATTTAGAGATGGTATAACCAGAGGTAATACCTTACATAGACCTGATTAGAGGTTTATTTTTCAATGGAACTATTATCCAACTTTTGGCCTACATAACAAACTTGCTTGAATGCAGTATATTATCCTAAAGATCAAGTATAGAGAATGTTATTAAGCAATTTTCATGGTGGTTAAAGAAGTTCAAGGTCATGAAACAAAGTTTGCAAAAGATTCAATTTTTCATAATTCATTTGATCCTTCAAATATTTAGCAATAGTTTAAGTGCAAGTGTCAAATTCAAGCATAAAAAATTACCATTGGTTTTCAAATATGTAGTGACAGGTGCATGAATGTCATTGATAGGTGTGTAAGTGTCAAATTTCAATATCAAAAGTCATCCATTGGGGTCTAAATATTTATGGTCATATAGACATCAAATACATTCATGTAGATGTCGAATGATGGGCATGCAGACATCAAATTCAAGCCATGGAAAATAACTATTGGAGTTTAAATATCTCATAGATAGTTCATGTCTGATTTTAACTTCAGATTATAGAAGACATGGACTAAGATCCTTGCATTGGTTAGACCATCTCCAAAATATGAATTTTCAAATTATTTAAATGACCTCAATTATGATATGTGTCATGATATAATCCATGTGTGGTAATAATTTTTCAAATGCCTATGAACTTGAAATAAGATCAGAGAACAACTTGATAAAAGCTAGTAAGCTTACCCCAAGGACTCTAATGCCTATATTCCTATAATTTCAACCTATTCCACCCCATTAAGTTCCTCAAGTCCCTTCAATATATCCTATTCCATCTTGTAATCCCAAGTTGTTACCCCTTCTAATAAATCTAGTGATATTGGAGATTTGAAGAGTATGCTACAAGCTTTTGGAAATGAGATAGTCTAACTCAAGAGACAATAGTACCAAGGTAGACCTTATCAACAACAAAAATAGAACTATTATTAGTCCTTCAATAATCAGATACTTCCTCATCAAGGTTTCAAAGACAATAAGAAACCTTACCAAAACCAAGGAGCCATAACCCAAGATAAACCATATGTGGCCCTTGATCTTAAGGCACCTTCTAGTTAAAATTCTATTATTTCTAAAACAACTTGATGCAAGATTTAGGCTGGCATCCTTTTAATCTAAATGACATCTAAAACCAAGCCTTGGTATCACAAGATATTACTATACCATAAATGACACAAGAAGAGTTCTCTTTTCAAGGTGGTCATTATCAAGAGATGAATATGGCATCCCAAGGAGAGGCTGAACAAGTTCAAGGTCATCTTGATGTCATCAATGTAAATTGGTAATTGGATGATCATATTACATTCAATCATATTGGTGAGACTAGTAACACAAGTGGTCAAGTTACAACTCTAACTAGAGCTAAAAGAAGAGTAGTTGAGGAAGCTCAAGATGTGAGAAATAATTATAGTGCACCTAAAATTATTCCTAAAAGTGTCAAGGAACAACTTGATGTCCCTATAGCATATAAGAACTAGAATTCAAAGTAAGGGAAGGTTCCCCAAATACCTCTAATCAAAGAATAACTAGTGGTTCAAACATTACAACCAAAGGCTAGTGGAGCTTCATTCAACATAATAGATAAAATGAAGAAATAAAATGTTAGCATTACTATGTGGGATTCCATTTCTATTCCAAGGTAAAAATACATGTTCATTCAAGAGCTTTCAAATCTCAAAGTATCTTAAGAACGAGTTGAGAAACAAGGAGCTATCTTGGCTAATTTAGACCAGCCAATCAAGTAACAAGATCATCAAGTAAATAACATGAAAAAGGTTGAAAAAACTAATGTAAAATAATAAAAAAAACCCTCCCTTTTATCTTTATTGATATTAGGTGACTACTTAGTCCATAATTATATGGTAGATAGTAGATCTATTAGCAGTGTTATGCCTAAGTAAATTGTAGATAAGCTTGGTCTTGTCTATGAACAAAATACCAAAGGTGTATTAAAATTGGATGGGTCACCAAAAAATATAATAGGCATAATCAAGGATTTAAATTTGACATTACATGATTTTCCCAAATTTTATCATTCAACAAGATGTAGTTATAGTGGACTTGCTTCCCTAATTTGCCATGTGTTTGTCAAGGGACTTTACTTCAAAGATTGGAGATATTTATCAGCTAATTAGACATATCTAATGTTCAAGACCAAGTATGGTACTAAGGTATTAATACATTTTAAATGTATTGAAATATTTCATTTTTAGCCATATATGCCAAGTATGGTGAACACTAAATGTGTTATCGTAGATAAGGTAGTAGAAAATAGTGAGGTGGAAATAAAATCACCTTTAGATGGAGTTACAGATATTTTCCTTGATGAGTGGGAATATTATTCACATGGGAATGATACCTATAATTTAATTGAAAAATAAGAACTTGGTTTCTATTTCCTTCATGAAAATGATACACCGATTCCAACCTTGATGAAGGATGATCAATCTAGCGATGGCTTGTGGTAACTATACTTTGAAGGATCATGGAATAAACATGTCACTAGGGATAGAATGATGTTAATTTATATTGATAATAAAATTTATCTATCTTCTCTCAAGTTTTATTTGGTTTTTCCAATAATTATATTGAATAAGAAACACTAGTGCATGGTTTTTAATGGGCAATAAAGATGAAGTTCAATACCTTACAAGTGTTTGGTGATAGTGAATTGATAGTTCACCAAGTAAGAGGCCTCAATTTATGTAAGAACCCATATATTAGGTCTTATAAACATAGAGTATGAGACTTGAATACTTTCAATATTTCAATATTTTTTCCATATCAAGAAATAAGAACAAACATGCAGTTAAGTTGGCTGACATTGGGTCATAATTCAGTATCCTAGATGACATAAAGAGTAAAAAGGTTTAGTCATGAATTAAGGTGATTGTAAGGCCTTATATCCCAAATAACCATGAAAACTAGTAAGTATTTGAATATGATAATCATATTATTAGGTTCTTACAAGATGAAATTGAATTCTCCTCAAGCAACCAAAATAAGCATTTGCAGTAGTATGGTGACTAGATTATGTAATTAAAGATTAATAAGTTTCCTAAAGGGTTGGTTACCCTTGAATATATATTTATCAAAGATGATGAATTGAGAAAATAAAAAATTTCTTTGTCAACTAAGGAATAACACTATACAAATGTAGAGATTTACACTAGCAAGAGCTTAAAATTGGGCAAGGTTTTCACATCTTCAGAGAAAGAAACTTTTATTGAGTTATGTTCAAGATTTTTATATGTATTTAAATGGAAATATAGTGACCTTAAAATATTTGATCCAAGTCTAGCTCAACATACCATTGAGTTAGAGGATGAGACTAGGCCAGTTAGATAAAGACAAAGGCTAATTAACCCAAATATTGAAACTTTGATGAGAGCTGAGATACATAAGCCCATTAAGTCAGATATTATATTTATAATTAATCACTCAACTTGGGTGGAAAACCTTGTTCCATTATCGAAAAATAGTGGTGAAATAATACTATATGTTATATTTAGTGACTTGAACAAGGCCTCTCTTAAAGATCATTATCCATTTCCATCAATGGAGAAAATTTTATAGTTAGTTATATGTTCAAAAAGGTTCTCCTTATTGGATGGCTATAGTGTTTATAACCAAATTTTAGTCAAAGAAGAAGACCAATTAAAAATATCATTCACCACAAAGTGGGGGACATTTGCATATAAAAATGTGCCTTTTGGATTATCTAATGCTAGAGAAAATTTATAGAAAGATATGGATATGGAATTTTAGGGTCTTCTTAACAAATTTTTACTTGTTTATCTAGATGACATAATAATGCTATCTAATAGTGTAGATGAGTATATGATTCACCTCAAGTAAGTGTTTGAAAGGTGCAAGCAATTTGGGGTGTCTTTAAATCCCAAAAGTGTGTTTTTTCTAAAGGTAGGCTTCTTGGACATGTCATCTTGAAACAAGGTGAAAACATAGATCTTGATAGAATATACTCAATTATTTCATTTTCCTTGCCTAAACATAAGAAATCCTTGCAAATCTTCTTAGGTAAGATCAATTTCATAAGAAGATACATTTTAGGGTTTTATACTTTATCTAGGCCACTCATAGCCATGCTAAAAAAGGGTCAGAGTTTCAACTGATTCAAAGGAGTAATAATCTTTGAATAGATTAAAAATGTCACAGCCAGTGATCTTACACTTTTAAACCCTATTTTCACAAAGGATTTATTCTTGTACACCTATGCTAACATTGACACTATTTTAGGTATCCTAATGTAGAAAAATTAAGAGACTTTAGAACATCTAATAGAATTCTTCAATCAAGACTTAGAAGAATATGAAACAATGTATTCTTTTATTAAGAAGCACATACTTTTAGTTATAAGGTCTCTAATTTTTTTTAGATACTTGTCTAATAATAAGATACATTTGATGGTTGCCCATCCAAGTGTCAATTATTTGCTCTTGAACAAGGATATACATTACAAGAGAGCTGGTTAGATAACCAAAGTCATGGAATATGATGTTGAGATTAAGGTCACAATCCTAATTAGAGGTAAAAGACTTTGTGAACATCTAGACTAGGACTTGAAAGAGGCTAATGATGTGGTTATGGTGTCAACTGATGAATAAATTGTAACTAATCACACCTCACCTTCTAAATGGTTCTAAGATATGGTAAGATAATTAAAATATGGTGTTTATTCTTCTCATTTAACCCCTTTTGAGAGGAGATAATTTAGATTGAACTCAATTCCTTTTATTCTTATTGATAATGTGTTATTCAAAAAGGATATCAGTGGCATGTTGCTAACACGTATAGAGACACATCAAACATAGAGTTTACTCAAGTAGTTACATGATGGACATGATGGAGGATATTATTCAAAAAGGATAACAACCCACAAGATCATGAGAGGTGGGTATTATTGGCCAATTGTATTTGGTGATTATCATGCATATACTAGGAAATGCAGATAAAGTTCTATGTTTGTTGGGAAATTTAAGCTTATAGCCTTACCTCTCCAACAAATTTCAATAAATCAACCCTTTTTATAATATTAATTGTACTTTATTGGTCTCAAACCTCCAAGATTAAGACACAAATGGATCTTAACTACCACAGATTATTTTACTAGATGGACAAAAGCAGTGGCATTAAAAGAAGCCAATGAAACCAATGTTTTGGACTTCTATGAAAGTTTGCTTACCAAATTTGGAGTCCCTTAAACTATTATTTTTGATAATATTATGGATCTTTTGGGGTCTAAGATCAACCAGTGGGTAGTTCAACATAGTGTTTTTCTTAGTATGTCATCAAACTATTATCCACAAGGCAATGACCTTGTTAAGTCTAATAACAAGAATTTGTTAAAGATCATCAAGAGGAATATTGAAGATAACCAAAGGTCATGGAATCTCAAATTTAAGTCATCTCTTTGGGCTAATAGGATCACCTATAAAATTTCAATAGCCAATTCTCCATACAAACTAGTAAATGGTAAGGAAACAAGAATGCCTATTCTCTTGAATTCCCTACTTTGGAACTAATGCATCAACTTAAAATTTTGGAGAATGAGACAATGGAAATAGAATATGCTAGGTTCATGGAGCTATAAGATAATAAGAATAAATCCATGTTGGCCATGGAGGCCCATCAAGCAATGGTAAAAATATCTTTTGACAAAGGAGCTTCTTCAACAAGTTTTTAAGGAGATTTGGTCCTCAAATGGGATGAAGATAGAGTTAAGCTAGGAAGTCATACAAAGTTTGAATCTATTTAGAGTGTTTGATATATTATTTCCATGTAAAAATCACACAATTATTTTCATCTTGTAAAGGGTGGATGATAAGGAGCTTCCTATCCCAGTCAATGGGATACATCTAAAGCACTACTATTAAGGAAGCTAAGTTACTTATTATTAGCTAGTTGGTCTTGTTTTTCTCTAAGTTTTATTATAACACATTAGTTTCTTTTTTTAAATCCAAAATAAGTGATTTTTTATATAGTTTTTTAGTAGGTTATATGCATTTGATTTATTAGATTAGTTTCCTTTTCAATTTTCTTTCTTTCCCTTTTGGTGGAATTCTTTTATATTTTCATTCAAGAGGTTTATTGTAGTCATATAAAAAATGTGTTATCTATTATGAGTCAAGATTCATGTAAATTTTTTGAGTTATCAAGCATATTAGGCATGCTTCCCGATAGATCCACCAAAGATGTTAGCTAATTTTTGGCCTACATAGTAAACTTACCTGAATGTAGTATAGTGTCCTGAAGATCAAGTATAGAGAAGGTTTTTGAATAGTTTTCATGATGGTCAAAGTAGTTTAGGGTCATGTAACAAAGTCTTCAAAAGCTTCAAGTTTTCATAATTCATTTGAGCCTTCAAATATTCAACAATATTTGAAGTGTAAATGTCAAATTCAAGCACAAAAATGACCATTGGTTTTCAAATATGCAGTGATGGGCACTTGAATATCATTGACGAGCACATAGGTGTCAAAGTTCAAAATCAATAGTCATCCATTAGGGTCTAAAGATTGATGATCATGAAAAATTCAAATAGGTTCATGTTAATTTCAAATTATAGATGCACAAAAATCAAATTCAATCCATAAAAAACAACTATCAAAGTTTAAATATCTCAGAGATGGTCATGCAAACATAAAAAAGTGTTTGCATAGATGTCAAATACAGGCATGCAAATGCCAAATTTGAGCTTTGTAAAGTAAATATTTGGGTTCAAAATTCCTTAAAAGGTTTAAAGTTGATCAATATCTAATGATCCACATGAGCTTGCATACTGACAAGCAAATCTAATGGTTCACACTGGGGTCAAACTAGTTAAAAGTTCCCTGGGTTAAAATCCATTAAAAAGATACAAGCTAGACTAGATCTAATGGTATGAGTTTACTCAACAGAGATATAATAGTGAGAGCTTGATTGAAAAAATGTGAGTCCTAATATATCAATGATTGGCATTAAATTATACCAAATATATGATGGTGCATAGTGACTAAAAATAAAGTAGGTCTAATATGATCTATGGTATGTGTGAGCTCATACATCTTGATCTAATGGTGTGAGATTGAGTCAACATGTCAAAAGATCTTGGATAGTAGGAAATAAATTATCTCACATGCATTTGTACATCTAAATATAAAGTGAAAACAAAATCAACATGTTAGCATATTAGTGGGACCAATAAGAATAAATACAATTAAGCACAATGTAAATGGTCCAAGTTGGAAATTGATAACCAATGAACAAAAGTTAAATACAAAGAGCTTCTAGTGGAGGTCGATTAACTAGTTTTTTACCCAGGAAAACAAAATATTAGGGAACCATGTCACCATTAAAAATTGTCAACAACAAACATAATCATATAGGCAAGATGGATAAGGATAATTCTATGTTTCCATTAAAGTTTAAATGTGACCTCTAGTCAATAATTTGGAACCTATTAACCCTATTATAGGGTTATTCCATTGACATGATCATTGATTTTAGATGAAGGATCCTCATATACAATAGCTTCTTGGATCTCTCAGGTTTTAGATGTAGAATAAGTCTCTTAGGGCCTATATAAAGATCAAAGATGGAGTAAGCAAGACCAAGTAGTTTGCAGGTTTCTATAGATATTGTGACTATGTGAAAACCAATAATTGAATCGGTTTTCATCCATAATGGACCCATGTTTAATATTGGAGAAAATAAAAGCATAAAAATGACCATGGATAGGTGGCTCACCTATCATTAGGGTCAAATTTTCAATAAGTAGGTACCGATGACCACACAAAATAGATGTGGCATAATTTTTTCAGTTTTAAGGTATGAGAAGTTTGATCCTCATCATCAGATCAGATAAATAATGACATGCAATTCCAAGAAGGACACTTGGTGGATGGATAAATATAATGATCATTCAATTATTTTATATATTTTGTTCCTTCTTGATAATATCATGACTTGGCATCCTTAAATTAGTGTTAATCCATTGAAAGTGGTTGGGCCTCTTTCAATGTACAACTCTCTCTCTCTTTTTCCATTTTCTATAAATATAGGTTTTTAGGCCTTGAAGTAGATCCCTCTCTTTTGGTATGACTAAAATTTGTTGATATTTGTGTTGTAACACATATTTAATGTAATTAAAGATTGAATTCCTCCATTTTGTAGTTAAATTGAAGTGTGTCTTCTGAGGTCATTGATTGGTTAAGTGAATGTATGATTTCCTTACCTCTTTCTAAATTTTCTCACCTTCATGATCTACTTTGGTAATACTCATAGGTTATTATAAGTGTATATATAGTTAGTTAGTTAGTTTAGAAGTGGATAACTACCCTCCCATGCTAGATTAATATCTAATTCATGCCTTTTTATGAAATATTTATGTGAGTGATTTTCTACACTCTTGAATGCATCCTATAGTGTATCTTGTGCAAGTTTGAGTGAGCAAATCATTGGCGCATCACTTCTTTTTACATGATTTCATAAGTTATTATTAAAATATCTCTCCCTTTTCTAAGCAAGTACTAGTTTATGTTTAGTATAGGTGATATATCCAAAAAGAATCTAGCCATTTTTTGAGGTATGATCCATTATTAGGATATCCACAACCTAGGATCAGTCCCATGTTATACTAGATTTGAGTAAGAGGACATGAATAATCCCCTTTTCAGCTAGGGTGCAAATCTAGAATACCAACAGGAACATTTTATATGGGTTTCTTGTATATTAGTAAAATAAAAAATGTAGTTATGGTTATTTCTAATGGGGATTTTGAAAGGTATCTCAGACTTCCATGGCTTGAGACTGTCTATAACTAGGTATCGGCTCATGTTTGGCTTGAGCATAACATAATATATGGAATACTAAAATAATGGATGGTTAAGGGCTGGAGATTAAATCCCAAGGTGGGCAGTTCCTTGAATTACATTATCAAATTTAGACATGGGATTAGGGTAGCTATGACCCTCTTAAATAGACTATTTAGTTTTACAAGTGGAATGGTTCCCTTTTCTATAAATTTTATTAACTTTATATAAGCTAGTTATCCTAGGGGAAGTTAGAAATGCCAATTTTAAAACATAAATTTTCTATCTTGATCAAAGGCCAGCTAATGGTAATTTTTATATGATGTTATATCTATTAGATACAATCATGGGCAAATTTCATTGGACACATGGGAGCTATGGCAACCCTCAACAAAAATATTAATATTTCATTTTAATATATAGATTCAAGAATGAAATTCAAAGAATATGTGAGGAAATACATCCTCTAGAATATCAATCAATCCATGGCACCCAAATGCCGAGGTTGGCTAAAAACATAACAAGAAGCATTGGTAAAATTAGGGATTATTAGTATTACCCTAGCTATACAATTATCTGAATTGAAGGGACAAGGATAGCTCCTCTATTTCTACCACACCATGTCCTAAATGAAATTATAGAACAAGAGGTGGATTTTTAGCTCTATAAAAACATTGATGAAGAACTTGGCATTAAGAATTAGACATATTATTATAAAACTCCACTAAGTATTGTGGTGAGGCCTCATTTCCACCAGGTTGGGAGAGTCGGATCCCACTACAATCTAAAGGTGGTCTAATTTAGGAAATAGGACCTCAAGAAGATAATCATAACATATCTCAAGCACCTCAAGCAAAAGAAGAAGGTGAACATTCCATTTAGTCACTAGGAATATGATCATGATGTTGTTTTTCTAAATACATTAGATGATACTAAGGTGTGGATAAGGATTAAAGATAAACACATGTCTAATGATATTTTTTAAGGATCTTCAGTATGATCCTAAGAATATTGAAAAACAAGATAAGGATATGTAAGAACAATAATAGAGAACATGGATATATCATTGGCCTCTAACATAAACATAGGATTTAGATGGGCAAGACCAACCTCCATCTCCTACAAGAGAATAGATAGACTTACAAGAGGGAGAGTCTAGTAGATAGTTTTAGTCTAATCCCTAAATAAAGAGGGAAATTATAAGAGGTATTCCCTATCCTCAACTTCCCTCTACATATTTAGATATTACTCTATAGTTTTGGGGATAACTACTACAAAGGATAAAACTACACCTCTTCAAGATCGATAGAAGAACACATTATTGGTGACACCTTTGCCACCACTTAAAATTGTTACCTAGGTTAGTCTCCTTGAGTTTATACAATCTTTTTTCATGTCTATTTTAACTTATCTTTCTTCTCTTCAGGCACCTATAATAATTCCACCTCCATCTACTACCAATTTTGAGGAGACATATTCTCAAGCACTCTCAACCATACCAATCCCTACTCTATTCACCCTTCCTTTCATCATGATTATCCATCCAATAATTCCTTCACCACCACCTATAGGGAATTTTTCCACCACTTTAGCTCCTTCAATAATTTCACCATCTCCCACACCTTCCACTCCCCCTATGGTCACTTATCATAGGAATTCTAATTTTCATTCTTCCTCCTCTAAGGAAAAACAAATAAAATAAAGGCCATGTTTTTGTCTCCCCACCATAGAGGAATCCCTTAATGAGGAGGGAGAAAAAGAAGAAGATTATACACTAGTCATATCTATAATTTAATATTCAATTGATGATGGTGAGGAATACATATAAATAATGGAGGGGTCATGACCTATAATAAGTGAAGAGGCAACCCTAGATGATGAGAAAGTGGAGCCAAAAAATGATAAATATATGAACTTATAAGGAATAAAATAAGAAGAAACTTTTATTGGCACTTTGAAATAGAAAATCCTCACAGAAGAACAAAGACAAAATATAAATGAGTTAGTCTCTTCTCTAGTTTCATCTATTTTTAGTATATATATTCCAGCTAGAGATTTGCCTCCAATTATTCCAAATATTATTTTATCTATTTTTATTTATTATCATATTATTTAAACCTTAAAGCAAATAAAATATCCAAGGAAAGGAGTTTTTTTTTAGATTAGGGTTATATTTTCTACTTATAACCCTAAAATTCCATCAGTGCTCAAGAAACATTCATCTCAACTAGATTTGTCTATGTCATAGTATTTACCTATATAATCAGCCACTATGACTATTGAGACAACTCCAAGCTTAACCAAGTATGTGGTTGAAGTCACTCCATTGAGAGATCCTTCACCATGAGAGAGAATTATCTATCCATCTCTTTATTTTCCAATACAAATAAGTGCATCATTGGCACCACCATAATAACACCCCCTCCAATGAATATTCCACCTTCCATATCTAAATACCTAAGCCCATAAAATTAATAAATAGGGGAACTTATTAGTCCCCAATGGGAAAAAGAGATACAAAATTTAGTGGAAGAGAGATATAACCTAGTTTTCATAGAGTTACAAATACTCTATACTTAGTTCTACAAAAAGAATGGAACCATACAAAAGGTGAGGAAGAGGAAAGTATTGAATTTGGATATAAGGTTAGAAATGGAATTTGAAAAAAGAGAAAATATGTTTCCCTTGGAAAATAAATATAAAAATGATCCAAAGGATATTATTAATGAATATGATGAAGATTTTTATGATTTTGTGGACTCAACTGGTGAAGCTATGAAAGAAATGTATAAAATAAAAGAGGAGGCACGATAAAGGCTACAGTTGAGATAGACTATGCATGTTACTCATGAGATAATTGATGATGTGAAGATTAAAACTACTAAGATATACACCATTTTATATAATATTAAGGTTTATAAATAAATAATCCAATAAAATAGAACAAATGTGACCAACCTTTGGCACCAAATGAAAAAGAAAGACAAAATATTGATTTTTTTGGTCTGGGGCTTGATGCATTAAAACCTTACTCCTATCAAATTAGCTAGAAAACATAATATAATTCACCTGTGTGCCTCTATAAATGTATCTTGTTCTCTATTCTCCTTTCTTGATGGTTTTTCCTTTATTTGAAAAAGAATCCTTTGAATCTACCTTCAAACACCTATGTTGTATTAGTACTATTCACTCTCAATCATAGATCACATTCACCCTCATAACTCATTCAAAACATTCATACACTTCTTCTCATATTATCCTCCATGTAAAATTACAACATGGTTTAGAAAAAGATTCAAGTTTTCAATGGCATTAAGAGGTTTCTTGACACCAACATTCTATTATTCCAATCCCATTTGACCCCCTTTTCAAACCATAAACTCTGTCAAGACACATCTAGTTCTTATCTCCTTCTTTACTGTGTCTCAAATTTTCTCTTATAGATTTTTAGGCTCTTTGGATTAGTACGGGTTCATAAAAATAGATATTTAGGGAAAAGAACCTTCTCTAGATACCCTTTATTCTCTTTCTTCTTCCTATGAAATTGTATGCCTTAATTCATTCATTAGACTACTTTTCTTCATCCTCTTTGTTCTCTACCTAGGTTTATTAGGCCTTTATTTACCCTAGAGACACATAGTCATGTAAAAATCATAATTTCACATATGGTATCAATATATAGACACTAAAATATATTCAAAAAAAATATTTTTATTCTATTCACAAAATTTTGAGACTTTCCCATGGTTCATTCTCTTCAAAACTCTCTTTGAAGGTAAAACCCTAATACAAAGTTGTAAGTTTTCTATGTAGTCTAAGAGGACTTATCTTGGTGTTTTAGATTTTATATAAAATTTAAAATAAATGTGAACATTGATCTAGACTTATTTCATCCCTATAAACCTATTCTAATCCACAAGATTCCTTTGTATAGCTTATGTTCATCTTTTCTACCTCACTTTGTATGGGATTGTGTGTTTACAACAATATAGTTTATATCTGAAGGAGATGTGAGGATGTCTTAAGTTTCCCAAAGGGTGTAAATAATTTTTAAGGTCTGAGACACCTCTATAAATACCTTATATCTAATCAACTCTCACAAACTATGACACTCTACGATGGTCTTTAACAATTTCTATGTTTGTCTATGATATAACCACAAGATTGTATATACTCAGCAGAGTCCTAATGAAGTTTTAGGTTTATCAAGACCTTATGATACTTGTGGAGAATTTAAAACACTCTTTAATAGCACCATTTTATTTTTACCATCACCAAATACTTCTTTTACATAAATCTACTTATTCCTATCAAGAATTCTTGGTTGACTATGTTAGATATCATGCCAATCTAAAGGACTGTATTGGTCAATTCAGAATATCCTTAGAAAATTACCTAAATAATAATGTATATGGGTTATTATGTGATTTTAAATCAATTTACTAATTTCAAATGACTGTATGACAACCCTAATTTAAATAAGATTCATTTCTCAAGATTCTATACTCAGCATTTAAGTAGACACAAGGTACATAATACAGACTTTGCTAAGGAAATCTTTACATATAACTTGTAAGTAACAAATAAAGGATTTCACCACCTTCACAAAAAAATGAATAAACTCTTAAAAAATTATAGAGAGTACAAATAAATCATCTCACCCTTGCCTTCATAATATCAATAAAACACATTCACATGCAATCATCTCATTTGCATATTCACCATACTGTATACATAGAGTTTACAAAAGTCTACAAAAAATATTTATTTCAAAAAAAATGTTGATTATTAATATTATTTTAGGTGTTCTATGCCATTACACCTTCTAATCAAACCCCATACCACCTCTCCCTTACATTTAATGATTCTTCTATCAAAATAATTACAACTTTCTTTTTGTAGTAAAAAAACTGATGTAACTACCTATTTAAACCACCTTAACCACCTACCAAGTATAAAAAAACCTAAACAACTCTTGAAGACTCCTAAGACACAAGGTTATTTTATCTTGACCATTTACCACATCAAAACACTTGAAAATAAATACAAATTTTAAAATATTTGGATTAACCTTTTAGGTGGGAAAATGCCTAAAGGTCCAAAATTCAAATTTGATGAAGTCTAATCAATTATTATGGTCTCCTATAGACTCAGAATGAATGTAAAAACTTGAAAAAAGATTATAGACATGTAAATTATACCAACATATACATTAGGTAGTGATGTTCCTGCATCATACTACTAAGGAGAAAATAAAAACTTTTCCTAAAAGTAATAAATGATCTAGCAATCATGTTATTTGTAGCATCTTACTTCCAAGGTCACATCAACTTTGATCCCAAGGCCTCTTTGAAACATAGAGGAATTTGTGATGCTTTTTCATGATGGCTCCTCCTTTGTTGTTCTTCTACTTTTTCTTTTTCTTATTTTTCTTCTTGCTTACTTCTTTAATATGTTTATGGAATGCTGCTACTCTTTCCTCCAATAACCTGAACGTGAAGAAAACATGTCAATCAAAATCATCTCCTACTTGATTTCTTATAATTCTCCTTATTTATTGCTTGCCAAATCTTCTCCCTCTTATCTCAAAATTCTCTCCAATGTCAACTCAATTATTATGATGCTCTCTTGGTCTCCTATGAGACTCAAATTATCTATCTCTTCCATGATATGCTACCATATCTCTTCTTCTTCTACTGTGTACTCATCCTCATCACCTTTGTTTTCCATTTCTGTCAAACAAAAAACCTTAACCTGCTACCATGAAAACCCTTCAAGCACTTTAACTTGTGCTTCCTCATTATATCCTCTTGCTACCACCTCATCTATCTCTTCATTCATGTCCAACACTTCATTTATTGCTACCATACCTTCTTTTCCTTCAACTATCATATTCATTAGTTTCACAATACTCTCATATAAATCATCCTCAACAACATCTATGTCAACATACTCATAAAAAATGACATTTAAATAAATGCCTTATTATTTTAGGCTCTCTTGCACTCTTTCTTGGATATAATATTCCTCCTTCTTGCCTATCGTGAGGCATATAAATATTGCAACTTCATTCTTTTCTTGTTCATCCTCTAATGGATCTCCCTCTTTAAGATAACATATGATTGTTTCTCCACATTCAGTTGTCCAATTAGCTTGTTCATCCATTTTAACATGTTTCTCATGATTACACTCTTCATGAAACTTGTCACCTATATATACACATGTCAAAAACTCAGTAGTCATAATCATGTCAAGTTTCCTTGCCCCTTAATTTATCTATCTTGGTTTCCTTGTTACTTCTTTATCACTTTTCTTCTTATCTTTTCCATCAATTGTTTGATAGGCTATTTGATTGGCTTCTTCCTCATGAGCCATCCAAGATATGTGTCCATAATGTTTCTCAACTACTCTATCTTGGTTAGCATCTCATCCATTTATTACCTCATCTCTACCATCTCTTTTTCCATCTAAATCTTCTTCTTGGTGTCTTCATGCACCTTCTCTTTATGGTGGCTCTTCTCAACCTTGACCTTTTTCCTTTTCTCTTTTTCTTTCCTCATCTCAACTAAGATGCCTATCAATTCTTTGGCATCATCTAGACCTATTCCTCTTTTTGACAAGCCTTCTCTTACTTTCCACATCATGACCTCTCTCTCTCTCTCTTCTCTCTCTCTCTCTCTCTCTCTCTCTCTCTCTCTCTCTCTCTCTCTCTCTCTCTCTCTCTCTCTCTCTCTCTCTCTCTCTCTCTCTCTCTCTCTCTCTCTCTCTCTCACTCACTCTCTCTCACTTGGACTTCTTTATCTTGTCCTACCTATAGGGCTCTCTTCAAACTCACATATGAGTTTCTTTCTCCTTAGAGTTCTCATTATATCTTTTTATTCTTTAAGGCTTCTTGGCTAAGGGCTTTGACACCTCTATTTTCTTTAACTTTCTCAACTATTTCTACCTATCACATACTTGCAACCTCTTCACCTTATCCCTACATTCTCATTAGTCACTTCATACAACATTCATCATGTGTTCAAAAAAATATTCTTTTATATGAAATCAACAATCTCAAAACTTTAAATAATACCTTGCCTTATAACACTCCTGTTATGATACCAAATGATGCAGAGAAACCTTACTCCTATCAAATTAGTTAGAAAACACAACATAAATCACTTTTGTGCCTCTATTAATGTCTCCTTTGCTCTGTTATCTCTTCTTGATGGTTTGTCCTTTGTTTTTCAAAGAATCATTTGGATCTATCTTCAAACACTTAATCCCTATTAGTGTTGTTCACTCTCAATCATGGATCAAATTCACCCTCATAACGCATTCAAAACATTCATGCACTTCTTCTCATATTATTCTTCATGTAACATTAAATTATGGTTTAGAAGAAGATTCAAGTTTTTAATGGCCTTAGGAGGTTTCGTAAAAATAATATACTATTATTCCCTTCACATTTGACCCCCAACCCAAACGATAAACTTTTTCAAGACACATATAGTTCTTATCTCCTTACAATGTCTCAGATTTTCTCTTGTAACCTTTTTTAGGATCTTTAGGTTAGTATGGGTCTGTAAAAATAGATATTTAGGAATAAAATCCTTATCTAGATATTATTTATTCTCTTTATTCTTCTTATGAAATTTTATGTCTTAGTTCATTCATTAGACTACTTTTCTTCATCCTCTTTGTTCTCTACCTAGGTCTATTAGGCCTCTATTTACCCTAGAGACACATAGTCATGTCAAAATAATACTTGCACACATAATATCAATATAAAAACACTCAAATATATTTAAAAACATTATGTTGACATTATTCACAAAATTTTAAGACTTTCCCATGGTTCATTCTCTTGAAAACTCTCTTTGAAGGTAAAACCCTAATATAGGGTTATATGTTTTCTATATAGCCCAAGAGGACTTCTCTTGGGGGTTTATATTTTATATAAACTATCAACTAAATATGAACATTGATTTAGAATTATTTCATCCCTATACACCTATTCTAATCCACAAGATCCCTTTGTATATCTTTTGTTCATCTTTTTTAATTCACTTTATATGGGACTATGTTTATAATAGTATAGTTTATATCTGAAGGAGATGTGAGGATGTCTTAAGTTTCCCAAAGGGTGTCAATACTTTTTAAAGGTTGAGAAACCTTTGTAAATAACTTATATCCAATCAAATCTCACAAACTATAGCACTTATATGGTGGTCTTTAATAATTTATAGGCTTGTCTATGATACAACTATAAGACTATATATACTCAACAGAGTCCTAATGAAGTTTTAGGTTTCTCAAGACCTTATGATAATTATGGAGGATTCAAAAAAAAATTTAACAACACTATTTGATTTCTTACATCACCAAATATTTGTTTTCCATAACTCTACTTATTCCTATGAAGAATTCTTGGTTGACTGTGTTAGATATCATGCCAATCTATAGGATTGTATTGCTCAATTTAGAATATCCTTAGAAAATTACATAATTACTAATTTATATGGGTGATTATGGGATTTTTAAATCAATTTACCCATTTCACATGATTGGATGACAACCTTGGTTAAAATAATATTCATTTCTCAAGATTCTATACTTAGCATTTAAGTAGACACAGGGTATATTATACAGATTTTGCTAAGGGAATATTTACATAGAAATTATAAATAAAAAATAAATAATTTCACCACCTTCAAAAAAACATGAATAATTAGTTCATAAATTATATATAACACAAATAAACCATATCACCCTTGCTTTTATAATATCATCAAAACACATTCACATGAAGTTATCTCATTTGGATATTCTCCATACTATATACACAGAGTGTACAAATGTCTATAACAGATCCTTATTTAAAAAAAATGTTGATTATTCATATTATTTTAGGTTTTATTTTCCATTAAAACTTAAAATAAAACCCCATACCACCTCTCCATTATATTTAATGTTTCTTCTTTCAAAACAATTACAACTTCCTATTTATAGTTAAAGACTGATGTAACTATCTATTTACTCCTTTTTATATGTTGAGAGGGGAGTATTCAAACAAAATTAACCACCTAAAAAGTATAAAAAAAACCTTAAAAATTCCTTAAGACTCCTAAGACACAATGCTATATTATCTTGACCATTTACCACATCAAAACACTTGAAAACCAATACAAATTTTCAAATATTTGAATTAAACCTTTAGGCAAGAAAATACCTAAAGGTCCAAAATTCAAATTTGATGAAGTTTAATCAACTAGTATGGACTACATAGACTCAAAATGACTATAAAATCTTTCCAAAATACTATATACATGTATATTAGACTAATATGTACATTGGGTAGTGATGCTCCAGAACTAGTGCCTTCAACCAATTGAACTTAATAGACAACATGAATGAATCATGGTACCTCAAATATGTAATTATAAAAAGGGATGTTTCTCTAAATTGGGATAACCAAATGAAGACCCTATTAGGACATTATATAAATCATGAAAGTGAGCCTTGGAAATTTTGACATACATGAGGATCACTATTATGATTACCACTACAAGTGAATTAGTCAATAAGATAATTTTTGATAACCTCATCCAAGTAGCTACAAAAAAAATTCAAGGAGGAAGCTAAAGGTATAATATACAATAATAATGATGAAATTTAATTAGTAAATTTTTCTAAAGATATGGTGACAAAAGCTAAAACTTTGTTGTCACTTTGAGTTGCACCCTGTGAGGAGGTATTTCAGGTCTCCTCACTCAATTGACATAATGGGAACTCTTTAAGGCTATGAGTGGCCTATAAATAAAGAGAACCTCTATATAGGGTTGGATTCCTTGATGTTACACCTAAGAATAACACTAAACCTAGTCAAATTTTAAGGAAAATGGAAAGAAAAAGCTAAAAACAATGGAAAAAAGGGATGATGCACCAAGTGTTTTAATCTTATCCACTCATTTGAAAGTGCAAAATGAACCATGGGAATGAGTTATACATACACAAATCCTGATTTGTTACTATTAAATAATTAATTTGTAAAGAGGTTAAGGATTACAAGTAATATAAGGAGGGATAGTTGTCTTCCACTTATAATCAATATAAGAAACTAGTATAACACTAACTACAACCTATAAGAGTAACACAAACTGCATATAGGTAAAAATAATGAAACAACAAATCAAGGGGAATCAAATCACCGCATGACTAGATTAATCATTCATGAGTTTACAATAAACATAGTAGTATAAGAAGGAATTTTTTTGTATTAATTCAATGGCTTACAAATGGAGTAGGGCTTCATCATACTCATGTGGAGGATTATTAAAACTTTACATATAAGATTATATATAAGAGAAGATAAGGGAGAGAGATAATGTGGATGTGTAGGAAGCTCATGATGGATTTCATATAATCATGGGATATGTTACAACTCTAATGGAAGTTAAAAAAATAGACATATGATTCTTTCTTCAACATGTGTTGGCCTTTTTTTATGATGTGTCATAAAAGGTGGCATAAGAGTTTATTGGTATTCTATGAATCATCTTGTTTTCTTGAAACTAACCTCCTTTCTTGATTGAGAAGTTAAAAATACATCCTTACATATATCTAATTTTGATCCATTTTCCACCTTAACCATGTTTGAGTATCTCCAAACTAATGTTATAGGGTTGTGTTTGTGTTGAAATACTTAGGCTTGGGCTCTGATTAATGCACTATTCCAATTACAATATTGACCTATTTTTAATCTTGTATTTATCCAATTTAAAACTAACATCATTAAAAAGAGGGAAAAATCATATTTCCAACACAATAAGTGGCATAGAAAATGAAGTTGTAAATCAAAATATATGGTTAAAACACCAACATGTAATTATGTGTAGCTGCATCAACACCTTTAGAACATGGAAAAATAAAAAACCATAGATCAAGACATGAACAAAACCAATCATATCTTATATTTACATAAATATACTAAAAATAGTCAAAAGTGTATTTTTATTTTTTTAAATGATCAAATAAATCCCTGTACACATCCCTTTGAGTGTTTTTTGGTTGAAAGTTAGTTGTGTGAGAAACCTTCCCATAAGGGTCACTTTGCACCATTATATCTTTTCATTGGGAACTCCAAAAGCTCAAAAAAAATGTATTACCTTATCATGTTGCCAAGGTACTACCATAAAAAAATTTAATTTTTAACTTCATTTTGTCTTGTAAAATTGGGTGGAAAAAGTGCTCACTATGCCTATTTAGCAAATGGAAGATGTAGAAAATGACCAAGTAAAAAAAATGTAGAATCTAATTTTGATGGTTGCATATTTCAAACATGATATTAAATATATACACAATATCATTCACATTGTCATCTAATGAAATTTAGATATCATTATGATTAATTTGAATAATTTTTTACTTCCTTTACTCTTATAAAAATGATCTTGAAATGTGCGCACTGCCCAGATCAAAAAACTAGAAACATAGAAAATTGACTAAGTAAAAATTAACTCAGAATTTTTTTTAACCCTCCATGTTTCACACGTGGGAGTAAAAGTTTTGCAATTTTATTGACCTTAAAATTATTCCCATATTTTACTATTCTCATGAATTTTTTTAAGGTGATTGGAATTTATTTGGTCCTATGAATGTGGGTTTGAAAATTTTATACTAGGTAGATTTGATTGCTGTAAAGATAGAAATTTATGCACTGTGAAGTTTTCATGACTACACATCATTACAGTGAAGAATAATTTTCTATGACCTTCTTCATCATTTAATTCCCCTTACATTTGGTTACCACCATACAATATTTCAATATAAAAACAAATGTGATTTAGCCCTATGATATTAGGTCTAGAAAGTGTGCATTGGGTAGAACTGACAATTCGAAGATGAAAAAAATGCCTAAGTAAAAAGTAGCTTAAAAGCTAATTTTTCACTTCTATAAATTTCATACTTTGGGAGTTAATTTTATGGTATTTTCATGACATTTTCACTCTTCTCACATATGACTATCATCATAAAACTTTTGGAGATAAATTAACATAATTTGACTATGCAAAACTGCTCTTAAAAAGTGTTACATAGGCTAATTTAGTACAGAGAGCTATGCTTCTTCCATAGGAGATCAATATGACTTGAAGATTCAAAATTTTGGTGATTTATAGGGATAGTTTACCTATTAAACATCTAGCCTGGTATCCCTAGAGGTCCATTGGGATATGGAGTCACTTATCACTTAGTAATAAACATGATTTAGACCCTAGAAATGACTATAAGCCCTAAAAACAAATTAATATAGTTGAAGATACCTTTCAAACACATACAAATAATCAAGACACACACACAATACCAAGAAGCATTTAGGGAAAATAAAGTAGTAAACAACTAAGAAACATGTGCTAGAGACACTTTGATAAAGCAAAAGACTAACCTACTAAATACAAGGCTCAAAATACCTCCATTATACCTAAATCAAAACAAAAACATCATAGTTATCCTCCATGTGTTTGATAGAGATGAGGAACAACCTATTAGTTTGGTGTCATTCTTTTTGGATCAACACTTTTTATGATTTTCAACCTCCTTAGTTTGTCTTTAGGTGGATCAATTGAAGCAAATATATCTATTACAAACAAAAAATACTCTTGTGTCTCAATATTCACCTCATGTTTTTATTCTATATTTAAAGTTCCTTTAAAAGTGATCATATTCTTATTCATAGGGATGGATTCAACCTCAAATTCTAATGGCTCACTTAGATACTATTCTTGGTCTTCCATGATATCTTAAGGGATGTCATTTTTATTTTCAATGGGTATAAGCTTCTCAAACTCTTCAAAGAGCTCCAAATACTACCCTAAAGATTCATCAAGGTCTTCTTGAGATATGTTTTCATCATCATCTTCTTTAGCATGTTCTCCAATCTTGGCAAACACCCTATCAGTGACTTCACTAAGAGGTGTTGGGATGTAAATATTATCAATATCTTGAAGGAGATCAAGGTATTTTTACTACTCTTTATTGGGGTCTCCTTCATTTCCACTTGGAGGGAGGAAAACTTTAGTAACATTTTATCCTTATCTTTAGGGATTGCATACTTATCAATGACTTCAAACTCTTTAATAGAGTCATAGTATATCTACAAATTTGCTTCATCAAGGTCTACCTTTTGATTACTACAAACCATTACTAGTTCATTCAATCCTTCACCTTATTACCTTTGGGGAATGTCATCTTCATCAAGGTTTGATACAAACTCAACACCTAAAATATGATGCATCATCAACTCCTTTATCAAGATCAAGTCCATGCTAATTAGGAATATTATCTTCTTATTTTGTCTCTATTATGATCTGATGGTATAATGAGGACTAGTGATGATGATTTACTCATCATATTGACTTGAAACACTCTCTTCTTCCCCCAGAAGATCTTCACTTGACTTGATTTAGTAGCAAGGCTTCATCATACTTATGTAGAGGATGATATCAAATTTACCTAGAAGATTATATATAGGAGAAGATAAGGGAGATAGATAATGTGGGTGTTTATAAAGCTCATGATGGATCTCATCTAATCATGGGATCTATCACAACTCCAATGGAAGGTAAAAAAATAGTCGCATGATTCTTTTTTTAACATTTGTTGGCCTTGTTTGATGATGCTTCATGAAAGTTGGTGTAGGAATATTTTGGTCTTCTATAACTCATTTTTTTCCCTTGAAACTAACCTCCTTTATTGATTGAGGAGTTACAAATACATTCTTACATCTATCTACTTTTGATCCTTTTTCCACCTTACTCATGTTTGAGGATCTCCAAATTGATGTTATAGGGTTATGTTTGTGTTGAAATCCATAATCTTAGGCTTGGATCAATTCACTATTCCAATTAAAATATTGACCTATTTTTAATCCTACATTTTTATAATTTAAAATTAACACCATTGACAAGATCGAGAAATCAGATTTCCAACACAATAAGTGGCATTGAAAATAGAGCCATGGATCAAAAGATATGGATAAAAAACCAATATGGGGTTGTTTGCAACTACATCAGCATCTTTAGAACATGTAAGAATATAAAATCATAGACAAATACATGATAAAAACCCATCATATCTTATATTTCCAAAAATATCTTGAAAATATGCTCAAAAGGGTGTTTTTTTTAAAAAGATCAAATTAATCCTTACGCACTGCCTTCTGAGTGTTTTTTAAATGGTATCCGATTACCATTATGGACTCTTATGGGGGTATAAAAAACTTATATGATGTTGATGCTTAGTCAATAACCTAAATAAATCAAGGTAGTGAGATATAAAGTCTATAATGTCATATTTTAAATTGACCTAGTGATACAACTACGTCAACTATGTATGCATCTTCTCCACTCTTAGGTGTGCCAGATAAGGAGCTCAATGACACCATAATAACAAAAAATTATACAGCTCCCCTAAATCAATAAAACAACTTATCCCTTTATGATTTAAAATACCATCTTCCTCAAGATTAAATCCCTCATACTTTTCCTTGAAGGCCTTTTATGAGTCTAACATATGTCATAACTTCTGGTACACACTATCCACAATAAATTACTCAATAATTTGGATTAAAAAAATAATGTGTATCCTCATCACTACTAAATCATGGAATATCCCACTCAAATAATTTTTAACCACATTATACTTACCCTTAATGTAAAATATCTGATATTTTTCGTCATGCAAAATTTTTATCCAACACTGTTGAAGGGCATTAAGGTTAGGTTGATTGAAAATGTGTTGTAGGCTCAAGTGATATATCCTCAGTACAAAGTGGTGACTAATAATAAAGTGTTACCATCTCAAAAAATCATGCACTATATGTTTATACTAAATATATTAAGTCAGGTATCTTATCTCATAGTCCTTGAGTTTTATGGACACATATGCAATCACCCTACCTCC
Source organism: Torreya grandis (assembly GCA_037957365.1). NCBI lineage: Eukaryota > Viridiplantae > Streptophyta > Pinopsida > Cupressales > Taxaceae > Torreya > Torreya grandis. The sequence goes on along the minus strand of JARHVA010002100.1, from coordinate 1,949,083 downwards.
ATGCATGAGGATGGATCCTAACCCTAAATGAACTACTTCTATATATATGATTAAAATTCCTAAAAGGACCAAGTACTACTAATATGAGTGAATTAGTGAGACACTCCAATAATTATAATAAATACTCACACTCCTCTATCCATTTAAAATTCTACCCTTTCCTTTGAAGGTATGTGATTGGGTTTGTAATGCAAAAAATATATTAATAAAATTATGATAGTAACTTTACAAACCCATGAAGCTATGAACCTTTGTGAAACTTATGGGTGTTGGCCACTCCATGATAGCACATATATTATATTGGTATACTAATATATGCCTTCGATAGAAATAATGTGTATGATATTGCACATTTGACTATGTAAACACACACTTCCCCAAGTTATCATATAAATGGTTCTCTCAAAAAACTTGAAGAACTTATCATAGGTGATCTTCATGTTCCTACTCATTTTTTGAGTAGATTAGGATGTCATGAAGGAATATCAACATTAAATGGTCTATAAAGGTATGGAAAACCTTGTTCATTATTATCACAAACACTATTTGGTAATTATTCAACCCAAATAGAACCACTACAAACTCATAATGTATATATCACATAAAAAACACATCTAAATTTATACCTCTATAATCTAAAGATTATGATACAAAAACTTTAGATCTATCTTGGAGAACAATATATCTCCCCGTATTCAATAAAATAAGTCATCAATCCTAGGTAGTGGGTAAAAATTTATAATCAATACTTTTTTTAGTTGATGATAGTCCATACAAATTCAAAAGGACCCATTATTATTATTCACAAAGATAAAAGGTGTTCATTAATGGGAAAATATTGGGAAAAACTAAACCCTTCTCCAATAGTTCTCATAATTATAAATTTAGTCCACAAAGTTTAGGAGTATTCATCTAACATTGTGCTTTAGATACAACCTTAGTACCAAGTACAAGATCAATCCTAAAATTGATCTCTTGAGGTGGGGGCATATCTAACAACTCACTCAAAAACATATCAACAAACTCCCTAGGGATGGGGTGATCATATAGTGAATCTTCCTCTAACCTATTACTAATGGTGATAGAAAATATCTGGAATACTTTCCAAATACTTTGATTGAGTTTGATCATGGAAAAAATGAAAAGGGATATGTGTCTCTTGATCCCTAAGATAATCATACTAGTTTTTTTAGCATATTGAATAACCTTCCTATGATAGTCCACCTTGGCTATATGAGCATTGATCTAATGCATTAAAAAAATAACTCTATAAATCCCCAAGGGTTTAATGTGTAATTCAAAAATCATGGGTAAGTCACCCAAATATATAATGCAATATCTTACCTTTGAACTAACAGACATCTTGACATTAGTGGCCAGATCAAAATCCCAAGTCTCATGTTGCTTAGAAGCCACAAACCTACAATGATCCATGATAGAAGGGGATATAAAGGATTATGAGTCTTTATAATTAAATAATAGTATATCAGATAATTTTAAATCATATTTATTGTCTCAATGACTATTACTTAATGCTCTGAATTTGTGGTTATCCACCACTACATATATCATGTGGCCCTAAACCACATCACCCATTGTTTGCTCAAACATTAGATCCTTATACCTTTCAAAAGCTAATAATATCTATGGAAAATAGATTACATGTATTTATGGTGATATAAATGTATAACATAAACCATTAACCTGATCTCACCTTAGTGGGGCCCTAATATCCCTTTACCCAATTATAGATACAAAACCTTGAAGGTCATGCCTACATAGACTATTAAGTTTATAAGGGTTTAATTTACTGTCTTATAGATTTTTTATCCCTATCTCAATATTGTATCCTTGATATTTCTAAAATATATAAATATTTTATAATGTGATTAGAATAATTAATCTATTATTTCTAATGAGAGAGTCCTATAGTTGACTATGTGAGTCTCCAATCTCCCCTAGTTAAAGTCTATGCACCATGAGATCTAGCATCATGTTAGGAATGTAACTTATTATAGAATATTTCAAAGATACTTAGGACATATTCAATTCTCCTCTACAATGTAATATTTATACATTGTGACCAGTTTGGATTGTGGGAAGAATATGCATACTTCACCACCTAGAATGAAACATTTTCATGTACTAAAACAAGTTTAAGAAATTACATTGAAATTGTGTCACTATACCGATTATATACCTAAGCTCCTATAGATAATCAAACTTCTCATATATATATATATATATATATATATATATATATATATATATATGATAAAATTAGTCTTCTCTAAAAAATATCTCTTAATTAGTGGTGGCTAGGTTCAATTGGAACTTCCTCTCCTTGGCCTCCCACCCAATCTTCCATGTGCCTCTCAAAAGGTGCATAACCAAATGATATTTTCTATTGGAATTAAAATCATATAGGGTAATGTATTTATGAACACTATCTAGTTATGCCTTAGAGTCATAAACCTCATGAAATATATCAATATTAGGTAGTTGGAGTCAAATACAGTCCTTTACTAGATCTTCTAGTGTGAATTTATGGGGGTGGTCTTAATCTCAACTCTCTCGACACTCATTTCTATGCTGCTAATATGCTCTACCTCATTATGTGTAATGTAATATTATAAATATGATGTCATAAATATGTTTTTAGTAAATTAAACCAAAACAATCAATGATAACTATCATTCTAAGCCTAAGTACTAGGGTGAACAAGTAACAAACAAAAGAAAGGCAATGAGATCATAAAATCAAACACTTTTACCTTCCTTGATGATTTAAATTTATTGTTGGCATGAGAGTGGATTTAGTTTAGTATGGTCAACAAATGGTCTTTGACAATGTCAATGCTTTGTGGGAAGCACCTCCTCTTGTGCCCTCGAAATTTGGCTCTTGGCTTGTGTTGGTAATGATGCTTTCTAGAAATAATGTGGAATTATTTGTTTGCACATAAAAGGTTAGTTAAGAATGGTCATGACACTTGTATTTATATGTTTTCAACTAAAAATAAACTAGGTTTGGTTAGGTTAGGGTTAGTGTTTGGAATACAAATACAATTAATGATGGCTTTAATTACACATTTATGGATGCAAGTTAAACATTTCTAATTTTTATGGAAATTATGTTGATATTTTATAATTATTGACTTTGAAGATGATGACATCATCATGAACTCATATTTTTTGAAAATTAATTTATATAAATTACATATTCATTCATTAATTACATATTCAATTAATTATGCTTAGTTTTTTGGTCATTTAAAAAAAATCAAATTAAGTGCTCCACTTAATTGGTCAAAAGCATCAATTTCCTTGGTCGTAACCTGATTAGGGATGAATCTTTGAGAGGTTGTCATTGCATATAAGGTAATACCATAAACAAGGAATTTTTGACATAATTATAGGCAATTACATCTAATGTGTAAGAAATTGGTTTGAAGTCCATTTAGACACGAAAGTAGTAAAAAATGAGTGTTTAAATTTTTCCTTTGTTTTAGTAGGCATTACAACATACGCACAATAACATATTATCAAAGAATAAAAAAGTCATTATGTTGAAAATGTTAATGTTTTTAAAAAAGACTTGTTGGAAAACATAGGTTATTATGAGTTGACAGTCATAAGATGATGCCCCCAAGGGCAGATGATGAGCCCTAGATGCCCCATTAAGGGAGGTGGAAGAAAATAGTGTCATCAAATGGGACCTCAAAAATAGGAAAATGACACAGTCTAATGGTCTAAATAAGGATTTTGCATATGGTAAGGTTATAATCATTGGCATAGTGAGTTTTCCCTAATAATATATTTTAGCATGATGGGTTGATTTTACCCCTATAGGGTAGTTATGATCAATAATCAGTTTAAACAATTTGCCTAGATATGGTAAATTGGTAAAGGGAGCTCATGAAATGAATCTAGAACATGGATTAATGATGAGTTTATTAGTGTAGGTTTTTATTTTTCCCTATTATTTAATTAGGGAAATTATATTTGTGCATACATGGATTTTTCCTACATTCATGCGATATGTTAGCTTATGTGGAGATGTGTGTCATAGATGTGTCATAGGTGTCATAAGAATGTCATAAGCAACTCCTTTGACCAGCTATTCCAGGTATGGGAGTTACTTATCTATTCTTAGCACCTTATCACCACCTTTCATGGAGGAGTTACAATCTATTCTTGGGGTGCTTTGACCACCTTTTGTGGAGGAGTTACTTACGTGCTCTCCTATATGTATTCTTCACTTTTGGCCATCTTAAGTTAATCAAATATTGGATTTTATCCTATTTATCTTGTGCAACTTATTTCCTTGTATAATTTCAAATTGCTTTAGCATCTATGTGATGTGCACTAGCTTCATCTCGTGTGATCATGTCTCCATTGCATTCGTATTATCTAGATTTTGGCAACAACTCCGATATGGTATTAGAGCCACCCCAGTAATCGTGTCTGGTTATGCTATTAGTTTATTCTAAAATTCTTACTTTGATTTATTAGTAGTTTTTTTGTTTAACTCAGTTGCATTTGAGAGTTTTGGTAGAGTTTTTTGAAAACTCATGCAAATCCATATGGAAATCTATTAAAAAAAATTACTTCTATTGAGTTTCATTCAGATCTACGCTTTAGATATCTGCATTGAAATTTGCTGAGACATCTTGTATAGATTTGTTATGGCATTGTGAACTCTAGCAAGGCAATTTGTGGAAAAATCAATGCTTGGCATCACTTTCTAACATAATGCATTGAGTTTTGCTGCTCTTTTTTTATTTTCAATCTATAGAATATAAAGGAGTGTTGGATTAATGTAGGCAGACTCAGGTTTGCTACATATTTTCTCCAATTGGAATTGTTGGGCATTGGATTCTGAGAGACCTAAGATCTGCCAGCTACACTTGGTGTTGGATCTACTCATTTGAGCAGCTTGGCATCCTTTTCCTGTACTTGGCATCTTTTTTCTTGCATTTGATTTGTCTCTTCTGTGTTAAACTTGCTACTGTGCATTGAGATCTATGAAGTCTACAAATTCAGTGACTTTGCTATTTTTTTACCCAACAAATTTAAAACTACTTTTCTTTGAAAATGGTGCACTTTTTCCTTGTTTGGCGTCTCATGTGGGCCCTTAAACACTTGACCATCCATTAAATTGTCTTTTACTTTATTTTTTCAGTTAAAATTGACTTGTTCAAAAAAAAATCAGTCAATTTGACTAAGTATTAAGTATTTTAAACAATTTGTAAGTTTTGATAATTTGGGGGTTTAAATTTAAACTTGTATCTTCGCCTATCGAAGATGAAGGGTGAGGCCTAGATTGGTAGGAGGCCAATTCCCTCTCAAAAATACCTCCTTTAGATTCCTCGCTCCATGTCAAGTCTAATGAGTGGTTGGAAGGCCACTTTATCTCTCAAAATAGGCATTTTTTTAATGTTTTAGTGTTTTTTTGCAAAAAACACTAGTTTATGAGAAATTGAATCTTTAATATCTTGCAAATGGTAGCTCAAATTTAGGTGCCATTTTTTGAAAAAGTGTTTGTATTTAAATTCTCCATAGTTTAGGCTTGTTATTTGTTAAAAATGCACTAGTTTATAAAGTGCCTAAAAATTTGGGTCTCTCAGGATACATTTTCGACTGAGTCTGACGTCCTGTTTGCTTAAAGTCTTGCATTGATTGCTCTAAGACACATTCTTGACTGAGCCCAATGTATTTTGAGTGTGCACTTGCATATTTTTTTGGGGGGGGGGCTCAACATTTTTTGGGTGTGTGATTGCTTTTCAACACTTGTAATCTTTGCTTTCATTCTCCTTTCTGCATAATTTCACAACTTACAATCAACACAAATTCACCTAAATTTAGCTTAAATGCATTATTTTCAACTTAAACCCTTAACACCCTTCAACTATCATGAATGGAAGGTTAAAATGTCAATCATTCTTAGAAGCAAAGGGTTATATAGGATCACCATGGGTATTAAAGTAGAACCCAGCACTGATGTTGAAAAGGTCAAGTGGTACAACCGTAGTGATGAAGCCTATAGATTACTAAGCTTGTTCATGTCTCCAAAACTTATTTTCCATTTAGAAACCTTGAAGAATCCCAAAGACATATGGGAAACCCTAGAAACCTTATTTGGGAAGCTTGATGAGATGAGAGGTCATGAGCTCGAAAACAAACTCATAAGTCTAAGTCTTAGCAACTTTGACACCCTACAAGACTTCTTCACTAAGTTTAAGGCCCTTAGATTGCAATTGAAAGAATGCAAGATAGAGAAGAAAGATGACCAACTCATCCTTTTTATTCTCACAAAATTAGGTCCAAGCTATTCAGTCTTTGTCTCCACTTTCCATGCCACAAAAAGTGCCCTTGGCACTACATGGAAAATGCATTCTTTGGATTCCTTCATTGTCGACTTGACTAGGGAACAAGATAAGCTAATTCAAATGGGCACAATGAAGTCTACTCAACCCCAAGATTTGATAGTTGGAAATGGTAAGGATAAGACTTCAACAAAGGAGAAGAAGAAAAAGAACAAGGACCAGGAAAAGAAGAAAGAAAACAACAATCTTGCCAAAAACAACACTGAGTCTTCCTCCACCAATGCTAAACCTAAGAAGAAGGTTAAGTGTGCCTATTGTAAAAATATAGGGCATGATGAACACAAATACATGAAGAAATAAATAGATCACCTAACTCATCTTTTAGAGAAGCATAACATAGGTGTTCCTTAGTCCATCAAGCAAAATTCATCTACCCAAGATTCTACTAAGGCAAAAGGCAAGGGTAAGGAGAAAGAAAAGGGAAAGGCCCTTATAGCTATAGTAGCTTCTACACCTTCATGGGTCATTGACTCGGGTGCTTCTCACCACATGGGCTCTTCCCTAGTTGAGTTTTCATCTTTAGAGCCTTGTAGCATGACTTCAATTAGTTTGGGTGATGACACATCAGTTTCTATTGTAGGGAGAGGGTCAGTTGAAATGGAAGGAGGAATATTCAATAATGTTCTAAGTGTTATTTTTCTTTCAACCAATCTTCTATCAGTGTGCCAAATCACTCACATTATTTGGGGCATGAGAGTTGAGTTTTCACCAGATTTAGTGGCTATCAAGTAGTTGCATAGTGATACTACAGTGGCAGTGGGTAGGGCAGATCACCAAGCAAGGTTATACACCTTCTCACATTTTACACCTGATTCTTCTCCAACAGCATTGCTGACTCATTTAGATGGAGTTAGCAAATTATGGCATGAGCGATTTGGCCACCTTAACTACTGCTACCTTGAGCAACTTTGCAAACATGACATGGTCATTGGCTTGCCTCGTGTCTAATTCTCAAAAGGACTTTGTGAGGGGTGCTCCCTTAGGAAACATACTGAAGCAAAATTTGACAAAGGCAAAGCTTAGAGGGCTTCAAAACCTTTGGAGTTAGTCCACAGTGATGTATTGGGACCCTTTCCCAAACCATCTTTCACAAGGGCCAAGTACATCCTCACTTTCATTGATGATTTCTCTAGGTACACTTGGATATATTTTCTCAAAAAAAAGTCTGAAGTGTTTGAAAATTTTCTAGACTTCAAGGATCTTGTTGAGAAATAGAGTGAGAAATCCATCAAGGTTCTTCAAACTAATAATGGAGGGGAGTATGTTAGCGACAGGTTTGAGCAATTTTACACCACAGAGGGGATTGATTTACAACACACAGTCACTTACAGTCCTTCACAGAATGGGGTTACAAAATGCAAAAATAGGTTCTTGAAAGAGATGGGTAGCTATATGATTCACTCCACATCCTTAGCACCACAGTACTGGGCCGAATCCATCAATTGTGCTTGCTACATTCAAAATAGGGTTCCTCACAAAGCTTTGAAAGGGATAACACCCTTTAAATCTTGGCATAAAAGGAAACTTGATGTTAAGCACCGTAGGGTTTTTAGATCCCCAGCCATGGCCCACATACTGAAGAAGAAATGCAAAGCTATGGAACATTAGTCCAAGCCTTGCATCTTTGTAGGATATCCAAATGGTGTTAAGGGGTATCACCTTCTAGATCTAGTCACTCATGAGTTGTTCATCAAGAGAAGTGTCCATTTTTAGGAGAGCCCTAGAGACTTAACACTTGGCACTTATTCTCCCTCATTAGATCTACTTCTTCATGATGATTCCTCATTAGATTCAGATCAGCCACAGTAGGTTCTTGAGCTAGAGACATCTTCTTCTTCTTTGAGTTCAGACAGCAAGGATAGTGATATAGAGTCATCCACCTCTAGTCAGTCAGAGGATGAGGAGTTAGCACATGACTCATCCACTTTTGGGCCACTTTGGGCCAGACAGACACTTGAGAGTGTTGGCACTTGGGTAGGAGATCCCACAGATGACATATGTACTAGGGGGATTTTTAGAGAGATCCACATGCCATCTTTGCTTCAATTTTAGATCCATAGACTTTTCAAGAGGCATTAGGGGTACCTAAGTGGGATAGTGCTATGGAGGAAGAATATTCTTCCTTAATCAAAAATCACACTTGGGATTTGACTTCACTTCCTAAGGGAAGAAAGATGGTTTGATGTAGGTGGATATATCAGACCAAGTTTGTAGCAGATGGGTCAATTGATAAGTACAAGGCATGATTGGTTACCAAGGGTTTCTCACAAGTGGTAGGCATTGACTACTCAGAGACCTTTGCACCCATTGCAAAGATGACTTCTATCCAACTCACCATAGCTATTGCCATAGCACATGGTTGGGATGTGCACCAGATAGATGTGAAGAGTGCCTTTCTTCATGGAGACCTAGAGGAGGAGATCTACATGGAGTAGCTGCCAAGATTTGTTCAAGATTCTTCCTTAGTATGCAGACTTAGGAAATCTAGCTATGGCCTCAAATAGGCCCCTTGGGCATGGTACGCCAAGATGGATTCCTTCCTTCTCATAGTGGGTTTCACTAGGTGCCATTTTGATCCTAATGTCTACCTTTTATGGTAGGATGATTCACTCCTAATTTTGGTTCTATATTTTGATGACCTTTTGATCACCAGGAGTTATTCATCAGCTATTGCAGTGGTGAAAGCATCTCTCTAAGATAGATTTTACACAACAGACTTGGGTTTATTGTACTACTTCCTTGGAATCGAGATCTCATAGTTAGATTCATGGATTTCTCTTAGACAACCTAAGTATGCTCTTGATTTATTGTCTCAATTTCACATGGCTAATTGCAAGCCATCTCTGACTCCTTCTCTATCAAGAGTTAAGCTTGAGGTTGACTGTTCTTCACCATTGGTTGATGCCACTCGGTATTGATAACTTGTTGGTAGTCTCATCTACTTGACTCACACCAAGCTTGACATACCATATACAGTGGGACTTGTCTCTAGATTTATGCAAGAACCTCATGAGCTACATTAGAAAGTAGCTAAGAGGATCTTGCTTACATATAGGGTTCACATAGATACGAGATTTATTATAGATATGGCATAAAGGTTGACTTGGTTGGATATATAGATTTAGACTGGGCTGGCGATTCACAGACTCATAATTCCACTTCTGGTTATAGTTTCTCTCTAGGTTTTGGTCCTATTAGTTGGTCTAGCAAGAAGAAAAATGCTATTGCTATATCATCCACAGAGGCAGAGTCCAGGGGAGCTATTAATGTAGCTACTATGGCTATTTGGCTTCAAGGGATACTTTCTTAGTTTGGCATTCCTATCAAACAACCCACCATCATTTATTGTGACAACTAGAGTACCATTTAGATTTGTAGGAATCTGGTTCAGCACCAGCAGACCAAGAACATAGAGATTCACATGCATTTCATTTGGGAGCTTATTCATAGTCAAGTCATTGACTTGATATTTTTACAGTCTTTGAAATAGGTTGCAGACATCTTCACCAAACCTTTCACTAAGAGCAAGTTCATTCATCTACGATCTCTTCTTGGGGTGCAATCCACATCTACAGTAGCATCATCTTCGGGGGGGCACTAGCCTCTTCATTTCTTTTATGTCTCTCTTGGAGGGGAATTTTTTCCTATGGTTTTTCTCTTTTTCTCTATCTTATGGGAGATTGCATTTATACATGGGTACCTCATTAGGCCTATTTTTTGGGACCCATTTTATATTTCCACATTGCCCACCTAAGCTATGCTTATGGGAGGGGGTATTAGTGTAGGTTTTTATTTTTCCCTATTATTTAATTAGGGAAATTATATTTGTGCATACGTGGAGTTTTCCTACATTCGTGGGATAGGCTAGCTTATGTGGAGATGTGTGTCATAGATGTGTCATAGGTGTCATAAGAATGTCATAAGTAACTTCTTTGACCAGCTATTCTGGGTATGGGAGTTACTTCTCTATTCTTAGCACCTTGTCACCACCTTTCATGGAGGAGTTACAGTCTATTCTTGGGGTGATTTGACCACCTTTTGTGGAGGAGTTACGTGCTCTCCTATATGTATTCTTCACTTTTGACCATCTTAAGTTAATCAAATACTGGATTTTCTCCTATTTGTCTTGTGTAATTTATCTCCTTGTATAATTTCAAATTGATTTAGCATCTATGTGATGTGCACTAGCTTCATCTCGTGTGATCATGTCTCCATTGCATTCACATTATCCAAATTCTGGCAACAACTCTGATAGAGTTAATAAAGGGTATGGTATGAATTTGGGCTACTTATTAGTATGGAGATGTACATCCTAGCTAGTAGGGATTGATAATTATTAGTGATTTAATTACTATGTGTTTGGGTGGTGTTTAGGTAGGTTTATTGGGAACAAGAGGAAATATTGATGGAACCATCAGATATATAATTTGTCCTAATATCTATTGTAAATTGTGACATTATGCATCATATATGTAAACAAACCATAGTAAAAATATGTGGCATATACATGGAAAAACTTAAATGTAAATATAATCAACTTAGGTAGAAGGCATATAAAACAAGCAAAAAATGCAATAAATAAACTAATATAAGGCAAATAAAACAAGAAAATAATCTAATACAAATGAAATAAACAAACATAATATACAAAATTAATAAACTAACTACTTATTGACACCATTTGTACATGTGTAAAAGAAGTGTTATACTTCGTAAAAGGTTGATCCTAGGATATAGTGAATAATGACATAGATATGACAACACATGAATGGGAAGGGGGAATATAAGAATAAGTGGTGGATGAGATGACTATGAATTCCCTAGGTAAATGGATACTACCTACATAGTCCCATGGACATAAGTTCCAACATATAATTTAGGCCAAATATAGTTCTCCTAAGAATTGGAAAGAGAAGATAAATTGATGACAAGTAAAAGAAATTGATTGTAGAGGAAAATAATAATGGGTTCATAAAATGATGAGATCATGAAATAAAAGGAGTGTTGCTTATGATTGTGAGAACATTGGGCATAAAAACTCATGAAACTATAAAATCATGGTTTAGGATAAAATTATATTTCAAGATAAAAGGTGAGTGTTCATAAATGATTTTTTTTTATAATTCATAGTGTTCAATACATCTAAGGCTTAGAATAAGAATAAGCTTGGAAAATAGTGAGATAGTGACTAAATTTCTCACAAAATAGTGAGAGTGTTGGGACACAAACCTATAATAAGGAATGATCCATGAAACTAATGAATGAAATCAATCATTGAGAATGTTTGAGATGAATTGAGATGCCCCATGTATCCAAACATTTCCTACATAGTCCATGCAGATCTCAAGCTAATGTAATTCTCCCATTAATTAAAGAGAACACAATCAAGAAATGGTAAAGGAAAATATAAATGGTCATGATGTGACCCATGTGAAAGCTTCAGTTGTAATAGATGACTAGGATATGCACATCCTGAGTAGCATCGATACAATCTGAAATGCCTAATGTTAGAGGCTTATTTAGGAGTTTTGTAGCACATTTCCATGTTTTTGGTTTTTTAAGGTATCTCAACTCAATTAAGGATTATGAGATATAGAATGGGTCAACTCAAAAAATGGTGAGATCACTTATTTAATTACTTGAAAAATAATGAGAGTGTGTCTTAGGTTGCTTACAAAATGATGAGAGTATGGCTTAGGTTACTCACAAAATGGTGAGAACATGGTTTAGGTTGCTCATAAATTTGTGAGAGAATAGCTTAGGTTACTCATAAAATGGTGAGTATGTGGCTTAAAGGTGTTCTATATGACCTTAGAAAACATTGAGTGATGCCTACATAGTCTGAATGGACCTCAAGCCACTATCATTTTCCCTATAATGAGGAATATGACTAAGTAATAACAAGTTTTTGAATAGGAAAAATGCACAAGACAATAGCATGTCAAGGTATAATGGTACATAATATAGAAAAAGTGAATGATGTAATTTCCAAGCCCACTATCCTAATGCTAGAAGAGATGACCACTTCAAAGAAGGCATTGGATAGTCTCCAAGTCTGAATTGCCTATTGACTCTACATTTGAACCCAACCACTTATGTTGTCTAAAGTAATAATGGATCAAAACCAAGGTAAAAATATGGATTAGATACTATAACCTATGGAAAATGGGAAATATATGACAAGAAAGGCATATGGGATGGTATAATATCAAAGGGATAGTCACAACATAAAGTAAATAATCCTCATAGATATTATCCTAGGTCACTCAAGTGAAAATGTGCTTGATATTGATTATGTTCATTGGTTCATCAAGGTCATCTCCTTCTGGTGTGGCCAACCTATATGCCCTAAAACCATAATTAGTGGTAATGATATAAGGGACTAACTAGTTACACTTAAACTTTCTCTTTTTTTTGCTTTTAGCACTCGTGTTTTTTTAGTTTTCTTTAAATACAAGATTACCAAGCTCAAATTATCAGAGTTAAATGCATCAGTTGTATTGACCACATAGTCATTTTTAGTATGCTTAAAGGCTATTCAAGGCTTCCATGTGTTTTTCATCTATTAAATCTAGCTTCTACAAGTGAGCTACTTTTTAATACTCATCATCAAGGATATACTTTAGTGCGATGCATAGAGAATACAACTTGACCTCGATAAAAAGAATGGCCTAAGTACCATAGACTAGGGAATAGGGAATTGATATTATGGGAGTGAGGAAATTAGTTTATTAAACCCAAAGGGCATGACAAATTTATAAGTTCTAGTCACAACCAACATCTTTGATAATCTTCTTGAGGATCTTGATAATGGTTTTGTTAGATGCCTCTATTTGGTCATTGCCTTATAGGTAATATGGAGTGGAAACATTTTGGGTAGTATTATATTAATCATAAAAGGTTTTGACATCTTTATTTTAGAATGAACCACCATTATCATATATAATGTCAAAGGGGATACCATAGTGGTAGATGAGGTGATTGAAAATGAATTTGGATATTCGTTTGTCGGTCATGTAAGCTAGGGGAATGGATTCCACCCACTTAGTGAAGTAATTTATGGTGGTAAGTATATGTATATGGCCATGTAAGGATGTAGGCATAATCTTTCTTATGAGGTCAAGTATTCACAGTGGAAATAGCCATGGCATGGTCAGTGGTTTGAGTGTTTGAGCTAGATCATGTATCAAACTAGCATGATTTTGACATTATAAACACCTTTTAACATATGTAACTACATCTAATTCCATGGTTAGACAATAATAAATAGTATATAGTAACATTTTGATAAGGATGGACCCATTGGTGTGGGCCCCAAAAACCCCTCTGTGAACTTCTATCAACATTAATCCAAATTTTGTCAAGGTTAAACAATAAAACAAAGTTTTGTAAAATATTCTATGTTAAAGTATAGGTCCAAGTAATGTATAATGAGAGGTTTGATGAATGAAGGTTTTTTTTATGGGATAGGTTATGTGGAATATTTTGGTCATGAAGGTAATCATATAGTTCAACATACTAGGTAGAACTGGGCCAACAATATCAAAAATCATTTTAATAGTCAAAAGTTCATGGGATGGTGTCAAAATATTTTCAACAAGGAGCTAATAATCTCTATCATTCTTTAATTTGGGTCATAGAACAAATTGTGTCCATGGCATCTAGATATATACTCAAATTGAAGATAAGTGATTTATTATTTGAGGATGTCCACCATGTATTTATAAAGCATGATATTCTCATCCTTTGTCTTGAATTAGTATATAACTTGATTGATGATAAGCTAAGAATCTCCATAAACCCAAATATGTTGAATATTCCACTATATCCCTAGATGAATCCCTGCAATGAGTGCTTTGTATTGATCCATGTTATTGGTACAAATAAATTTGATATGAAAGGACTTAGGAATGAGATCCCTTTGAGACGTGATAATAAAAATTATTGATCTTGATCCATGAGATGTGAAGGAACCATAAAATTAAATTTTCCACTAATGCTCTTCAGGAGGTGCTTCTATTATGGTCATGATGGACTCATTTAAAAAACTAAAGGTGAGTGGGTGAGTGTTAGAAATGTGAGCTTTATAAAGATAGTATATAATTACCTATCCCTTAATAAACTTATGATAAGCATAATAAATCTTGTACTCACTTAGAATAATTATCCATTTAGACATGCAAACCTATAAATCTATTTTTGATAGTAGATACTTGAGTGGATCTAATTTGGCTATGATGATATTCTTATTGTTAAGCATGTAATGATGTAATTTTTGGGATACAAATACCATGGATAAAGAATATTTATATATCAACATATAACTATGCTCATATGAGATCAATGTGTGGCTCAGATTGTATACAACATTTTATTTTCTATGCTCATTATGTTGGGCCGAAATTTCCCCCAAGGCATTTTTAATTGCAGAGAGATAGAGTAGTAACAACATTTTTTATATAGGTGGCAATAGAACTAGTGGATTGGCCAAGTATTCTTTTAAGTTTTCAAAGGCATTTTGACAATCAAAATTCCATGAAAAGGTGGTGCCCTTATTCTAAAATTAGGTAAATGGATGGAATTTATTAGCCAATTGAGAAATGAATCATTTAATGGACTGTATCTTGCCCTAAAAACTATGAAGTCACTTCAAAGTTAATGGTGATGGAATTTTGATAATGGCCTTAATCTATCTAGATCAGCTTTAATGCCCCTGTGAGAGATAATGAACCCTATAAATTTTCTGAAAGTGATGCCAAAGATGCAATTTTTAGGGTTAAGACATACTTTTTACTCATGAAGGTGCTCAAATATTCTATGTAACACATCTGGATGGCCTACTCTAGTCTTAGATTTTCTCAAGATATCATCAAAAAATATTCAAAAATATCATACATTATATAATGTAAAATAATAGTCATGGCTCACTAGTATGTGGCACCATAATTATTAAGGTTGAAAGGTATTACCTAATAATAGAATGTTTACCAAGGAGTGGTGAATATTATATTATGTTGGTCTTCTAATACAATCTTGATTTGATTATACCTTGAAAAATAATCCATGAGAGAAATAATCTAATATCCTAAAGTAGAGTTCACACTCATGTCAATTTTGGGTAGAGGAAAGTCATCTTGAAGGTAGGCCTTGTTAATGTCATAGAAATCAGTGCATAATCAAATACCTTTTGACTTTTATCTAACTAGAACAATGTTGGAGATCCACTTTAAATAGTAAATGGGGTGAATGCATCCTACTTCTAGGAGATTTTATAGTTCTTGTTTGGTTAATACAATAATATGAGGATGCATTTTCCTTAGCTTCTACTTAATTGCCTTGGCATTAGGATGTAATATAAGGTGATTTATAATAGAAGTAGGATCCAAACATAGTATATCAAAATAGCCCCATATAAAAATATCAATGAACTTCATAAAGAGAGTAGTAATCACTTCATTTTCCTCCTCAGTGAGATATGTGCCTAATTTATCCCACTCTAGATCATCTAGTGTTCTAATATTGATGTTAGAATCTATAAGGAGTGTAAAAACATCTTCAAGTAGAACTAACAGAGATGTAAAATAACTAGCAATATCAAAGTCATATGGTTAGATTGGCTTGTCAAGTTCACCCAAATAGGATGAATCAGAATCACCAAATGGTGGCAAAGGCCATGTAATAAACACTTCTAGACACTTTTGGATAATCTGTTCAAATTCCCAATGTTATTATGTACTAATTTTTTATCCAAATATGATTATGGTATTGGTGTCATTCTAAGATTCATTTGAGGAAGGGTGAACATCCCCATTTAATGGTGCTTGAGATAGGTTTTCACCAAGAGATTGGCCTTTTTATTTACTATTACCCTGGTCTAAAAGCACCTCAAAGAGGTTTTCACCTTGGGATCTCAATGTTTTATTTTGTTTTTGTTTTTGGCTAAGGAAATTCACATGCTATCTAAAATGGGTAGTAAGATCTAATCTGATAGAAAAACCATGTTTATGATCCTTAAGAGGAATATGGTCTCTTACGTCTAGAAAGTCACAAATGGCCTCATCATTTTGAAACTCATGAAGTGATACTATGGATTATTGTTGGTCCTAGTTGATGAATTGAGGGTGATGAAAGAAAAGTGGGGAATGATGAATGATAAGACTAATGGCACATACAAAATAAGGGTTAAAAAAGTTGGTATTGGCTAAGTCCTCATATACATTATAATCAAATTGTACATCATTGTCAACATCATCATCATTAGTCATTAGCATGAGAACATAGATAAGATACATAGGCTCACCCCCAGGTGGTTTAAATCTAATACCATAAGTTTCTTTATGTTTGGTCATGGAAATGGGCATAAGAGTGCCTTAATGATTTCCCCTAGGCCTCTACCTTCATAATCTTGTTAGGGATGGGATGCTTTTTACTTTGGTAAAAATCAAATAAATCATCATTATAAAGCCATGATTCATATTCATATAGTGGGTCTTGTTCTTGTTTAGTGTGAAAATAATAGTCTCCTAGGTATTAAACTTTCCTTTTTATCACCATTCCATGAAAATGGCCTTGGTTTTGGGTCTTCCATAGGATTCAAGGGTCTGTGGAAGCTTGGCTATGTGGAAGGAATTGTGTGTGTGTTATTCTCCTAGACCTTTATTAGAGATGGTAAAATTATTGGATATCTTATGAGGGGGTGTAAATTAAGTAGAGGCAAGGCTATCTAGGTCAATATAATTGGAATTTGGCAATTCAAAGAGTACACCATTATCCTTTGGTGTAGGGTCTAGGCTGAAATGGTAATTTTTTATTCTACTTATAAATTATTTCATAATTGATATGGTTGTAAGTCTACAAAAATAGTTACCTCGATCACATAATGGGGAACTTGATACACTAGTGTAATGTGGAAGGTATTTCCCAAAATTTATGTATCCATGGTTGACCCAGTAATAAGTTATATGATAAATCTAGATCTAGAACATGGAAAAGTATTAGAGACATAATGTTGAGGCTTGATCCATTATCTATGAGGATGTGTTTAACCTTTTTCCAAGATATGATAACTTTGATGTATAATGAGTTATTATAGAGAGGGCCAAAGGATGACATGTCACTTTGGTCAAAGGTAAATTGTTGGCCAAGAGTTAGGTGTCCTAACAAGGCTTGGAATTTATCAGGTGTTATATCATTAGGCACTTAGGATTGGCTTAGAAGTTCTAGAAGGATGTTTTATGGATCGTGGAGGTATGAAACAAATCTAAAATAAATATTTGTGCCAACATATTTTACAATTGTTTCACAATATCATATGTTTTATCCTTGACATAGGTAATTGGCTTATTTCTAATTGACATGGGTGTTTGGATAGGCTCATTAGTAGAATAAGGTTATAGATCTAGAATAGTAACTTTCATCTATTGATTCATGATTGGGAAATAGACTACTATAATTGGTAGAGGGTCCTAGGATAGTAACATTTGGGTACTATTGAGCTTGGGTTGGCCACATGGACCACAAGAATATTACCATCAAAAGGTTATAATTGGAAATTATTTGGTATTAGTCATTAGTGATTGGATATTATTCATGGGTTAATAGTAATTATTACTATATGATTTCCCACTATATATCCTACATCCTTATTGTAGTCATGTGTGATGCCATGATAAGCCTCTTGGTTATCATTCTGACTTTAATTCCTACCATTATACATTTGTGGTTGTCATTATTTTTAGTTCTATTATATTTTTTTGTTTTTTATATTAAATTAAAAATACTAATTTATTGGGCTTTCCTAAGTCATTGAATATTCTATTTATAGGTGGTATTCTTATTGGTTGATGTATTTTCAAGGGAAGAGGTGAAAGTGCCTGTATATATGGAATCAATTGCATATTTGGAGTTGGTTGAGTAGATAGTGTTTGCACCATTTGTACATGGTGTGATTTACTCCATTAACTAAAATTTTCTTTTTATGATTGTAAAATTTTGGCTTCTCAAAAGTATTAGGTTGGGTTGGCACATGAGATTATATTTAAAATGGGCTCTGATTCTAGTTTTGGCCTTGATACTAGTTCTAGCTTTGGTTTGGCCCTTGGTACTAGTTTTGTCTTTGGTTTGAGCCTTGGTAATTATTTTATCTCTAATTAGGAGTGGAAAACTTAATTACCCCTTTATTGATAAGGGATTTCTCAATTTATAGGCCTTTATTGATAATGTCCTCAAAAGTGTGGGCACACTAAAGCTCCAAGTGATAAGATATATCACTTTGTAAATTAAAGGTAAACACCACAACCAACTATTTATCTGGTAGATTATGTGTGAAGTGACTCACATGTGCCCTCTATTGCTGAAAATAACTTGAGAAGCTCTCACTAGATCTTTCTTAACCTTGGCCTAGATCCACCATAGTAATCTTGTGCTTGATATTATAGGATAAGTGTTACAAAAAAATATTTATGGGGTCATCAAAGTAAATCATTAAGTTATTTATAAGTTGGAGTATCCATTCCAAGGCCTATTCCACTAGACTGCAAAGAAAAAGGAGTAAATAGATATCACTAAAGGCCACTATCTAGCAAGTAACATATAACTCTTTAAAAGTTTCCTTTGGGTCACCTTTTCCTTTGTATTTTTTAAAATTTTGTGGCTAAAAACCCAAAAGAAATGGTAATTAAAGATAGTCCATGTTGAAAAAGTATGAACATGTCTTGTTTAACTTAAATTTTTTCACCTGCTTCCCTATTTTAAGAACTAAAATTAAATCCTTCACCTATTTTAGTTCTTGAGCTAGGATTGAGGATGGTATGAATGGTTTCAATTGGGGTTGGGTAGTCCAAGGTATATTATCTTGATGAGGGTACAATAGAAGAATGGAAGATTAATGAATGTTTATTTGGTTAGTCACTTGACCAAGAATACACATCTATTAGTTAGTATTATATTATTAATGTGGTATTTATTATTGGTAAACATTGGAATTATGAATTATAGTGTGACTTTGATTTAGAGGGAAGTGTGGCATAAACAAATGTATTTGGTGTTGGAGAGTGAAATATGTGTGATGGGTTTGGAAAGGAAATTGATAGTGGCTATTTGAAACTTGTTGTATGAAAAGAACCTATTATTGCTTGAAGGCCTACTATAAAAAGTGATGCATGTTATGTATGTGTGTTTTAGATAAGGTATATTTTATATTTATGGTAATTATTACCTAGTATATATGTGTTAGATTTTAATAACTTATTATTGGTTAAACATTTATTGTTGTTTAGGTATTTATTGTAAATGAGGTATTTGTTATTAGCTAGGCACTTGTTTTTGATTGGCCACAAAACACTGTTGATTAAAAAACATTTGAGGTGGCTGATTTACCACTTGTTGTGGTGGCATTTTGTGAAAAGAAAAAGGAGTAAATAGATATCACTAAAGGCCACTATCTAGCAAGTAACATATAACTCTTTAAAATTTTCCTTTGGGTCACCTTTTCCTTTGTATTTTTTAAACTTTTGTGGCTAAAAACCAAAAAGAAATGGTAATTAAAGATAGTCCATGTTGAAAAAGTATGAACATGTCTTGTTTAACTTAAATTTTTTCACCTTCTTCCCTATTTTAAGAACTAAAATCACATCCTTCACCTATTTTAGTTCTTGAGCTAGTTGCAGTGAGGTATTCAATGGTGGTTGATTGCTTACTCTTTTTTCTATGTTTGAGGAAGAAAATGGTCATGGAGGAATAGTCTCTTAGTGTGAAGTAGATTTATTTGCCCCTTGTTATTTTTATCTAATTGATGTACTTTGAGGGGGATCTATTGGAAATTATTAGGTAGGGTGTTCCTTGGGATATTAGACTATACTTGGTGTGGATTAGGTAACACCTATGTGTTATCTACTATAGTTTGGAGAGGGGTTCCTAAATATGTTGTTATTTATTATTCATTTAGCATAACATTAAACATGTTTTAAATAAATGTGGTTTAAAAAAGGATCTATATGTCGATTGGAATATCCTACCAAACTAGTTTGTAGCATATTTGATGGAGCTAACTTGATAAGTAGCATGTTTGGAATAGTCATAGCATTAAAATCTCTTACTAGGTTAAGGTATGTATGGTAGGCTTATTGAAATTATGTACATTAATCAACACTTTCACATTTTCCCTTAGCACATATAATAAACTATGAGCTAGACATGGGTACAAAGGCGTAATTTTGACTAGTAGAGGCTTGTTCAAATGTTTGGACAAGAGGCACATGACTAGGTGCCCTGAATAGGTAAGGTAGATTTTTTTGTGGAAAATATGATGGGAATTTAGCACCAAATTTGATTTCTCTAAAGATAATCTCATCTTTATGTTCTAAAATATGACAATCAAACAAGAGTGGATTATAACTTGTAATAGATGGTGCATAATATGGTTATTTTTATTGAATCATCTATACTAAGAAGCATGTTTGTATGGTATTGTACAAATGGGTCTCGTTCTTGCCCCATAGAAAAAGGTGTGTTTAAAAAGTATTTTATAAGTTTGTTGTGATATTTCCCTATGTTATGAGACACTTATATGGGGTATGGATATATTTCATACACTATGTTATCACCATAGGGCTCATAGTCAAAGGTATCACTTATAATAATGTTCTCTTGATCTAGATTAGAGATAGCTTTGATACATGTATATCGAAGCATAGTTAAATCTATGTTACTTGAATTAGAGAATAGTTGGTATAATGTGTGAAACCTTATAATTAGGCTTATAATGATCTTTGCTTAAAAATTAACAATTATAACTTGGTCTAAATATATCACTAACACTCTAGGTCTTTGGAAAAAATGATCAAAAAAGGAAAACTTGGTATTAGTTTTGGAAAATTGTCTAAGTAAAACCAAATCATATAACATGGCACATGATATTATTAAATATATGTAAAATAAAATAAGGTATAGATCTAGGCACATGAAATCAGTCTTGGAAAGTAAACTTGATATAGGTAAAGTGAAATCAGTCTTGAAAACAAACTTGGTTTAGGTATGTGAAATCAGTCTTGGCACATAAAACTTCTAACTCGGTCTTGGAAATAAAATTGGTCTAGGTATAAGGACTTGGAACTACTCTTAAGTCTAAAAATACTAATTTGAAATAAACATCACACTTGATATAAGTAGAAACTTGAAATCAAGGCAAGACGTAATCTCGGTCCAAAAGGGAACTTAGTCTAGCAAAAGGTCTTCAAACCAAACTAAAAATTGATCCAAGTTAGAGAATCTAAAAACAAAAATGTGAATAAATAAAGCCCAAGTTATATGCAAGACACAAGCATAAACCAATTGTCTTTAGATATGAACTTTTAAAGATGGGTTTTGAACTTGGTTTCTAAGACTCAGATTTTCAAATGGGCAATAGTCTAGACTAAAATTAGGTAATGTAACAACATCTTTAAGAAATTAATTTACAAATGTCTTCTTCAATTTTGGTCTAAGTAAAATGATCTCACCAAATTTGGGTAGCATAACATTTCTTAATGTGAATGGTGTACATATTAAATGTTTTGGTATTATAATTGTTTGTTTTCATGAATTTTTTGTAATCAATTACACAAAATAATATGCACACAAACATATATTCTTATCTTAATAACTAACACAAGGATTGCATAGTATCCACCAAACTTCCATTGATATAAAAATTCTCGAGAAGAATTAATTTTTTAATATAATAAATAAAGAACACGTGAAGGTAGAGTTCCCCCCCCCCTCTATTTTTAAACAACATTTATGTGGAATATAAATTAGAGAATAAAGGTAACTCGGCATTGGTAAGATAATCCATGGAAAATGGGGTCAATTAATCTAAAATTTTTGAGTTATATTTTATATATGGTCCATAAGTGTATAAAAACACTTGGGCATAATAATACATCCATAAATTGGATTCAAACTATCTATATTGATATGAGAGGGTCTATTCCCTTTCACAGCCACTCTATCCATCATTTCCTTAATAGAGTGCAATGTATATACCACTGCATGATTTGGGAATCCTTTTGAATTGTCAGACTAACTAATCATCCATTATCCAATTGAAAGTCATTCCCTATTATACCCCATTAGATAAGTGGGTTTGGTATGATGCTAAGAGATGAAACTTTAGGTCAACTCACACTTAAAGAACTTGCGAAGAGGCGATGAAATCCCATTTACAAGATAAAAATAAAATAAAAGAAGAAAGTGGTAATTTATGAGTCATCTAAGTCCCTAATAATAAGTATAGACCATAAATGATGTTTATTTGGTCTAAAATGAACAACAAGCTTAGTCTCATTTCTAAGTCACCCCAAATAGGGGAGATTATACATGTGAATTCACTTTAAATAATGCTAATAAAAGGAAATGTGGAATTGAAAGTGTGAAAAACATACTTATTTTAAAATACTAAAATTTATATGTTTGAAGGCGTTGAAAAAATAAATTGGCATGGAAAACAAGAAATTTACCAATGTTTAAAACACTAAATGTAAATGTGAACAATGTTTTTTAAAATACCAAATTTCAAATGTGATGGAGTGATTTTAGGATTTAATTATAGTTTTTCCTCACTTGAGAAAATATGCAAATAATTGTTATAATTTTATATTGTCACTCAATTTTTCACTCTTGTAAAGTTATTTAAATCCTTCTCCAAATTTAGTAGAACATGGGATTACCCCTAGACTTATGGGTTGTCTATTGTAGGGGTAAACCTCTAGATTGAATGGATAGCTCCCTTGATATGTCTATTAAAAATCATCACCTATAATACTAACTTGTTTGGTATGAAAAGGGATAGAGATAGAATGAAATAAATATAATCTAATGAGGTGATGCACCTGGTTAATCTCCATAATACTACTAGAACATGCACTATGAAAGATGATTCACAAGACTAACTTCGACATCAAGGTTTCTCTGACATAAGTATTTCAACATGAAGGTGATATGTAATGCACTTCTCAAGGTGAATGAATATAAGGTCCTATTTTAGACACTATTACCATTTACTACACTTAAATATATACAAATACACTAACTACACTTCATGTGACTTTTTAGAGAGCATACTACTTACACAAAACATGAAAGAGTAAAATTAACACAAGGATAGATCATTATCACTTGTATTGCAACTATGCAATAATTCACAAACTTAGAAAATAAGTTTAGAAATTTAAAAAAAATTAAATATTTTATTCAAATTTAATAATAGTACTCAAACCAGCAAGGATTCACCATACTAGGTGTGGATTCTACAAACTTAGCTGAAAGTGGTTGCTTATATAGAGAAGTGTGAAGAGAGAAAGGGGGCATAGTATAAGAGAATTTAAAAGTGTAGATGAGCTAAAAAAAATAAAGGGAGTTGTGAGATATTAAAAATAGACCTCAAAGGACATGTTTCTCACTCTTGAATATTATTTGACCCTCCATATGATGTAGTGGTTATAAATTAGATTTGACACCTTGACTAGATCTTTGAAAACTAACCTTATTTGCATGAAAATAATGAAAAATGGACCTTTAAATCATTAATTTGTCATGAAATAACCTCAATAAACTCTTTGGACATATTCTATGGCTTAAAAATTCATATGATTTGACATTCCATCATTCATGTGCATAGGTGTCTTGGAACTCTTTATTTCTCATACCTATCTTGGTCTAAGTGGCCCAAAACTCAAGTGAATCTTATTAAATCCATCTTATCTCCATGAATTGTATTAAAATATTTTATTAGGTCTGAAAAAAACAATTTTGGTTCCTATAACAACTCCAAATAACTCATTTTGCTCATCAAGCCTTCAATAGGCCTAGTTTCTTTGTAGCCCTAAAAACTTGTAAACCTCCTTGTTTAGGGAGTTGTGTGTATGATAATTAGAAAAAAAATGTAATATTATATGACACATTATGTATTTATATATCCATGTAAAATTTTTTCCCATTAATTTGAGTGTAAGTCCATATTTTTTGCTTTTCTCTCTCTTGAATTAGGCCTCAATTAGGCCTCCTTGCTTATAACCCTATTTTATTGATCAAAACTTATACCACACATGTTAAATAAACAAAAAAATATGAAATTAAATTTAAATATTACATCACCAAGATCCATGTAATTTTTGGGGTCCTGAAATCCTATGGAAGTATGCAAACCAAGAAACCACCTTATCACCTAGTCCCATTTTGAGCATGTTTGAGATTACCTTGGAAAATGGGCATGGTTTGACCACCTCAAGAATATATTTTGAATTTTTTTCGGATATAATGGTTATTAAACATGACAATTGACCTCATATAATTATTTGGAAGCTCTCCCCTTCTTAGAATACATAAAAACATCAAAAAGCACATAAAACAAAGCATTTGTGACAGTCCATAAAAGCGACATCAACATCAAACTACATGTGAATAAAATAATTTGAGTCATAAATAAAATACAAGAGTTTTTAATATAATAGTGTTGCATTATATGTGATTTTAACATATTTTTTCCTTGAATGGTTTCTATTAGGGTTTTAGGAGGTTTAAGACATGTTTAGAGTCTTAATAATTGTTCATAAATAAAAAAACATAAAATGACCTCATTCCACTAAAAAATATATTTAATTACCTAATAAACTATTCCAAAATTATAATTTTCCCATGTAAAGTGTGAGATATGGTATGAGCATCTGAAGTTCCTCCTCAAGTGGCATGCTTATTGTTTCTTAAACTCAAGATAGGTCCAATTTTGAGTTTTGGGTCTCAAAACTACATATCACTACTAGGAGAGGTTTATAAACCTATAATAAAATCCTATAAATTATTTTTATAGGATCATTACCTCACTATATGGATTTGGTTCATTGGTCAGGGTACTTGGGGTTATGGGCTTGTCATCTCTTTGCTAGCCATCAAAGGCATTCGAGTTGAAAAATGAGTGTTGATTTATATTTAAAGTGTATGGATAAATTTTCCATGACTATTTATTTTACTCATGGATCTTCATGAATTTTTACATAATTTTTTTATGCCTTTGAGCTCAAATAGACTCCTTGGTCTCAAGACTAACCCTTACCAAAGGAGTGGGCTAGGTTTGAGATAAAATAATGACTATGTCTATTTATAGTATGAAATTAAAGTTAACATGGGAAAATTTTTATAATAATTAAAATCCCCTATACCAATTTTAAAATTATTATCATGCCTATAGAGCCCTCAACACACCAAACTCTCTCAAGACTAATTGTAGCCTGTGTGTGTGTGAATTAAGCCTACAAGCCAAAACATGGATCTGAATATTTTATACTCCTATAATATATTATGAGGGTTAAATCAGGTATTTATTTCATTATAAATCCATTAATCAAGGATTATCCATCATTTTATACATCTCACAGTCTTTTAATCTTTCTACCAATCAAGCAAAACCCTCATAGTATGTAGACTTGTAGCATTGACTGGCTATGTGTGGGGTTTATAAACTTAGATTTGATCAAATTTATCATGATTTATTTGGTATCAACATGAATTAATGGAATATTTTATATTTAGGTAGACCTTAGAGTTCTCAACACATATCTTTGTTCTTCCCTAAATTGCTTAGAACACACCTATGTTCTTATGTAGCCCATAGGTGCCTTTAGAGAGTCTTGACTATGTTTTGTAGTTTCAGAATTAACCTCTACCTAAATGATATTATTAAATATCTCATGTAATTATTTTAAATCTTAAATTAAGTTCAATAACCCTTCAAATAAATCTTCTCCTTTCCTTAGGTTTGATTGATAATGCATTCCACTAGCAACCTATAGGTGTTTATTAGGGATCATGACTGTGTGTTGGAGTTTGAGGCTTTACATTAAAGTCATTGATCTTATTCTATATTTTTATATATTTTTAGATCCAAAAATAGGTTAAAACACTTTCAAACATGATATACCCCTTCATTTTGTGCATCTTACCATGCACCTAAGTAGGTGTGGGTGTAGGTACTCGTAAGGGCTAGATATGAACATATAATATTGAACCTAATTTATTCACTTGAAATTAATGATTGAATATGTATAAACCTAAATAATTTATGCAACTACAAGAGAGATTCCATAGGTTTATTGGCATTATCAAACCCTTGACCATCTTTATTTTATACAAGTCTATTAGGTGCTTATTTGACTGGGTACTTAGTTTACTTGATTCTCTTGACTGTCCCCTCACTTAGATACTCTTCATATTTTCTATGGGTATTTTTATCTTATATCATATTCAAGGATCCTATTTGGATAATTTTTTTGTTTGTTTGATGTTGGACATAGTCCAAACTGAGGACCTACAAGCTTAGGGCCTATAGGTCACCTTTTGATTATTTAGTGCTTCAAGGTTGCTATCTTAATTCCTTAGAGTTTTTAAACATTTAAAACCACTACACACTTCATTTTTACTCTTTATCACTTATCCAAGACTACATAGTATCTAACAAGCATCATATCACCATTAACTCTCTTAATTGGTCCTATATGGATTGCATACAATCATTATATATACATGTTATTTATGTTGGCTTAGAAAATCTAATGGATTATTCAAATTGATGAAAGAAATAGGAAATCAAGACCATGTGAGTGTATTTATAGGTGTGTTAGGTCCTTCTATGAGCAATGGGCATCTTCCAAACACTCTATAATCTGTATAACTACATATGAAAGAAACACTAGTAATCCTCATTGGTAAATGTGCATTTGGACTCCTATCTTGATCTTTATGTAATTCAAATGGTGAAATAATGTCTCATAAAATTATACCATGATTTATCATAGGTACTTCAGCCCATTTTGACAATCAAACATATAATAGACTGCTTAAACACATACCATATTCCCAAAAATCAAGCACACTATAAGAATATGGACCAAAGACAAATATTAGACATAATAACATGTAATCCATGAAATTGAGGGATATTCTATGAAAAATTAAGCATTAGAGACCTCTGAGAGTGACCAAAATCATAGGTAACTAAGATTTTCATCAGGATCCACTATAATAACTTGTAAACCAAGCCATTCTTCCTCTAAGTGAAGGCACCTCATGGAGATGAGTTAGATAATGAAATAACCATAAAATATATCTATATAACCTCTAAAAACCATCCTAAAAACTATTTTTATCCATCAATTTATGAATTAGAGAAACAGGTATAACAATAGACCCCTCTTAGATAGATAGGCCATAGTGACTTATTATTACTCTTAATGTTTGTTCATAAAGAAGAGGCCACCAATATGAAAAACAATGCCACTAATTTAAATATTATTATTATATCCTAAATTTTCACCCTATATAAGTGAAGTAGACCTTATTAAATTTAGGATAACATGAAACTATCTCTACACTAGACAAGCTACTATAAGAGATAGATCTCTAGGTTTGAAAGGGATAACTACATTGATCTATATTCTAAGATCACACACTACAATAAGAAAATAAATATTTGGGGTGAAAATGGAAAAATGAGACATATATCAAACTAAAATAATGAAGGTGATACATTAAAGATAAGTCTACAAAACATACTTGTATTTACATTAAGAAAGAAGCCTTCTAAAACTAACCTCAACTCAATGTCCTTATAACATAAGTGTTTCTCATAGATGTAGAATAATATGAATATATAGAGGTGGGTGAAAAGGAATTTTTATACTGGATACTAATATTCTCTCTCACACTTCAAAACATACTCAACAAACACATACACTTCATAAGACCTGTTAGAAGAGATACCACTACTCATATAATACATACAAGATCAAAATGTAAGCAAGGAGAAGACATTAATCACTTAACATACAAGTACACTAATTGACATAATTAGGAAATATTTGAAGAGATAAAATCAACTTTATAACTTTATTTAATTGAAAATCAAGATGTTAAACCAGCAGAGCTTTGCCATACTAATTGTGGATTTTTTAAAAATCCAAAAAGGCTTGCATATATAGAGCATAGGATAGGAGAAAGAAGAAGTGAAGTTCAATATTCACAAGGAAAAGTGTTAAGATTTATAAATTAGTTACAATGCATTGGAATGAAGTGGAAAATAAGTTAACATGTTATCTTGGACAAGTGTCCATAAAGCATGACACCTTCCTTAAGGTTGGTGTAGAGATATTTATTGTCTTTCGTTGAAACTACCTTAATGATAAGGAGTTTAAAAAATGTCTTGAACTACCCTAAAATATCTTGACACATATATTCTAAAATGATAATATACAATTAAGATTAGTGTCATACTTGTATACTTTTCTAACTGATGATCTTCCTCTTGACACTTATGTTCACTATTTCCAATCACTCATTAGCTCTGTATTCTTCAATATTCACACTTGTCACTTAGGTGGCCTATAGTTGCTCAAGTAATTTTTTTTCATAGGTTTTGGACACCTATTAAAGAATTTTTTGTCCTCTATTCTATCAAATAGACCTCAAGAGACTTAATGTCACTCTTCTCACTATCACACTTAGGCAGTCACATTTCTTCTCATTATCTTTTTCAAGACTACTTGTGTTAGGAACCCATGCTACCCTTTATCTTTACTTTGTTATTATATTAGTTTATATGGATGGATATGCTTTTTAATTCATCGCATGAGCATTTTTTTATCCTATATTTTTGATAAGTATTAGTTTCGT